>CM046862.1:12574630-12855708 GCA_025617745.1 Heliocidaris erythrogramma | reverse complement strand
TGAAATGAGTCAAATGACATTACGTGGAACATTAGCTCCTAAGCTAAAGTGTGGAACATGATGTAAAAAAAGTTTAAAGGAGAATTAACACCTAATTACAAATTTACTTATATTGGAAGGTGTAATATATTCCTACTTATTGGCCTAAATCATATTCTAATAAGATATCAGAAAAGGGTATAAATAAAGATATTTCAACACCCGGTATCGTCTCCTACTCATTTACATGGGGGCTGCCATTTTCTTGCTGATTCGGAGTTGTATATGGACCATTCAGAAATGTTCCAGTCAGGAAGATATTTCGAATCCAAGACCTAAATTGATTTTCTTCATTACCTAAAATCCCATACGTGACGAAAAATATAAAGTGGTGTTTACATGTATTATAAAAATTTAATCTTAATGATATTTTTAAATTGTCTGGTTTTGCTTAACAAAAATCTATTTTCTTGGGTTTGCCAAACAGAGCAGAACATATATGCAGCATGCATTCTGACTTTTCAAGTCCATTATCCGAAAGCAGGTGAATGCATAGTTTGCCGCTATAGATGCTCAGGGAAGAAGCATCCATAAAATTTGAATTAATTTGCTCCGTCCCATACGTCACAGTATCGATAAAAAAGATTTCTATTAAGCAAATATTGATTTTCAACAGAAATATATAAGGAAATCTTGAGTTTAAAAATAAATTGACATATCTATTCTATATTTTTAATCTTAGATGGGTTTTTAATTTTGAAAAAGGCAATTGGGCATTTGGATTAAGAAAATCTTCTTGTACACGTAAAAAAAAATGGCAGCCCCCATGTGCTGCTAGCAGACGATACATATTGCTAGCAGATGATAAATTTTGCTAAGAAAATCTTGATTCATATCGATCTCGTATATTTTGACGCGAAGCCATATAGTCTAACAAGTAGGAATAAATAACACGTTTGAACACTATCGTCTTTATTTTTTGAGGTTAATTCTCCTTTAACAAACATGAAATAACTATGTCGACAGCGGAATACAACTTGACCAACTTAATGGCGGGGGGGGGGGGGGGGTGACCTTATCCTTCTTATCTTGATGTTAATAAATTTACACTCTTTTGGAATACAACTACGTATCGCTATTACGTATCATATTTATTTTTGTTTGTGAATATTAAACGTCGATAACATGCCTATATAGCATTATAGTATTATTTACTCATATTGCATTAAATTTGTTGTCAATGGCTTTTTCATGTATTATTTAAACTTTTGTTAGAAAATTACCTGTTGCAGTCAAAAGCATGGTCACGATGATAAAACAAGTTTTCCAAGGCACGATCTGTTTATAAAAAAGAAAGTGTAATCAATATTTAATAATTAATCACAAATGAATATAACAATTGTAAGGAAATAACATATACAACAGCTTTGACAACTCGATCTCAATTTAATTTCTCACAATTATATACATGTATATAAATTATTATTATTATTAGAGAGAGAGAGAGAGAGATGGAGAACATATATGTATTTATTTATTTATACACAGTAGGTGTGTATATAATATGTATGAAATTTGTTCTTATATTATAGCATCGGCAACTCTCGCGGGTAAATTAACATAATGTGAGAAATCAATAGACCAGTTCGTAGTTAGCACATGTTACAAATGACTCCAAATATCCACAGATATCTTAAACATGGAGAGGTTCCTTTTTCTGCACGTTCGAATAATCACTCTCGAAGTTATAGATGTGGCCCGCGAATAGCTTTTGTTTCGCCTTTGAAAATAATACTTCAACCTGGGTTTGATGGAATGCACCATTGGTGCATAATTGAATAATGATTACATGACATTCATGAGCATCATCATCATCAGCTCCGTAGCCACTATGGCCGTTGGTGCACCCAGTCCCTGACAGCGACTCTCCACCTCCTTCGATCCAACGCCATTCTGCTAAGCTCCAACATCCTCTCTCCACTCCACTCTTTCAAGTTCCCTACCCAGTCTTCCTGCGGTCTTCCTCTGCCTCTTCGTCCTTCAACACTACCTTCAACTACAGCCTTCGCCATTCTACCTCCTCTCACCACGTGTCCAAAAAACTTAAACTTCCGCCTCCTAACCATATCTACAAATCCTTCTAGTTCCCGTCCACATATTCTAGTGATTTCTGCTTTTAGCCATTCGTTGGTCTTCTTCTCCATCCACGAAATTCCCAACATCCTTCTGTAGGTCTTCATCTCAAATGCTCTCAGTCTTCGTTCATCTTTCTTAGTCATCGTCCAACTCTCACAATCATGAGCACGTATCAAGTATTCGTGTCGGTGGGTTTTAGAATTTGCCACAAATGACCTTAATCTTCTCATGCTCAGATTGTATCTACGAACTGGCTTATTAAATTGAATGAGAGAAATAAGTTACGTAGCTAAATTCATTGTTCCTCCTTACTGACTTCCTTTTTGTGGAAATAACTGCAGGGGTCGCAAAACCCGGGTTTTTCGCACTGTACGCCAAACGCCTTAACCACTAGACCACGGAGGCAGGTTGAATAATATTCGGCCATACCAGGTACAAACACCGACAGGTATAGCCCTCGTTGCATCGGCAACGAGAGTTGCCGATGGTATAGTATTCGAAGAAATGATCACATGTTGTAAATAATTTATTCTAATACATGAATCCGCCACGGATCTAGGTAGGCATGCGACTTGTCATGGTTCAGTACACTCATGTCCCTCAAAGTAATTAACTGCTGAGGGTTGCAAGGGCTGCCTGATGGTAGTTGTACCTGGTATGGCCGAATACCACTCAACCCGCCTCCGTGGTTTAGCGGTTAAGGCGTTTGGCGTACAGTACCAAAGATATAAAACTATATACGAACTTTATTTTTTGTCTAACAAGAAATGAAAGTTCTGCGTCGGTGTGTAATTAATATATATCGAAGAAATAGTAAAATTCTCTTAATTTCATTTATCACAATTATATTATTTTCGCGAGAGTTGCCACAGCAGTTGTATATGTTATTATTTCTAAATTAAGAGAATAAATGGTTGCGTAGCTTAAATGAAGGTTCCCCAGAGCTGTCCTCCTTTTTTGAAATTTTTGATAAGATTGAAAATATGTCTCCGCCGGGAATTGGACCCGGGTCGTTGGCTTAGAACGCAAATGCCTTAACCACGAAACCAAGGAGACGGGATAGTGGTTTCGGCGACACCAGATTCAATCACTATGAACATGGCGAACAAAGAAGCGGACAAAATATACAGCTCATGATTGTACCTTCCACACTTACTCTGGTAGACAAAAGAATATCCCTTCATTATTATGTAAAAATATTTAGAACAGGTGTCACGTGCATATTCACCTGTTCTACCTATTTTACATAATAGCAATGAAGGGATGTTCTTTTGTATACCAGAACAATTGTGGAGGGTACAATGAGGAGCTGTATATTTTGTCCACTCTCTTTGTGATCGTGTTCATAGTGAAGAGTGAATATTGAATGTTTACTAAGTGAGTCAAATTAATTTTATGGATGTTTCTTTCCTGGGGATCTAGTAACGAGGTATTCATTAACCTATTATTAATGAATAAACTACAATACTTGGAATCCAGTTTGAATATTACTTGTTGCTGTGTCTGACAAGCTTCTGGCAAGCTTTCAGGTTGTAAAGAACAACCTTTGTTTCAAAAGTATGCATAAAATTTGAATCACTTAGTAAACAGGTCTATTGATCGACAGATTGATAAATTTTCAACCTCATAAATTAATTCCTTTGTCGGGGGCAGGTGAGTTCTGAACAAAGACAAGCCGCGTGCCACAGCTGGATCCAAGTGGGTCGAGTACAGCTTGTAAAAAGAAAATGTCTAGATGTTATTCTGAATAGTTGGAATCATCAAAAATGATTTTTTTTTTAAATGACAATCAGTAGCAACCACAAAACAAAGGTAGGCCTGCATAGGACTACACAAACAAGTGGCATCGCCGTAATTTGGTCTAAAGCTGGATTTATGTTTCGTTTTATATCAAATAGTATTGAGCTACCCCCAATTCTCTCTCTCTCTCTCTCTCCCTCTATCTTCCCCCTCTCTCCCCCCCCCCCCCCCTCTCTCTCTCTCTCTGTAAAGAGACACAGACTCAGTACCCCCCAAAAAATGCGTCATTCCATTGCCTCAGGAACTGAATTGCAAATAAATATCCATAGCATTATCAATCATCTTAATATTTCTACCCGAATACCATGTTTAAACAGAAGTATGTCCCAAGAGAAAGTAATTGCTCTTTACAGGCATCAAATGGCAAAGCTACTTTGCGGGGGAAGCGGGGGTGGGGATAGTGTGAGCATGCATGGACCTCCCCCTCCAGTGGCGGATCTAGCCTGGTAAGACACAATACATTCTAGGGGTCCGCTTTGTTTGTGCACAATGGCGGACCCCTAGAATGTATTGTGTCTTACCAGGCTAGATCCGCCACTGCCCTCAGTGGAAAGACGGTGGGGGTTGTGGTAGAGAGAACAGTGACCGCCAAAGTGAGAGAGAGAGAGGGAAAGAGAAGAGAAAGGAAAGTAAAAAGAAGGTCACACGACACCTTCCTACGCCATCCCCGACTCGGTGATCTGTTAAATTCAAATTTCATCCACCAAGCACGACACTTGGCCCCGATAATACCAGTACGTCCTAAATAGCTTTGGCCAAGCTCTACCCATCCACGAAATATATTCTATTAAACGGTCGCGGTCCAGCTGAGATGACAGGTAATTTATTGGGTGCATTTTTTTGTTGGCTACTGTAATGTACTCAGCTTCGTAGGAGTATTACTACTTCTAATTTTATGTGTGTATACTACGTGAACTTCTTCTACCGCGCTTTAAAAAAAAAAAAGTTAAATGGCTGCCAAATTAAAAAAATATATGATTCTGGAGATAAAACAGTTGCAACCGGACCAGTTGAAACAGTTATTATTACACTTGTGATGATGGTTAGTGAATTACTCTTTTCTGTTGTTATTTGAAATATGTAATGCAAAATCATACATTTTTATTGTGAAATATTTTACACAAATATCTAGAACAAATATCCAAACAAAGAAATAAGATTGCATTTGTATTTCACTTTTAAATGTTGATTTTCTCTAACAAACAATAGCAAATATGCAAATCAGGTAAAACCAGTTGATCAACTGGTCTAACTGGTCAAAACCCAGTTGAAAATTTTAATTGAAACAAAAACTGGAATTAAACCAGTTTACCATATCTGGAAACTCATCTTGCTTTATCGATTGACAATAATAATAACAATAATAATATTAATAATAATAATGATAATTATACTTATAATAATAATGATGATGATGATAATAATAATAATAATAATAACAGTAATGATGATGATGATGAGTTTGCTCAATCATCAACTGGTTTAACTGGAAATATGGTCATTGTTCAATGTACAGTTACACCAGTTGGATCAAAAATAGTTCTACTGGTTTTACTACTTTTTTCAACTGCAATCCAATTAAGATTTTAACTGGTCGAGTTGAAAATCAACTGGACCAGTTAAAATCAACTGGAAACCAGTTAAAATTTCTTACTGGTCTGTTTTTTCCTTCTGAGATGTATGGAAAGCTCATAGATTTAACTTTCATATGACACCAAAAAGTCCGAAAATAATTCATGCTTGGGTGAGCACTGCTCACTTTTGTATAAAAGGGTATGGAAATTACCATTTACAAAAGTGAGCAGTGCTCACCCTAGCATGAATTATTTTCGGACTTTTTGGTGTCATATGAAAGTCCATGAGCTATCCATACATATAAACGTTTTCCCCCAGAGTCATACTTTTTTTTTATTTGGCAGCCATTTCAAAAGTGTAAAGATTAAAATCTAGATTGACGGATGCTTTGTGAGAATTTGCAGAAAATAAGTGTGGGACGTTTTCCTTTTGATAGCTATAAATAACAAGACACCAATGAAATGAAAATTATTTTCTTTCCAGTTAACATTATTAGACACAAGAGGTGAGAGGGTTGTAGAAAGAAGATATAACAGGGTAACTAGAGAGAAAAAAGAGGCAAACGGGGTCTGGTAGAGATTGATTGCATCTGGTATTATAATCATTTTCCCCGATTCATCGAATAATATATTTTTGTAATACGCATGTGATATTTTCTCTTCCACTCCCAAATCACCCATATACCAGAATGCTTATCTTTCAATCTATCCGTAATGAAACAATTATTGTTTATCTTTCTCTCTCTCTTTATATAAATGCATAAAAGTAAACGAATGCCACTTTAAACTTACAATCTATTTGTAATGAAACAATTATTTGTCTCTCTCTCTATCTATGTGTATGCCTATCCAGCTCTGTCTCTCTGTCTGTCTATGTCTCTCTCTCTCTCTCTCTCTCTATGCATAAAAGTATTAAACAAATGCCTCTTTCAACTTTCAATCTATTCGTAATGGAACACATATTTTCTCTCCTTCCCCCCCCCCCCCCCCCCCTCTCCCTCCATTATCATGACACTACAGTTCGACTTTGTAAAAATAAATACAGAAACGTATTCATAATAGCCATGACAAGATGAAATTAGTTATTCATTGATGAATATAAGGAGAAGAATAGTCGACAATCGATCTGACATACATGAAATGGGTATCAAATGCATGATGACTGATATTGACATATTAAAATAGGTCGGCCATGCTTAACAGAAAGCCCTTCATTTAAACTAGTAAGATAATTTTTCAGTTGCCTTTAAGTATTACTTCTACATTCCATCAAAAGATCCCTAACCTCTCTTTCTTAAATTACGCTTTGCGTCATTTTAGCGGATCTTTGGATTACCACTGCAGACATCTCCCTTAAATTTAACGCATCAATCATTCCGCATCATATGAACGAAACAGATTATTCAAACTAATAAGATCTGCCAACCAGGTTTGAAGAAGTATTTGCAAAGTTACGGCTGAAAATAATTTACTATATTTCATTATTGTGTTCGGGTTTTTTTTTCTGACAGTTCATTTAAGGTCTACCATCTGACAAAATATGAGAGCAAAATACTATGTAGAATTTTAAAAAGAAAGGTAAGGGATCTTGTTATGGGCGAAATGCGATTCGAATGTACAAGTATTACCTCAAGGCAACTGAAAAGTTATTTTACTAGTTTAAATGAAGGGCTCTCTGTTAAGCAGGGACCGTTCTATTTCAATACGTCAATATCAGTCATCATGCATTTGATTAAGATACCAAATTCATGTATGCCAGTACGATTGTCGACTATTGTCTACTTATACTCATCAATGAATGACTAATTTAATCTTCCTATGCTTATAGAATTACGTGTCTATATCTACAAAGCCGAACTGTAGTGTCATGATCATGGATAGAGAGAGAAACAATTGTTCCAGTAAGAATAGATTGAACGTTGAAAGTGGCATTGAAAGTAGATATATATAAAGAGAGACAGACATACAGACAGAGAGACAGAGATAGACAGACATACAGACAGAGAGAGAGAGAGAAATAATTCTTCCATTACGAGTAGATTGAACGTTCTGTTAATCAGGGATCATTCTACTCTAATAGTCAATATCAATTATCATCGATCGATTGTCGACTATTCGTCTACCTATACTCATCAAAGAATAATTTTTTTTCTGAAAGTTCATTTATGATCTACCATCTGAAAAAAAACCATGTAGATATACGTTTTCTTTGTTAGATTTAAAGTGACATTTTCTTCAGTTTTTTAGATATATAAAAGGTGTGTCACCTTGCAGAGATCGTTCTTCACATCTCGATTTGAGTATAATTCAAATAGTCAATGATAATAGGGGTGTCGTAGCCGAGTAGTTAAAAATACTCGATTGTAATGCGAGGATCGTGGGTTCGATACCTTATACGGCACCTATTCCCTTAAGCAAGGCATTTGAATATGGTGTTTAACATATTAATACGCGTGTGAGGGTTTTAAAAAAATATTAGAAAACCCTCAAAATTTATCCAATGTCTGACATTCAAAGTCGAGAGAAGTAGAAGAATATTTCTCATTGAAAGATGTGCCAATTTTTAACCTCATGAAATTATTCCTTTAAACTGGTTTCTAGGGAGTTTTGATTCAATAGTTTGTGCCACAGACAATATGACACAGATCGGTGCTCTTGAATGAGGTCACTTTTCTCTAGATTCCACAGTAGGCCAGTTGGACATTATGTTTTAAGCTTAGCGTCTAAGATATTTTTTTTGTTTTTAAACAGCATTTTTTTTTTGTCGTACATAATGACCAGGGGTATAACATTGTAAAGCACATTGAAGTTTTCAAATAATGCGCTTTATAAACGTAATGTATTCTTATTTATTATTATAATTATTGTCGTGGAAGCATTTGCTTGACTTTTAGCTTTTTTTATCGATGTTACAAAATAAGACCACACACACGCACACAATTTTTTTTTCTTTTCATTATTTTCTTATTCTTTGATTCAGTTTTTTTTTTCAATATTACAAATTATGCATTAATTACACAATATACTTCAACACACCACACACACACCCACGCTCACACACATAAACACATACCCCACATATACACTCAACTAGGACATGTACCATTATCTTATGTAAATACGATATTTTTACAATACATTTCAACGCTTTCTCTTCGATAGAAAGTGTGTTTTGTTTATGATTTGTTTGCTTTCCATGGAAATATATCTGTATTCTTTTTTGTTTTCTCCAATCTCCACCTTTTATGTCCTTCTTTATTCTTTCCCCCTTTTCAATTTATTTTATTTTCCTTTTTTTTTTGGGGGGGGGGGGGCATGTTATGCGTAATTTCCCAGTCTATGTTTTTATGCATTGTTTTGGTAATTCACCTTTTCCCAGGGACCACCGCTTCGACAAGCTCCGCTTATTTTCTGGTCTCTGTTTTCATTCTCATTTTCAAAAAAAAAAATGTACTCTTTGCTCTTTTTTACAACTCAAACGTTAATGCTTTTTATTTTGCTTGTAATAATCGATTTTTTTTCTGCAGTTAGTTTTGTTGTCATTTATTTTGTATTTGGTTAATAGCACAATAGTTATCGTTATATACTTTGATAAATGAAAATGAAATGAAATAAAATCTAAATCTCAAATCTCAAATCAGATTCTAGGTGTTAGAACTCAAAGTGCCCTCAACTCAACTGGAATATTCATGTTAATGAATTGATCAATACAAATATTACAAAATAGAAAATAGAAAACCTGCTTACGCGCAAGTATAACATGAGGCTTATCTGTTTTCACCAGAACTGTTTACACCGGAACGGAGGGTTTTCAGTACTTTGCCTTCCAAAAGTATACAATTATTTTACATCATTGGGTAAACCATATTCCATCGAAGAGAATGATATCAAGATCATTGAATTTTGTTGAAACATTTTGATTCTATGCTCGTTTCTTAAACTACGGTCATTTTCAAATTTCTCATTTTTTGCCGATAGATGAGAATAGAATTGTGGCGCGAAAGGCCTTCCATACGGCATGTACATGTCACATACGCCCTTTTTTGTGTTTCTACTGTCTTTTCGAACTTGTATTTTCTTACTTCAGTCACCTTATTTTTAAATAAGCAAAAGAAAATTTCGTAATATAAACCTCTGCCGAGGTTCAACTCGTGGTTCTTTCACCAAGAGAGGACTGGATTATCCGATTGCGCCACACAGAACAACTGCTCGATGCCCTTGCTCGTTTTATTATATCGTTACAATTCGTTTTCATGAATATTCATGCAGACTAGTTTTGACTGAATAAACCGTATTATGATCAATTTGACGCGATATGAATATTCATGAGCTCAGCTGCAGGATTGGTGCCTATATAGTGCTTACCATATTGGTGCAAGAATTAGTGGCGGCATGAATATGCATATTCTGACGTCATACGCGGCAAACGCACCCATCGCTCGGAAAAAAACATGCAAAATTTATAAAAGACTGTATTTTAAGAAACGGGCATAGAATCAAAATTACTCAACCGGTTTCAATGATCTTGATTTCATTTTCTTTGGTACAAGATGCTTTACCCAATATTGTAACAAAATTATATACTTTCGAAGGTAAAGTATTGAAAATCCGCCGTTCCGCTTTTTGCGGGACACCCGGTAAAGAGTATGTAAGACTAATTCTGGAGTACTGTGTGCCCCTTTTTTATGCAAGTCTAACGATTAAACGGATTGATGAGATAGAACGCATAGAAAAGAGAGAATGTTGCATAATTCTCGGATAAAATTGCACTTTCTATGGCAATGCTTAAAAAGACTACAACTGCCAACTCTGATGAGTCGGGGGAAAAGATTGTTTAATGATGTTGCTTTCGCATTAGAAAAAGTATATTGTGTCAATCGTGGTTACCCCCAAAGAAAAATAACAAATTCAATTTAAGAAATGGAAACAAAAGAATCAAGAACATACTAGCAGAACTAAGAGGCTACACAATAGTGCTCTTCCTAAATCTCAAATGTATACTGAACAGCCATAAGGTAAAATCAAACTTGTAATAAACATCCACCATAACTGTAATACTTTTCTTTTAAATCAAAATCTTTATTGTATATCGTTGCAACCAAACCACTGACACATTTTGTTCTATGCATATTTACTTTACTTTTCACATGCATATATCTTATATCAATATCAGTCTCTTTCTTCTTTTCTTTTCTTCATTTCTGCATTTTCCAATCTTTCTGATTTCTTTCAGATGAAATCTCCCTCAAATCCCTCTCACTCCCCCCCCCCCCCCTCCTTGTATTTTCCCTCATTCTGTTATTTAGCATGGTGTAGTATTTATCTTGTATAAAACAACGAAGTAAGCACACGTCCATGACGTATCGTCTTGTACATTTGATAATAACACTCTCCACAGCGGCCTATTATAGTCATAATATCAAAAAAATTATATTGATGATAAAAATGATGATAACAACAATGAAAATGACAATAGCAAGTAATTATTATGACAACAGAAGGCGTAATAATCATACTAACAATGATGATGCTAAAATAGTGTTGACAATCTATATGATATGATGATGATGACAATAATAATAATGATAACAATATTGATGATAATCATAATAACCATGATAATGATATTGAGGAAGAGGAGGACTATGATTTTAATTGCTCTGAATAGAGTTTTGCATCCGTTATTTTTGTTAATTCTTGCTTTACATAATAGGTTTTTATTTTTGGGAATATTAATTATTATGTATTCGATGTTTCTTTTTGAAGGAATAAAACCCAGCCAACCATTAAACCATACAACCCCTATACATTGCTCTTCTTTGAGGATTTGTGACCTATCATCATTAATTAATACACACGTATCATTCTATAAATTCCACAGTCGGAAATAATGTAGACCTTTATCGGTGACGGCGGATAAACTTTAAAATAGTTGACACGAAACATGATATTTCTCGACAAAGGGGTGTGTTCTACCTGTTGAATCGTGTCAACAAATTTGAAAATAAAAGAAGGTCTATGTTTTTTAAAGCTTTCGAATCTCAAAATGTGCATTACCTTGGATAATTAACTCAGAATGAATTGGAAATTTTAAAATCTCACCTTCGTGACAATCCATCCTTGTTTCCAACGAGCACACATGATCAGATGATGGCATTCGATTGCTAAATGAAATGCCAGTCAATACTCTTGCCCTGATGGCAAATATTCCCTTAGAAAGCACCCATTCTCACGTATGACAAGTAAGAGTTTTTGATGAATTAAGTGGATGCGGATAATCAAATTTTATTACTGAGTAGTATATGGTCGGTTGCACATTGTCATTAACACATAGACTGGGATAAAAACCAGAGGGCGTATCATCAAGTGCACCTCAACCAAAGATCTGTGATCTCAAGCGGCTCAGATGTGTAATCTAACTATGCACACAGTCGTTTTTTTTCCCCTGTATTTTTTCATGGGTGTATATACCCTTTCTACGTTCCACTCAAATAATATTCATGTGGCAGATTGTATTTTCTAAGGGCGGTATTTGTTAAGGGATTACAGGAATCGATCATCAAAATGATAAGAAATTGACCCAATCTCACTAGAAAGCACATGTACTATACACAGGGATGGGTGCATGGGAATTCACACACATACACACACACCAACACACCCACACACACGAGGCATGAATGTGCCGCCCGAAAACGTCGGCCATTTCTTGTCATATTTCATATTTCAAATATGAGGGCATTTGAAAAGCAATCCTTTTGGGGGATAGTACTGCTCACAAATTATTTTTCAACTTTCCAGAGCTCATCTTTCGCTGTAATCTTTGTTCAATTTGATATATGAAAATTAAGTATATATCATATATTTAGTTGAAAATCTTAATAATAAGTAGTGTCCACTTTCTTTTATCTTTCATACCAACACATATTGCATTGAAATCCAGCAATACCATTCGAGTGAAATGAAAATAAAGGGGGAAATAACAAAGGCAACGGTGAACACATTGTCTACTAAGTAGAAAGTAGAAAGTACATGTATGTCAAATAAGTAATTTCTCTATTATTATAAAGATTTTTTTTCATAGTCCAAATTGTTCTCTAATTAATATTACAATTTTTACGGACATGGTATCTTATCCTCATTCGCCGATTTCAAAAAAAAATACTTTTTCTAATTAACAATGATCAAAACAAACAATTCTTTCCCATCTATTGTCCCATTTCTTATTGCATGGAAATCTTCCTTTTGTAGGTCTCATAAGCAATGATGAAAGCACAGGAGGATGCTGCCATACCTCGTCCTCTCCATGATATAAATGCCTTTCTAAGACCTTGGGCTTTGTGGCTCAATCATACACGTATATTTATCAATTTCTGGTCCTGCTTAATATTCTTCTTTGACTGTGAAAGAAATGAATCATGTATTATCTTTATCGATCTGCATCGTTCATGCAGTACACAACTACCTTAATAACTATTCCAAAGCAATCATATAAAAAAGGGTATAGAAAGGGTCTTCTTCATCGGATGACACTAGAGTATCGCCAATGTTTTACGCTTGAATGAGTATTGAGTAATGAATAATGAGTACCTTTGTTAAAATCCATCCTTGTTTCCAACAAGCACGCATGATGCTATTCGATCTGACAGACACAACTCTCTACTGCCCCTGCTGACAAAATAATTTATAACAATCCATTCAACGCTAGGCGATACTTTTAATTAATTAAGAGGATGCCGAAAATTTAATTTCATACCAATTGATTGAACATAGTCTGTTGCACAGTGCAATTAACGCGTGGATTGAGATAAAAACTAGAGGGCGCAATTCCAAATGCATCTGGACTATCTAGTTGCGATTTACATAATAATGCATGTCAGGTTTGAACACTTTCTTTCTTTGACAAATATCTCTTAATTCATTTTCTCTTTAACAGAATGGCATTTGTTTCTATATTGCAGGACCAACATTTTAGAAGCTACAGTTTGGCTTGTTATGTAAATTAGAATCTTTAGAAAAATGTGTGTGAGCTTGAGCGACTCTGAATAGAAGGGTGTGTGCTGATGTGTTGAGCAAGGGAGGGTGTGAAGAGTTGCTTTACATGTATAGCTTGTGCAAGCACTCTGCCCATTTACGTTGAAGGGAGAGGGCCTGTGACTTCCTTTTGGCCTTCTCGTTTAGAGAAAACTTAGCTGGTATCCACAAGACAAGTTGTAGGTTCTTTTAATGGGGACTGTAATCTATCTTGTCTACGTCTCTGGCTACCTTTGTCATGGCTCGACTACGGAGACGCCTTTGTGGGTCCCTTTCTATGTGGAAACAACTTGAGATTTTGGTGAATTGCTGCTACGTAAAGGATAACACACGAGTAACTGTCCGTTCGTGTGTGAGAATGGGCTGAGGGCGTAGCCCGAAGCCCATTCTCACCCACGAACGGACAGTTACGAGTTGTGTTATATGATTTAACACCCAGCTCTGACGTCTGTCTATTGTTCTTTCACTACATTATTTTCCACGAATGGAGTGATAACATGTGTTTATTAGTAACCACATACTGTATTGTTGGAAATTCAAGCGTAACAGTGTTATGCACCACGACAACAATGATCACATTCCAAACACAGTACATTTGAATTTAATCACTGCTGCATTATACACTTGACCAGCGATTAACAATAACACGCCATTCGTACAAAATAGTTAAATAATACAATCAAATTTGAATGAGTTGCATGCATCACGGATCAACTGTTTCATTCATTCTCTCATTGGTCAGCGATCAGTTACGTTGTCAAAATTTGAATCAAGATGTTCAGCGACAGTGAAAGCGAACTGTTCCAAACGCAAAATACATTCAGGGACTCTGAAATCGATGTTAGTTCAGATGCTTTCGTTGAAGATATCTTAAATATGGAGGAGTCAAAGCCATAAACATCAGGTTCCTTTCAACATATACAACATGACGCTGAAATGAGACATAGGTATGTGTTACTTTCATTTATTTTTTTTATTATGTTCCATTTGATCCATTCGTAGAAAACAATGTTGGGCATGAAAAGGAGAGTACATAATAGCTTAAAAAATTAATACTACAAATTATAGTAAAATAATGTTTGCATGAAAATTAAGGCGACTGAGCCAATAACACAAATGTTTATTAAGTTGTACCACATTAATGACTCCTTTATTAGACCATTTCACAAATGGATTCAAATTTATGGATATTTGTACCAGAAAACCTAGTTACAAGCAATGTCATTCAGCTGTTCAAAGTTATTGTGTTTCTTTTATTATTTCCATTGTGCATACATTAGTTGTTGCTATATCAGGCAAGCTTTGCCCAGACCTCGGGCAAGCCATGATCTGAATACATTTGTGAAATTGTCTATTGGGTCGATAACCAAGATAAGATTAAAGTTTCAACTAACTTGAATTACGATTTGTCAGCCATCTATGATTATAATAGTGTTAAAATTGTAGTATTAATTTTTTTCAGCTATATGTACTCTCCTTTTCATGCCCAACATTGTTTTCTACGAATGGAGCGATGATATTCATACTCGTACTACTCAGTATAACAATTGTTGTTAATGGCGTGTTAATAGCATCATTCCATTTGCGGAAAACAATGAATGTACTCTCCTTTTTATGCACTACATTGTTTTGTACGAATGGAGCGCTGATAATCATAACAAGCCGTTCGTACTACAACAATTGTTGCGAAAGGCGTGTTATTACCGATATCACTCCGTTCGTTGAAAATAATGTCGTGAAAGTGCAATAGACAGACGTCAGAGCTGGGTGTTAACTTGGTGGAACAGCGGGAAGAGTCAATATACGTCTTAGAGAATCAACTTTGTGGAACCGTGTGTCAGTTGCTTGATACCTGGGCCAGCGCTCCAAAAGGGACAGCCATCGGCATCGCTTTTCTTCATGACCACGCCCCTGAGACATCGTGGCCAAACCCCATCAAACTTTTTTATTTTATCGTTCACCTGTGGCCTGGCCAAATTTCAATGATTTACCGGTTGCAGCACCATTTATGGTTCATCAAAACGCGGTAAGACGGTTCTTTATTTCATACACCCCTCTAGTCCGTTAATTCAAGATCGACGAGTATTAATTAGACATCGATGAACTTGACCACAGAATTGAGTTAAATGAGGACAGCAACTTTATTTCAAGACAGCCCCAACTAGAATTTAAATACAAGCTTTTTCCATGAGTCTTTAACTGTTTTCAACCTCATATAACTATTACAGTTTCTATAGTATATGACAAAGTGAATATGCTTTTTTGCCTGTTATCATGTGTGTCCCAGCTGAATCATAAGATTAAAAGGCAAATATAGATATTTAAGTGAAAATCCAGGACTTATTTATTTTACGGAAAAGCAAACGTTATCGATTTGCCGGAATTAGGATATTTTGGGAAATTGGTAATGTGTTAGTAATAGTAACAGAGAATCAGCGTTCGCCACTTGATGTATGTATCCCTTTATTTTCTTATTTGCATTGTATTACATCAGCATGAATAGTCTCCTTTGAATCGAAGGTTTAAACTAATTTCCTTGAAGGAAAAAGCTTTCTTGGTTGCGTTACTGCCTCAAACTTTACAATGGAACATGGTATTTGGTGTTGTGGATCAGTGGATAAGTCCCCGGACTGTGAACCACGAGGTCCGGGGTTCGAATCCCACCGCAGCACTAGCGTCCTTTGGCAAGACGTTAATCTACATTTGCCACTCTCCACCCAGGTGTTAAATGGGTACCCGGTAGGATGGCGAAAGGTAATGTCCTTCGCTTAGCATGTGTGCGCTTTACAGACGCCTGGCTGGAATGCTCCCCAGGGAGTGGAGAATGTGCATACACTGTGTGCGGGCGTGCCAGAATCCAATGACCGGGGGTAATAATATATACCTATCTATACAGCGCCATGAGCGTCGAAAGGCGGACCTGCGCGCTATACAAGTAGCCACTATTATTATTATTATTATTTAATCAAATTAAACCATATTTATATTGTTTCAAATACTGATTCGATTTTATGTATTTTTACTTGTACCTATAATATTTCTTATTTATTTTATTTTGAACACAAATACTATGAAAGTTAATAAAGCTGAAAGAGGAAGAAAATATCAATATCATGAGCTTTTCAGGTGGAAAGGGATTTTGGGATATGCCCTGACAAGAGAAAATCGGTGACTGTAATAGGAAAAATGGGACCGTCCTCTATCCCTCTTTTTTCTCGAAACAGATTTTTGATTTGTCAAGTCATTCACCAACATGCAAACTTATATTGAAAAAAAAAAAAACACACAAAAGAATGAAACCAGTCAATGTTTGAAGTGCAAAGACGAAAACTTTACTTTACCGAAAAGGGAACCATCAAACTCCTAGTTGCAATCAGTACATTGAAATATCGCTGTACACTAAGTACGCTTCATTAATGCATTCTTTGACATACGCTAACATAACATACACAATTATGACCATTTCAGACATGAGTCACTAAACAGCTTACAAGGAGGAGGCGGAGAAGAACAAGGAGAAGAACAAGAAGCAGTAGGAGAACAACAAGAAGCAGAAGAAGGAGAAGGAGAAGGAGAAGAAGAAGGAGAAGAAGAAGGAGAAGGAGAAGAAGAAGAAGAAAAAGAAGAAAAAGGAGAAGGAGCAGAAGTCTTTTTGACTTTTCAAAATGAAATCTTATTTACAATCTAAATACAAAATATCTACAAATAAAATATTGCAATGATATATTTCTTGTGTATGACCGCAGGCCATAGATCCAGTAATAATGAAAACAAAATACCATTACAATGTAAAACTAATGTCAACAGATCAAAGAGCGACGTTGTTTTGTCTGACAATAACGTTCGTTACAAACAATTACAAGTACAAATATTACATGCTCAAATTATATTGACCAAATTAGGTCAAAGGAATTGCTAACAGAGCACAATGCATTATTTATACACCATCGATCGCTTTATGAAGGCTGTAACGTTATTTTGTTACTTGAAAAATTCAAAGTCGAGAATAATTATTATTATTCTCGACCTTATTAGTTGGTGTAATAACAACATGCTTCTGAATGCAAGTAAATGCCATGTGATGCGAGTGCATTTTGGAAGAGCACCACTTCCCGCTTCCACCAACCTCTCCTCGAGGTACAGTCAGTGAAAGTCCTAGGCATTTTATTACAGTCTAACCTTAAGTGGGACGACCATGTCCATAGCATGGTGTCTGGGGCAAACAAGAGATTGTACATGCTAAGATCTCTTAAACGATTTAACCTCCCATTGAATGACCTATTGAGAGTCTATACTGGTTATGTAAGACCATTGGTAGAGTAGGCATGCCCAGTCTGGCACCCTGGCCTTACTGCTCAACAGACTGCCAAATTAGAGATGATCCAAAAACGAGCAGTAAAAACCATACTTGGTAAAGATTATATAGGCCTTACTTATGATAGTGCCTTGAAAACGACTAAACTCAAACCTTTGGCGGAAAGAAGACGTGACTTATATAAAAAGTTTGCGAAGTCAATCACTACCTCTCCTCATTTCCGGGACTGGCTACCTGCCGAATCGGAACACCGATACTCAGGGTCTCTCAGAAGAGTCACCGCATATGCAGGTGTTAAATGTAGAACTAACATATATAAGAAAAGCCCTATTCCATTCCTAGTTGACCTTATGAATGAAGAATAACTTTTTTTGGTAATTACTTCATAACTCATTGAATGACTACAAACTAAATTGTGCAGTTGCAATTTGCACTCTGACTGAATGTTATTCCTTACATTTAAACCTTAACAAAAAAAAATTCTTGTCATTCATGTTTTATTTCATACCACCTTCTAAACGCTTCTTTCATGTCTTCTTCTGGAATTTGACTGTTCTGTTCTGTTTATGTTGAGGTTTGAGCAAACTGTAGCATGCTCTTATTATTATATTAAACTATGTATTACTATAGTACGAGTCTGTTAGTAGGGTGTGCAGAGACCTCTCCAATGTCACTCTCTTTGCCAGAGTAGCAGGGATGTGAGACGTTCCACACAACTACCAAACTTCTCTACTCTAATTTAATTTAATATCCAGACAAAACATAAAAGTATATAATATGCAGTGAAGCTTATGTTCAATTCTACCTATCACAGAATCCACATATTTCTCAATACTGATGTCAACAATTGTGCATGCTATGTACATTTACTACATAAATATGTAAATATGCAACTATGCATTTTATACTCATTCTGTTAATCTTCTCTCTCTCTCTCTCTTTCTCTCTTTCCCTCTCCCTCCCTGTCTAGCTATCATTTTGTTACTACCGTTCCTACCATTACTGTATTAACTGTTTTAGATTTGTATTTATACATGTACTCGTGCGATTGTAACAGAACATGCAATTCAGCCACGAGGCTGCAAAATGTATCTGCTATTGTGTACATAATAAACCATTGAATAATAAAATAATTCTATTTTTTAATTTGGATTTCCAAACTACTGGGAGATCTAAAAAAAAAATCAACGTGCGGTATAGCCAATAAATTGTACTTTTGAAACTAATTATCAAAAAATTACATAAGCACACAGCTTCCCTGCAACGATCCGAAGCATGAGGAACCAGGGCCCAGTACAGATCGAAGTCAACATTGATGCTTTCGATCAGTTCGTGAATGAGATGATGGAGGACGTTGAGTGATTCCTGGATGGCTGGACACCGTATGAAGAGATGGATGATAGTTCCAGTCTCACCGCACCATCCGCGCATAGTGCTGGAATGTCGTGATTAAAATGGTGAAGGGACCGGTGGTGAAGGCAGAACATTGTGGAGCAGTTTATACTGTATATCACCGTCCTTTTTAATAGTTGGTGGGGTATATATTTCTGGGTCGTGACAGTTCAATCGATGTTTCATAAAGCGGTATCATAATTATGCCAAACACGGCATATTTCGAACCATCGTGTGATCTTGTTCATGTTGATTTTCAATATATACTAAGTGACATGAAAACAACCTGTTTCTTTTCTCTTGCTCAGAGAGTATCTAGCCAAAATATCTTAAAGTTATAACGTTAAATTTTAAAGTATGAGCAATTTTTTAAGACTTTGCATAAAGCAGATAGTTCCAGTACTTTATGGCATATAAAAAGGATTTCGGTAGAGCAGTCCTTCTTGTATTACCTTGTTACTATAACAACGGGCACAAAAAAAGTGAAATAGCTCACAATTAATCTCCTAATTTTACCAGAGATCCACCTTGTATTCTGGCCTCAGCTGTTTCTTTAGTTACTCTCTTCACCCCCCCCCCCCCCCCTCTCTCTCTCCCTCCCTCCCTCTCCCTCTGTCACGTCATACCGACTGTACAGCACTAAATGCACCACTCCGAAAGTGTATAAGAAAATTACGATTATTCGAATCAGCGAATAATTACATTTGCGAGATAATACAGGGTAATACACGGTTAGGGCGGTGTGCACTGCATTAGCTTGCTGTATTCTGTTTCCACGGTGTTTGGAGACGACCAAATATCAAAGCGCGCGCTTTTGGGCAAACGCGGGATGCCGCACTGCAAAGAACACGCCCCCACCGCATGCCTGGGATTGGTGGACAACTGCGCATTAAACGCCATATAACCATGATAACGGCGTCCTTGGAGACAGCCAATCAACTTGTGCGCAGGCTAGGGTTAGCACCACCCCTACGCGTAGAGTAGCCAATCAAAGGCGCTAATCAACAGAAGGAACGCGCACATGGTTCTCCGAATCTGAATCATGCTTTCAGTCTCAACTCAACCTCTGGGGACAATGGATGTTATTTTGCCCTCCCTCCCTCCCTGTATAAAATAGAGGAACTGGTAGGGCAGGGCAGAGGATATATTACCAAAACAAGGTTAAGGTGGAGGAAAAAGTATTACATGTAAATCGCCAAAACAAGCTGCTGAAAACTGCTTATCCAATAATAGCGAGCCAGTGGAGTAAAATGGAGTCAAAAGGGGCCTGAGCTTTCGATCCTAGCAGAATTTTCGTCAGAGGCAAAAAGACAGACATAAAAAGCAAGACAAGCATATATATAGACTACAGACACAAAACAGAGTACATGCAACAGGAACTGTAAGGGAGGAGTTGTGGACACAAAACAATGGGAACAAAAGGGGAGTGTGGGAAGTCAAAAACCATGAGTCAAGTGGGTGTGGAAGGGGATTAAAACAAATACAAAGGCGTGGAGATCCAAAGAGAGTGATGAGCACCAAGCTTGAGGGTGGGTGACCTGTGAAAGCAAAGGATAAGTGGGGAGGCAACATCAAACAGGATAAGGAACAATGCGAAGACAAGAGAAAGGAATAAGTACTGTACAAGTGCAGTGCAGTGGAGGGGCAGAAAATAAAGAGGGAGTCGAGTTGTCAGACACCAAGTGCAAAATATATGGCATATATTAGTAAAGTGTGGTGAAAAAATATATATTTGCTGTCTACTATATAAGATGTAAGGCAAACTATATACTGAAGAATATAAACATGTGCATATAAAGTCTGTAATATGTGTCTAAACCAAACGAGGAGGTAAAATGCAAATAAAATATGTGTGTGTATATTTGACTAAGTACATTAGGTCGACAGTTGACAATAGTTTATTTCGTCATAGAGATACATTAGGTCGACAGTTGGTACATATATACAAAGAAAAAGAACAAAAATCCTATATATATATATATATATATATAATATATGTAATATGGTAAGGAAGGGGAGTAAAAAGATGTATTAATCATTTCCCTCCTGGATGTTGAGGCCATGAGGTTGGATGGTGCGAAGTTGTCTCATCCAGTACTTCTCCCTGCTAGTTCGGACTGTGTCGGGACGAGTACCTAAAGATTCAATGCCCTGTAGAATCATATCGGTGATGGAATGGTTAGGAAAGTTAAAATGGTGGCCCACTGGAGTGTCAAGCTTGGCTGTGTTGACAATGGATCTGTGCCCATAGAAGCGTCTCTTGAGTGTGGTCTTGGTTTCCCCTACGTACTGGGTCCTGCAGACTCTGCAAGTGATGAGATATACAACATTAGTGGTGGTGCAAGTGATATTGCCCTTGGTTTGGTGAGGGAGGTTGGTAGAGTTGCTGGTGAAAGTGTCACCCTCGTGGATGTGTATAGCACATACAGTGCATTTGTTGGCTGTACATTTGAAGGTGCCGTGCTGAATGGGAGAAGAATGGCGAGAGAGAGGGGGGACTTCAGCGCGGACGATGAGATCCTTGAGGTTGCGGGGGCGTCGGTAAGACAGGATTGGGGTACTGGGAACAGCCTGTAGGAGACGATCAGAAGTGTTGAGAATACGGTGGTATTCTGTCATGCAAACTTATATTGAAAAAAACACAAAGAATGAAATCAGTCAATGTTTGAAGTGGAAAGACAAAAACTTCATGTAACCGAAAAGGGAACCATCGGCACTCCTAGTTGCAGTCAGTTAAATTGCAATATCGCTGTACACTAAGTACGCTTTAAGGGGAATAAAAGGCAACAAACATTAGCCTATAAACATGTAGATAATTGTCAGCCCATTACAAATATCTTGAAATTAATCCTATTTTATTATTAAAGAAGGGTAACAGTGTCTCCAAAAGTTGCAGTTTCCTTGCTTGACATTATCCCATGGGGGCTGCCATTTTCTTTAAAAATAATGTCAGAACAGTTCTATTTGTAAGATACCCACTGACCTATACACTAGCTACCGTGACACTCATGATCAGCTGTGGAATGCATGGCACTGGATTTTCTCATAATAAACCATTTTTGTAGTCATGTACATTCAAATGAAGATACTTTTATCCTGTCACATAACCTATTTGTGTCAATATATTGGTTCAGCTGTTTCTTTTGTTAAGCAGGACTTGGCATGCACTTGTAAGTTGCTTGGTCTGACAAAGGTTTGTCAATTCTTCAAAGAAGTGGCATAGACCTACAACTGCTCTTAGATATCACCTGTGCGAGACACTGAATGCTGCCATTTTGCATGGGTGGCTTTAGTTGTACAATAGCTATTCATTATGCAACATCTTATCCATTGTGTATAGGTAAATGGACATGTACCGCAATGACATAACAGTTTTTTTTCAAAATGGCAGCCCCCATGGGATAATATCTAGCAAGAAATCTACAAACTTTAGAGAGACTGTTCTCCTTACTGAGTAATCAAATCAGAGTATTTTCAAGATATTTTGAACAGGCTGACAATTTTCCACATGATTATCAGCTAATGTATGTTGAGTTTCATTCTCCTTTAATGCATTCTTGGACCTACGCTAACATAATATGCACAGTTATGGTCATTTCAGACATGAGTCACTAAACAGATTAAAGAGGAGAAGAATAATAAGGAGAAGAAGAAAAAGAAGAAGAAGAAAAAGAAGAAGAAAAAGAAGAACAAGAAAAGTAAAAGAAGAAGATGAAAAATAAGAAGGAGAAGAATAAGGAAAAAGAAGGAGATGAAGGAGAAAAGGAGGAAGAAGAAAAAGATGAAGAAGAAAAAGGATATGAAGGAGAAAAGGAAAAAGAAGAGGAAGAAGAAGTAAATAAAGACGAAGAAGGAGACGAAGAAGAAGAAGATGAAGGAGAAGCAGGAGATGTAGAAGAAAAGAAAGAGATAATGAAGAGGAAGAAGAAGAAAAAAAAAGGAAAAGAAGGAGACGAATCAGAAGAAGAAGTGAAAGAAGAAGAAGAAAAAGAAGGGAGAGGAAGCGAAGAAGAAAAAGAAGGGAGAGGTGCGGCTTTAAAAAAAATGCAGTAGTGGGATTTTTTGAGCCCCCACCAAGTTTTTAAAAGATTTCAGACATATCAAGTGAAAGAGGTTAGGATTTGTGACCCCAATCCGGACCACTCAAGCTCCGGACCAATGTTGCGAATGACAAGTTTTATGTCACTGATCTGAATGGCTTGTAGTGAACACACTGAAAATAAAATGCACAATTCTTCATATTTCAGTCAAGAAATTCTATTGATCTATTTAGCAATGCACTTAAAATGTACCAATCACCAAATATTATTTTGCTCTGTATGATGACAGTTCCATGTCGTAATACTATATTCAAAATATTAGCTTCAAATATTACTTCCATTAAGACATAATACGTAAAAAGCTACTAGTAAGTATATTCCACGACGCACTTGTAGGGAGCGCGGTGAACCCAAATCCTACTCCGGTTCCGCACATTAGGTTCTATGTTATTCCTTATTTTCTTCAAGATACTACTTAACCGTTAACCCAAACAATGCCAGGTAAAGTTTTTCGAAGTTCATTTTACACATTATAGCTGTACACAAATTATTATTTGGTTTAGGTGATTGGTTCAATTCAAATTCAATTCAATTCAAATTTATTTTCCACTTCCATAGAAATCACAACATTTCATGAATAAAAAAAAATGAAACAAAACATTTGAATAACATAATTTAAAAATACTTAAACTGCGCATAAACGAAAAATTGAATAACAAAATACAAAAGGCAATAATATTCTCTATGGAAATGGAGGGACCCATTAAAAAATAAATACTTGTATGGGTCCCCCAAAATAACAAAGAAGCATTACACAAATAAGCTTATATACAAAAAACACAAATATATAATTATAATAGGTTTGTTCTTTAATTATTATAATAAAGTATAAAATAAAAACAATAACAAGCCTGCAAAACGAACAAAACGAACATAAAGCACAAACGTGGACGTAAAATTTTCATTTTACCAATAGATAAAATAAATAACTCAATAACTGCGCATAGGAATATAAATAATCGTTAAAAAGAAAGCAAGGGGAAAAGAGTATGCGGATTCTCTCCAAAATCATCGCAATAATTTGTAATATATAATGTAGATGTATGTGTGTGTGTGTGTGTGGGAGGGGGCCAATTAAACTAATTTTCTATATATTTTGAGAACAGAAATATTTTTTTTTTAAATATATCTTTTTTTTTAAATGTGTTTATTGAAGGGGAATGCTTCAAATAATCAGCAAAGGAATTCCACAATTTAGGACCATCATAGATAAAAGTGTTTTTTGCGAAGGAAGTTCGAAGTAATGGCAAATGATACTCTTCTGATTGTCTAGTTGAAGGTTGGTGAAAAGAACGATTTATAAAAGAATTTGCCATCATGTTTAAGTCAAATCACGAGGAGTGTAAATATAATAAACTGCTTCATTTGCGAAGAATCATCATTAACATTCAAAAAATTCAAAATTCAAACACAGAACATTTCTGTTCGTTATAACAGACATTGTCACTTGCAAACTTATCAACATTTAAATGAACCAGTTCACAGACTTCAAATTGAATTAAACCAGATATTTATCAATTCAGTCGCTTTTTGTTCATTAAGACAATGTTGAAAAAAAATCAAGATCAACTGAATTATAATGAAACACATATCAGTTCAAAAACTTAATTCAATTTAACAAGAATGCAAACAACAAAAAAGTATATATGTCATTATTTTTTTCTTAAGTCAGATCTTAACATTTGCCGGCCATGTGCAAGCTTATCAAAATCAATTCACATACTAAACAATGAATTAATACATACATTATTGATCACTCAGTTTAATTTTGTACCTTAAAAAAGAAAAAAAAATCATGATTGTGAATGTATCAAAATTTTGATATATTTCCCATTGAGAAGCCTCAATGGGAAATATATCAATTTTAAAAACATTTTCTTCACATTTCAAATCACAAAAGGGTATATCATTCATTGCATTCAAGATCGTTAAAATAAAATCTTGTCTTTTTCCAAAACTATCAAAACCAAAACAGTTCATAACCTCACATTCTACTAAATGTCATAATTCAGTACATATCTGTTCATTCGATCTGTTTTCTTCAGTTCCAGATTATCAAACAAAACAGGGTTTTCTTCAAAAATAATAAAAATATATATAAGCCATTCTATACAATTCAGTATGTTTAAAAAAAATCAAGATGAACTGAATTATAATGAACCCATATCAGTTCAACAAGCATGCAAACAACCAAAAAGTATATATGTCATTATGTCCATTTTGTTTGTTAAAGACCTCAGCCTGACCCAAAACAACCATATATTGACCCAAAGCTTAGTAAACAAAGAATATAATTACCCTGGTTATTCATAAATTTTCGTCTCCGTTTATCCATAAAAAATAAAGATAATTTTTTTGGTCCGCCCCCTCCCTATGGCGTAACACTGCAGGGGGTCGCTAGACGTGTGACGACATGTCATGTATACAGCTCCGAGTGCGTCTACACGATATGTCGTCATCAAATTTTCACCCCCGCAAAGTAGCGTTCCTCAGAGACGGGGCCCAAACCACCGGGGCTCAACATTCGGGACGCTGTTACTCATTCCACAGGAAACGGAATCTCATGAAGTTGGTTTCAATTTGTTCAGAAAATATATAGCTCCCCGTGGATGAATAAAGGGTATATTTCAAAATTCGGTCAGGCTGAGGTCTTTAAATCGGATCTTGTCGGTCATTTGCAAGCTTATCAAAATTAGTTCACGTACTTAACATTGAATTAGTACATACATTATTCATCACTCAGTCTAATTTTGTACCTTAGATCAATCTATTACTGCTATCTAAAAAAAAATCATGATTGTGAATGACTTTGTATCAAAATGCTTCTCATTGTGAAATAAGTCAAAATTTTGAAAACAGTATTCATTATTCAAATCACATAAAAGTATTTCAATGCATTCTGATCGTTCAAATCGAATCTTGTCATTTTCAAGACTATCATAAATCAAAACAGTTCATAACCTACACATTCCACTAATTGTATATCATTCAGTCAATTTCTGTTCATTTGATCAATGTTTTCAGTTCCACTTCATCAAAATAAACAGGGTTTTCTTAGTAAACGAAGAAGCTTGACTGGGGAGGAATTTTTATTTTTTATTTTTTAATTTGTAAACAAATCTTTAGACATTTTAATGCCTAAAGATTTGTTTACCGTGAACCAGAATAGCCTGGTGGTTAAGTCGCTGCCCGGCAAGCAGTAGATGACAGGTTCGAATCCCGCTGGTTCCAGTTTTTTTTTGACTTGTGTTTTTCATTACAGATCGAGCATACGATCTTTAACACTGGGAGTAAAATGCCTAAAGTGTTTTCTTATATAACGATTTTGTTTAGAGTCAATACAATACGATACACGACTGATTACTTATCTTCCCAGTTTGTCCAAATGGGTTGAGGTCGATCTGTCCCAGATAGGTACACTATCGCTTGGTCTAATCATCAGTTCGGCGAACTCCACGTGGTCTAACTACATTTTGTCTACAACCAGTTTGTCTACTTATCATTTCGTCTAACTTCCATTTGGCCTAATAACCAATTCGTCTAATACACAGTTTGGCTAACCCCATTTAGTCTAAAACCCATTTGGGCTAATTTTCACTTCGTCTATTTCCAAATAGTCTAACAGTCATTTTGTCTACAAGCCTCATGGTCTCATATCCATTTGGGCTACACCTACATTGGCTAATACCATATGGTCTACCTATGATCAATTCCATTTAGTCTAATAACCAGTTGGGCTACTTATCATTTAGTCTAACTGTCATAATGGTCTAATATCCAATTCGTCTAATAACCAGTTAGTCTACTTATCATTTGGTCTAATTTTCATATAGTCTAATGACCATTTGGTCTAATTAATATTTATTCTTCTGGCCATTTAGTAGCAAGTTGAGAAAGGAAAGGGAAATGAAACTTTAAAAAAGGAAACTTCAAAGAAGTCATATATACGTAAATGTGCATTGAAAGAGTTATTCACCTTGCTGCTGCTGCTGCTTATATATCAAGTCAATCAATATTCATTATCAAATTTATTGAACTCAATTATTTAGTATTATTTTTTAGTAATTAAAAAATCTTAGGTCTTCTCTTCCTTTCATGACTTAAGTAGAAGAACCTGATTTTGTATTGCACTTCAAATTATGATTGTTGGGTTGATAATCTGTTATTCATGGTTCTTATTTGATATCCGATGTACAAATGTTTGTGCAAGTACTAGTAGCCAATAAAAGCTAGGAGCGTGCCAGTGTATTTTTATAGGAGGGGCAAGACGAACCACGCACTTGGGGTTTCAACGAACTGGGTACCGTTTTTGGAAAAGGGGGAACTTAATTAAAAAAGCTGAAGACAAGAACGGAAAAAGTGCGTTTTGATACGTTGCTGTACCCCTACATGTTAAGGATATATTGTCTAATCTTTGCATAATATGGAATTCTGCGTTACTCCTAACTTGCAAGTGAGCGACCAAAAATAGTTATGTTCTTGTTGACGGTCATACATGATGCTTGCATTATATTGATTTCATGACGAAGATGCCGCAAAAGCGTTTAATTTCAAGCATAATCTCTCAATAAAAAAGATAGATAGGACTTTATGTTACTGCCATGAGTTACAATAAGTGAGTGCGAGCGAGCGAGCGAAGCGAGGAAGCTTCGCGCGGGGATATCTTAATTGATGCAATATTATTAAACTTTTGGGCACACTATCCCCAGCTTTGGCTAAGTTCCTGCTCAAAGGTGTCACACTGTTGTCATATCAAGAACTGTGCAAACTGCTATTTTCAGGGGCGGCGCTACAGGGGGAGGAGGCAGGAGCGGTTGCCCCCTATGATTTTTCAGTGACCTAAAAGATGCCGCTTTTAGTATTTGTTCACTGCCTTCTTTTTCTTCTTTTAAGGCAGTGGCGTATATATATCTATAGGGATTGTGACGCCCTGGGCTAACAATTAATTTTCTACAGAGTTCCTTTATTCATCATTAATATAACAATTCTTACAAAAGATCGTATGATCACTTCACATAATACAGACCAGTCATAGTACCGACCATTAAGCGTATCATGGCATATCTAGCGCGCGTCTTGTAAATCAACGCATGGGACTACGCGTAGAATGCCTAGCAACGTTGAGAACAGCCAAAATAGAGCAAGATGAGGAATAAAAACGTAAGTATTATCAATTTATTGTTAATTTTTCATATTTTCATTAAAATAATCTCTTTTCATAAATTACCATTGACTTATGTGCAGGGGTCGGTAATAAAACGCACTTCTCCCTCTATGCGTAAAATGAGATGACTCTATATTGCGACGTCATTTCTACAAGAACGCCCAAGTGTTATCGTTCGTCAGTACCTGGATCTTGTTCCCCAGTATTTGGGTAGTAATCTGAATTTTCATTACGTTACATGAAGAATCTTTGCCGTAGTCGTTGGAAACATCGTTAAGAGGTCGGTATTAGGTAAATGCATCATACAATGGCCCAGTAAGCGTAATATGGCTAGAGTGCCCAAGTCTGCGCAGTGCCCATGTCTGCGCACACGCGTAACTGCGCGATTCTAATAAAACAAAACACGCAACGAACACAAACTTTTCATCTTTATCATAGCGATAAGTATTCTTGCAAAAACGAATCATAATAATGAAAAAAGGTCTTATTTCAAACCTTTTATTCACAAGCCTCAAAATGTTGTCTTTCACGTCAAAACTCCCGAACTGCGTGTAAAATGAATGAGTGCGCAGACATGGGGCACCATTGATTTTGCAATGTTGAAATGACACAGCCACCGTTTCTTGTGAAAATGGCATTGTTCTTGCTCTAATTTTTTTGCAGACTTACTCTTTAGAATATCAGGAATAATATAAAATTAAACTTTAGAGGAATATTGAAGAAATTCTTGTTCATTTTCAGGTCAAAACCTTAGGTGCGCAGACATGGGGCTCCCCATCATACTTAGAGCCCAAAACTTGTCTGTCCTCCTGAGGAGAAAAGTTTGCATGAATAGGTGAAGTTGTGAAAATGTATATTGTGTTCTACCAGGTGTTAACTTTTGGGCCCAACCGTATATTATGTTGATTAACTAGAACTCTGTTTAGTAGAGCCCTCTATTGTCACATAATTACGGTGAAACATCTCATGAACATGGCCGATTAAACACTAATAACATTGGGTTCTCAATAGGAAACAATTCGGGTGTTTTCAGTCAGCGAGAGTGGGTTTCACGAAGTGCACTGCATCCTCCACCAACCACCGAGGTATTGGAATGTTCATCTTCATACATTCCTCACTTGAGTAACTTCTCGATGGCCATCTTGGTTTTGATGCCTGGGATACTTGCGCACACATTAGTTGCAATTTGACCAAATCCGGTGGAAGCAAAATATGGTACAATGCAAATGGGGAAAAAACCCCGACTCTATGTATATAACGACCTTGCTGACATCCAAAATATTGTAATGCATGATCTCCTTAATAATGATACACAAACCAATTGATACGTGTGAAACTTTTGCTCGACTTATAGGCCCTATGATTTTATACAAATTTGAATTATGAAATAGTACTCTGTAATGGTATTAACCATCATATCCGAGTACTTCGAATCGCATAGACACATAACCAATGTAGGTTACAGGATGAAATCTCACGTAACGTGCTGTGACTGGTCCCGGAAATAGTACGGTCACGTACGTATTAGAATCAAAGTTTGCCGCATATGTCTGCAATATAATAAGACAGGAAAATTATTTTTTAGTCACTGTTGCAAATAACCACTGGGTTAATATCTAATAAGAAAGGCCTGTTTGTGCAGATGTGAATGAGTTGTACCGCTTACATATTCCAACTTCGTTACCTATTAGCAAGCTAGCCAAACAAACGAGCAATAGTTTGTGACTTTAATCATGCCAACAGTCAGCGGTCTAGCATTTAGAAAATTACTATTTTGTTTAAAACTCAATATTATGAACGCAATTTTATTATACATAGTAGCAGGAGCAGCCCGTGGACATCCACGGGCGCTGTGTTTATGATTAATCACCGTGCCGTACATTTGTCACAATAATCAAGTGAATAAAAAAAGGAAAGTGTTTATCCAAATCTTGCATGAGTTCTGAAGAAAATACATTTTCATCTTGATGAATTCTATAGGATCTGGATATAATTATGTTCGATTAGTAGATGTATATGCATAGAGCTGGAGGGAGCGATTTGATCTTGCCATGTTTCTGTGGTTTAATTAAGGCCATGAAAACATAACATGCATAATTAGCCCTACGTGCCTTGTAAAGGATGCAAACATGAGATAAAAATCAATTTATTGTCATTTTTTTCATGGGGATTATGGCCCCCTTATAATGGGTTTTGGGAGGACCAGCGAAACTTTTCCTTACTCCCCCAACCCCCACCCCATCGACCTCCCGTTAACCCAAGCGCGAGGGGAGACGGGATTAATATTCTATACGTATTCATAATTATGATAGTGGAAATATTTTTGAAGGAAAGTTCGGTGGGCGGGGGGGGGGGGGGGGGGGGGGTCTCCTTCTTTACATCGTGGCAACCGATATTCCTAAGTGGCGTGATTTCCTACTCCACCCATCCCTCGAATGATGTCCACAGATCGGTTTAGTCTGTCATAAGGGAATAAATAATATTTAGGCGATATACAATAACATGTTTCCAACGTTATGAGGGTCATTTTGCCGATTCATGCCAATTTAGTTTTTGATAATAAGAATGACTTATGCGACAGCCACCCAAATGTGCGGCTAGGTTTTAAAACCCTAAAGCCTACACCCTAACGACCCTAACCCTATAATTGTTTTCAGTTTGGGTGGCTGTCGCAAAATTACCCTAGTATATGCTTCAATGATTATGAGCAAAAAAGTAAATTTGAATAAAGAGTCCTAAAATATGAAGTGACCGAAATTCCCCTCCTCTCCCCCTTTTATTTCCATATCTAATAGTTACATGTTCCTCCCCTTAACCCTGTCTCATCGAACATCAATTTATAAAATAATGGAACGCTTACATAAATCAAACTTCCAAAGGAGCCGAATTGTCACCCAAAAAAAAAGGCAGAAAAGTTTACTGGCACCTGAATCGATCCGAATCGATCGCGAGGACCGCCCCCGTGGGATGTCTCATTGAGATCTGCTGATCATCTGCGTAAATCACTTGCTGTTAATTAATCAGTTAAACAGCAGATTGCGGCAGGAGCAGATTGTGATACCCTAAACAGGGAAACCCGTCTATCTCTGATTTTTATACCATTAACGGTGATTTTATATTTTGCTGGCTATTTTACATCCTATTGGGGAAAACATCATCCTTATAGACCTCTTTTTAGCAAAAAAGGAACCGTAACCATAATTTGACCAAACTTGGGACACATTACCGAAGTATATCCCCCTCCCCAACCCCTCCCCCCCCCCCCCCCCCCCCCCCCCCGCTTCCGCGATCTTTTTCTTATCATCTCTGAATTTGATACCCTTTCTCTTCATCTTTGCTTTTTTTTTTGATACCCTAAACGCGTAAGCCAGGTTATGCGCTTATTGCTGAAAAGGTGCCCTTTTTTTATCCTTTTTCGTGTACGTGGATGATGCCTGATGTACCGGCCTCAATGAGACACGCCCCCCCCCCCCCCCCCCCCCCGTGAAACCACAGAGTTACGCACGAAACTGTATATGTAACAATGAAACTATATCGCTTGCGTGAAACATGTAGAAGTGCACGTACGCTGTGCGAGCGAATAACACGTGTGTTGTTGTGCCATTTACATTGAAGCCATACATGCGGATATAGCCTTGGATTTTACACGTCACGTTGTTCTTTGGTAGTATACCAATGAAGTTTCTCCCGTTCATAAGTAATCGGTATACGTTGAGCTGTTCCATCGGCAAAATTATTACTCCCTCCGGAAATACAATGTTTAGAAATGAATTTATGAAATATGGACGGCACTTCAACACTGAAAAAAAGTGCCTCCCAACCCTCTGGGAATCATTCTCCGCCCGTGGGTACCAAAAGGCGGGGACCCAAAGGCGGGGACCCAAAGAGCCAGGGGAGGCGCCTATTCAAACCAAAGAAAATACCCCAAATCCTTAGCTTATTATACGGATTTTGAAAAAGTATGAACAGGGGGCATTGTTTTTGAGAGCGTAAAAGTCAACTTGCGCCAACGTACTCCTCATGATTGTGCTGTTTGAACAAAATATTTGAATAAGGGCATTAATTCGGTCTTTGCAGATACAAACAACACTCAAACCGTCGCAAACAAAATTAAACATGACACACATATTAACTATTTCAGTGCGGATGTCCCATATATGTAACAGATAGACTTGTCATTTTCATTCACCAGTAATTCTCGACCACAGGAAAGGTATATGGTGGTCAATGTATATCAAAGTTTTGGCAATAAATCAAACATTCTAAATAAAAATATGACTATAATTATATGCTACCATATAAATTTTCAGAAAACATTGCAGATTAAAAACAAAATATTACCTTATTTCAACAATTAATTCTGATTCATAAATTTTGGCAAAGTAATAATTGTTGGTATGATAAGAAATGGTAATAAATTTCATACAATTTTGTACACAATTTTTTGTGAAATATCAGATTGTTAATGAAGTGCAGACATTTCATAAGTAAACATTGATCACATTTTGGTAAAATTTTGAAGAGAGCTAAACCCCTTGGCACAGTAAGTGTTAAAATACACAGTTACACACTACCCACACACGCACACAAACACACCCCTGCACTCTCAGGAAAATGAAGGAGGGAAAAAGCCACACACACACATTTAGTGTTTTCTCACATGGTGTACTCATCATATGCAGACATATCATGCAAACACATGCATCGAAAATGCACACACAAACAAGTAGATGATCATGGTGTTCATTTGGAGTAAAACAAACAAATAAATAAACAATATTCTGATTCAATTTGCTTTGTCAAACTCTTTAATTTTTTGACTTCATGCTTCAAAGTGTTTAACGATCATGATATGATGATGTTAATTGTCCTCAATATCGAAAAGTGTCTCTGGAAATTAAAATGCGTAAATGTTTGTCATCGTGGATCATCTGCACATAGCTTTATTTGTGATCAGGAGGTAACTGTCTGTCATGCTTATGATGAGTGCACCACGTGAGAAAAAACTAAATATGTGTGTGTTTTTTCCCCTTCATTTTCCTGAATGTGGGTGGGTGCGTTTGTTTAGCATTATGTCCGAGGACATTTTCGGACAGAGAACAAAAAAAAATCATGACAACAATGTCCTCGGAAGGCGGACAATAGTCCTCGAACGTCGAACAATGAATTTATGCCTTATTCCGTCGAGTGTCCGAGGACGAGTAACAATAGAGGAACAATAGTTGTCCTCGGAAGTAAAGCCATGTAAACGTGTATGTGTGTGTGTGTGTGTGTGTGTGTAATTATGTGTATGTTTTAATATGTGTGTCATTTTTTATTTTGTTTGGGACGGTTTCATCGTTATTTGTTATTAATGCTCCCATTCAAAAAGTTCAAACATCACATAAGGATTACGTTGGCGGAAGTTGATTTTTACACTCTCGCAATCTATGCCCCCTGTTCATCCAAGCATAAACATATACCACATAGAAATGGTACCAAATGATGCGAGATAAGATACTTTTCCAAAATATGTATAATAATTTTGCGTTCATAACTGAGTTTTTAAAAATTAGTATTTTTCTAAGGGTATTTTTTTTTTAATCACACAGTATAATCGAGGTGCGGTGAACCATTTTGAAATACCTCCCTATAAAATCAGTGTGTGACAGCGTGGGTTTGTTTATGTCTAATGTTTATGTCTAATTATATCTGAAAACATCCTAGATATTTAAAGAAACCTGACGTGTTGGGCCAGCCCAACCTGCTGGCAAAATTGTGAGAGGGAAGGGGGGGGGGGGGGGGGGGGGAGAGGAAGGGCAGATACCAACCCCTCGAGTGATAAAATGGGCTTCGTACACTAAAAATGCTATCTAGACTGCTCTGGATCCTTTTATGTCTGCCATGGGTGTTAATCGTTACGTAACTCTATTCATCATGGGGGGACGACACAATACACAATAGTTACGTAACTATTAACGCCCATCATCCGTTTATGTCTGCTCTAGCAAGGAAATTGCAAGGTGCATTATACTCTCTAAAATAATCATAAATCCAGGAATCACTAACCCGATCCCCGGGGAGTGAAACTAAAGAAAAATTACAGTGAAAATTACGCTTTTCTTTTTAGATGCACTCTAAAATAAATCGATATTCACTCATGGACAAGTGATCACTGACGTGACTCCGGGGGAGTGAAAATAGAGTGAAAACTCTTTTTCACAGAGATTATACTCACTTGCCGCACCCCACAGTGAGCTTCCGGTGCAAATGTCCAATTTGTGTTGTCCACTGAGTAGGAGATACGCAAAGATGTAACAAACTGGAAGAATGGGTCAGCCCTTCCTTGAGAAATAACACCTGTGACCATATGGGCCTCTCCGAGATCGACCTGTGAGATTTAAAAGAAAATAATATGGCATGAACATCTATGTCTAATTGTCGATTAATGTGCACTTCACATTGGAATGACATATCATTGACATGGAGAATTTTCGCTTTTATTTGTCATCGTGATGTAAAAAACACAAATGAATATTGAAATGGTTCCGCCAAAGAGTGAAATTGTATCTGAACTATATTTTATTTCATTTCATTTCAATGTTTCAATATTATCCTTTCTTTAGTATCTAGAAATTACATGTTGAAAAAAAAACAAAGCGGAATGTAATACACATACATAACTGCAATTTATTTGTATTTAGAGATGAATTTTACTTTTACACGCACACACGCATATACGCACACACTCATCAAGCACGCACGCAAACGCGCGCAAGCACCCACCCATCCCTGCACACGCAAACTGTAAATGAAGAATAGTGAGATGGAGATGCTCTGTTTTTTAAATTTTCGGAACGATCCAGAAAATTTATGAATTTTATTATTTTTCTCCAAAAATTTAGAAAAAGAAACTTCACTTGCATCTTCACTTGCATCTCCATCTCCCTATTCTATTTCTACGCCAATAAGTATACTGTACAAAGTAATATGCAAACTGTATATAGACTAGGTGTGGAAACACACATGAAATTCCCCGCAACTTGAGAGACAAATTTTCACTCCATTTTCCTTGCTACAGTTAGGTTGTATCTCGCTGTCTATATCATTTTGGACTCATGGTGTTTCATAGCCAAGTAAAAGTCGATTATCCGGGCGGAGTACTGGAATCTGTGCCATGTGTTAACATGCCCCTCCCTTGTTTCATAGACGCAGGCTATGTTACATTGGAAAACACTCCGTTCCTCGGATAGGACGTTAAAGGGAGGCCCCGTGTAGAGGAGAGTCACCACTTTTGTAGTGGTACACCTGCACATCCCAACCAGTTAGAGAGGAGAGATTACAGTGATTCAGTTTGCTTTTCCCCTGCAGGTACAGGTGACGCCAAATACTTAATAATAATGATGATGATGATAATAATAACTAGCGGGACTCGTGGCAATCCACGGGTTCACTTTTTACATTGCACTCTCAACATTTTCAGTCAACGTGTACATTCTTGTGAGTTTATTTATTTATTATTTTTTGTTAGTGAAATTATCGTGCATGCGTGCTCATTATCACAATTACTTAATCAAACATACCCACATACTCAGTTTAAAATATTGTATGGTGTTATGTAATGTGCAGAATATATTTTAATTCTATCTTACATATCATTATGACATAAGGGGGAGCCAGAGAGAGAGGTGGAGAAGGAGAGAGCGAGAGAGTGGCGACAGATAAGAAGAGAGAGAAATGGATGTAGAGAATATAAACATAACAGAAAGAGAGGGGGGGATAGAGATAAAAGACTTTATTTTGATGTTAGTGTTTCCATTTAGCATAATTGTTTTATTATATGAGAACTTATATATCACATTGCAAGAAAATTCCATCAAAATAAATATTGGCTCAATACTTATTATTGCATAGATGGCATAAATTATACAAGGCTATCCAAATTCAACGCTTGGAAACATTTGAATTAATGATTATTATCAATTATAAAAGGGTAAAATACAGCCCCCGATATAGCAGCTGAAGAGCTCCTTGAACGCTGCTGAGATGTGTGACGACACACGAAGGACCAGTCCTGTCTAAGCAGACGATGTCCCATAACATCTTACACATTTTTCAGTGCCTGTTTTGTCATCTCCTCTTCACTTATTTCTGAAAAATGCAGCGTTAAAAAAATCAGTCACTTGTAAACAAAATAAGACGCCATTGTATTTTCAGCTGCTTGCACCGGGGCATGTTCGGCGTTTCAAGAGGGAACGAATACAATCTGTGATATTATTCGGAGGGCTTTTCAATTTGAAAGTGGGATTTATTTCATTGATCATTGACCCTTCTCCTGTGTATTTACTATCAAACGGTTTTAGATATCAGAATCGGTTCACTTTCCCTTTTAGAATGGTGTGAAATAAGGTCATGTTTAAATGTACCAAACTCTTTATAATTTGATAAATAATTGCATTGCAGTTACGTTTATTCATTATAGGACGTCGTCTGCTCAAGCAGGATTGGTCCCTAGTGTGACGATATCAAAACTTCGCTATATTTCTGGCGAATCCTCGGATATTCCAGATGCTGAGAAGAGCTTTTATTTGTGTTTTTATAATCATCATATACGCAGTTGACATAAAACTTATACGATTGCCATCTGTAAGCTTCCCAGTTTCTAGGGATACATTAATTGCCATATTTGTGATTTTCTTTGGATAGCTACTTTAAATATAGTTGTAAAATTAATTAGCAAGTTAATGGCCTAGTTATGTATATTTTATGTATGGATATTTTTGTCATAGTAGAGGTCGCTCATTACTTAGTCTATAGCAAGAAATACAATTAGTTAGAGATACAGAGTCTGCACTACGTACCGTACGCCGGACGCACGCGCAATCGTCGTCTGATCCGGTCGACGGAGAGGCAAAGCACGCGGGCCAATGGGGTTTGGTCGTTAAGGAGATCGCTCACATGCTGCCAACGCGACGTCGTCGTGCAACGCGAAGGGGGCGACAACCATCCGGACGGCCAGGACGAAAGGCGGCTCGCGGCGGGCAGCGGGGGAAAAAGATCTACAGAGTCCAACGGACCCCCTCCTGCAGCGCGTGCAAAGTCAATCGGGGTGGGTGCGGGACCTCCTGCTTGGCCTTACCGAATTAATCATAGTGACTAACAGGACCCGTGGAAATCCACGGGTTCACTTTTTACATTGCACTCTCAACATTTTCACAATCGATGTGTACATTGCTGTGAGTTTATTTATTATTATTTTTGTTAATGAAATTATCACGCATGTGCTCATGATCACAATTACTTAGTCAAACATACCCACAGTTAAAAATATTGTATAATGTTATGTAATTTACAGAATATATTTTAATTCTATCTTAGATATCATTATGACATAAGGGGGGAGAAATAGAGAGAGGGGAAGGAGAGAGAAATAGAGAGAGGGGAGGGAGAGAGAAATAGAGAGAGGGGAGAGACAGAGAGAGAGAGAGTGTGTGTGTGTTGGTAGACAGATAAGAAGAGAGAGAAATTGATGTAGAGAATATAAACATAACAGAAAGAGAAAGAGTGGAAGAGAGATAAAAGACATTCTTTTGATGTTAGTGTTTCCATTTAGCATATTGTGTTATTATATGAGAACTTAAATATAGTTGTAAAATTAATTAGCAAGATAATGGCCTAGTTATGTATATTTTGTGTATGGAGTATTGTCATCGTAGAGGTCGCTCATTACTAAGTCTATAGCAAGAAATACAATTTTAGTTAGAATCGGTAGTAGGCCTAGTTATCTATTTTCTACAAGTAATCGAGCGAAAATTCACCTACATATATTTCAAATTCAGTGAGACACATGTATGAGCAATAAATGCGTTCAATTACATCCTACAATAAACATTAACAGTATTAAAAAAATAGAAGTATGAATTGGAACAATTGGAACAAAATTTTAAAAAAAATAAAAATTATCTCTTATTGCTCCCCCAATCTTTCAATTTAACGAGATCAACAACCAACACTATGCAATCATATTCTTCACATCCATGACAGAATAGCAGGGGCGGATCAAGAGGGGCGAATCGGCCGCGGCCCCCTTCCTGAAACCCAAGTTGGCATATACGGGCTCTTGCCTAAATTGTGAAAAAACCCGGATCAAGCACCAAATTTAGTTTGGAAGCCCAAGAGGCTAACAATGTCGTTCTATTAACCCTCCGAGAAAAAACTTGTAAAAAGCCCCGCTAAACTGACGTGACTGTCGGGGCATGGATCAGTGGCGGATTTAGGATTGTATCCCCCTTTTAGAACTTGTCAGAGAATTATGGAGGAAAACTGGACTCATAAATTTGATACCCTACACCCCTTCACAGCGACTTTCGGAGGGCTGGCGAGAAGAAAACTTGCATTGCCCCCCCCCCCCCCCCCCCCCCCCCCCCCCCCCCCACTCAGTAACTTTTGGAGGGCTGGCGAAAAATCCCCCAACTGACTTTTGGAGAGCTGGCGAGAAGAAAAAAATACAATTCTCCTTTGACAGACCTGCATTAATTTGACTACATCCCGCATTCGCCCTTGTCATAGAATGTCAGTGTCACACTCATATCCATCGGCGGCCGGAGGTGCGGGCGGGTTGCTGTCGGTGGTGGCGCTATTATGTCCGAGAGTTGAGTGGACGTGAGTGCGGACGTCGGATGGATTGGTAGCGGGGGCTGGCGGCGTGAAGTCCTTTGTGTGTTAGCTGGTCGAGGGCGGAGATTGTACCGGTTTGTGTAGGTGGGACGGGGGGCTGTGGTGTCGGGGGTGCGTCGTCTTGAGGATTGGGTGGGAAGGCGTTGGTAGTCGGCGGGTCGGCGTGCTGGATGGTCGGCTGGTCGGCGGGTTGAGTGGGCTGTGAGTCGGTGGGTTTGGTGGGCGGAGATTCAGTGGATTGAGTTGTCAGTGGTGCTGGTTGTGTGGATTGGGTTTGGTGTTGGTTGGTGCCCCTATGAACCCACAGACGCCGCCACCAACGACCAATCCACCGGTAACCAACCCACCACAGTTGTTCTCCCGTACCTCGGCAAGACATCCCACCAACTACACCGCATACTTGATGTTGGTGATTAGAGTGCTGTGTGCCCAGTCGATGTGGTGATAGCGCCACCACCGACAGCAACCCGCCCGCACATCCGGCCGCCGATTCCTCCGACGTCCGCACACACTCCATAAAACCCCGCCGCTCGTCTAGCACTGGGCGTTGTGGCGTGCGCCTGTAATCCAGCTACCAGTGGAAGTTATAAACTGATTCAGCGGACCCAGGTTCGAGACTGAGTCACGTCTTTCGGATGGTGACGTTAAAGGTCGGTCCCAGACGTAAATAATCATATCTGATTGATACACGTCTGTAAAAGCCCAATTACACACACACACACAGCACACTTCACTCCTGATGACGGACAGTCAACCTGTCCGAAACGTCGAGTAACCTCCTACTCAAGCCTCATCTACTCAAACCTTCGCTGCTCATCCATCGATCATCAACCAAGTCTTCTCATCTCACCTCATCTGGTCTACAGTCCTTTTCAGGACTTCACCCATTGTCACGAAAGATTATTTCTTCTTTTCTCTCTTGTCATCCTTTCTCGTCTATCGTCTATTTTTACAGATCGGTTGTAAGAGAGCAAAGAGAGTATGAGAAAAATGAGAGGGGGGAGAGAGACAAAGAGAGCTGGGGCAAAAGTAATGGGATATTCCTACAAAGACAGAATAGGACTGGTAATAAATAAATTATATCATCAGCTGCTATATTGTTGGTTACTAGTTAATTCAATTCAAAACACGGAGGCCATCCCCCTTTTCGAACAATCGGTAAAGGCCCTATTGCGTTGGTGATGGCTTCGGAGCAAGCCCTATACTGTTTTCTTCGCATGTCGTCTTACATTTCTACAGCAGAATATTACAAATAACTTACCGTAAGTTTGTTATATTTACTATAATAAATCAATGTACCTACCTATTTGCTAGTCTTCCGACTACGCAAGCCATTCGAGTAATTAAAGTCACGACAGTGCATATACCCCCCCTAGGATCACGCCTTCCTCTGTGCACGTACGCATGACGCGCGCACACAATCCTCCTCTTTCCTTCTCGCAGCCTAAAGAGTTGCAGCTAAGTCACTATCTTGCGCAAAAATTCAGAGTTTGCTACTCTTTTAGCGCGTTTTTGGGTGACTTTTGCCAATATTTCCGTCCTAGACTTGTTTATTATCTGTTTAGTGTCGGTTTATGTCTGTCACGTATTTATTTTGGTGATATTTGAGCTTATATTCATACCTCACTTTTCACCTCTTTCGTATAGTAGCCCAGGGCATTCGCTTTGGCGTTTTGCCGGGCGCTCAGCCCTGTAACGTTTCGTTGGTGTTTCGTGTGTGTGGCTGTTGTGTGCATATACCCTTACGAGAGTGTTCTTTTGTTCGTAGTGCGTGAATGGAATTTTCCACACATTGCGCGGGAAAATTCCATTCCGTTTCACTCTCGCTTTGTACGCCCTTTTCTTTATAATTGTTTATTGTTGACTCTTTTATATCTCCTTACAGGTGATAATGAGTTCTTCGGAGGAAGAGCAATCGAGGTCTTGGTTACCTCCAGGCTCTTCCAATTCTTCTTCCCTCCCGTCCACTACTCTCACTTATAAGGGCGTCAGCCCAGTGAGTGTGTTGGAGACCTCTGTGTTTCGCTCGCCTACCAGCGAGTCAAACACGATGGTTAGGGGAGGTAAGGGCGTCAGTCTGTCTGCTCGCTCTGGTATTTTTGTACCGGGAGCGTCGAGCAAGACAGGCTGTATAGGTAAGTTAGGTGTTCATAAGTCTTCGGACCGAACACCCGTCATTAGCAATTCTAGCTCCCTCCAACTCACGACCACCGCGTCTGCAGTTGGGGGGGGGGGCGGTAGCTAGTATTACCGGGTCCTCTCGACCCCCGACCACCGTCGGGAGCCTGGAGGGGGCATTAACTGGTAAGACCGCTAAGCGGTCAGCTAATGATGTTACTGGGTCTTGCCGACCCCCGACCACCGTCGGGGTGCCTAGCGAGATTTCACCCAGTGTTACTGGCTTCCCCCGACATCCGACCACCGTCGGTGTGTCTGGGGGAATTACAGCCGGTAACGTAAATCCGCATCCCGCTAAGAAGACCTCCTCCTCGAGCAGGTTCTCGCAGCGGAAGACTGCTGGTTCCCGCCAGCCACTGACCAACGTCAGTGCTCCGGGTGCTATTTCCAGCAGTGCTGCAATGCAGCAGCCCGTCCACTCCCCGGCAGTCAATGCGAATCGGGGCTCTGGTCGGGGAAGCACAGTCCCTAGAGTTGCGGCCGAATTACTTCTCCCCACTGGGGAGCCCGGCCCGGACAATTTCGGTAGTGAGGCTTTTATACTGCAGCCTAACACTTCCCGTGCTTCTAAACGGCCTTCTATTACGGTGGCTCACACCCCCGCTAAGAAGCCTAAAGCCAAGAAGGGTAAATCCAAGGATAAACCCAAGTCGGGTAAGAAGGCTCAGTCCTCTCTTCCCCCCGACTCTCAATCTGAGCTGCTCAGATTAATGAGACTCTTTGCTGAGCAGCATGGTTGGGATACTAATCCCCCGACGCTGCCGGCTACTGAGACGGGTTCTCCCCAGTCAGTTGTCACTGTGATGGAGGATGTTCCCGAGTCGGACCCCGGTGTTTTCCCGGTCTCCGATATTCATGAGAACCTGGGACAATTTTGTCCGAATGCGGTTTCTCGACCTACTCCTCCCGTGCCTGCGGCTCTCGGAGCCCCGCCGGGGGAGGAGTCTGTCACTGGTCCGTGGGCATATCCACCCCCATGGGATTTTCCCCACCGGACTACTTCTCCCGAAATTGATTCTGTCTCGCAGGTTTCTACCCCGTCTGTTTCAGAATCTCAGGCCGGCTACGACCCCCAGCCTTGTCAGGCTATGGCGGCAGATGCCAAGGCCCTGTTAGAGAAGTATATGCCAGAAATTTTCCCCCAAGTCCAGTCGGACAGTGATCAGCCATCGCTGTTATTCAGACAGCATGGCCCGTCTCCTGGTATTCCTCTTACAGAGGACTTCAAACAGGAGTATGGGGATAGGGAGGCACTCGCCGATGCGGGTCGGGCTACCCGACGCCCCTTTGGTAGTGCCTTCTCTTTCTATCGGGATGATACCCAGGGCTTCTTTTCAGCCAAGGGTTTATCCCAGGAAATTATGGGTATGGGACAACGTTTGAATATCAATTTCAAGTCTCAGTCCTATAGATCCGCCGAGAAGCCCCTAGTGAACTTTGAAACCAAAGTCAGGTCGGGCTTAAGGCTTTCGGCGTACCTGGGTTCACTGTTACGCCTTCGGGCCAGATCAGTTGAACTGAATGTGACCGAGGGGGACTCCAATTTGTTGGATGAACTCCTGCTTTTGTTAGCTGGACTTCAGTGGTCTCAGCTCTCATCAGCGGCGATTGACATTACGCATCAACGCCGCAAGCTGGCGCTCTCCACACTGGGAGTGCTAGAGAAAGACATCCCGCCTCTCTTGCGGGGTATCCCTTCCTCTCATCCCAAACTCTTTGGGGGCCAGTTTAACGAGGTCTTCCTCAAAGAGATAGAGGGTCGCAAACAGGCAAAAGAGATGGCCAGACAATTCTTGCCCACTCAGCCTGCTCGGTCCTTTCCGAAGTCTAAGTCGGTCTCGACAGGCGCTAACCGCTCAAATCGTCGAGTGACTGTGACTATCCCTCGGGTTGAGACCCCTACCCTGGGCAACCGTGGTAGAGGCTCGGCGAGAGGAAGAGGGGGCGTAAGACCGCCGCCAAGGGCCCGGTCAGGCCCAAGTCGGCCTTTTGATACCTTACCCCGAGTGCTTGTGGACAGTGTAGGCGGGCGGCTCCAGAGATTCCTCCCAGTTTGGGAGGCAATCTCCGGCGACGCCTTCGTACTATCCGTCGTGCGCGACGGCTTTTACATAGATCTGATAAAGCCGATTCCAAACGGCGCCATCAGAATCCGCCCGCCTCCAATGTCAGCCCTTTTCCAGCAGCACATCTCCTCAGAGATCGCCACGCTGCTGGGAAAGGGCGCTGTAGAAAGGGCGAGAGATCATCCTCATCTCTGTCTCTCCCCAATTTTTGTCATTCCCAAGCGCTCGGGAAGTTTACGTATGATTCTCAACATGAAAAGAATCAACAGGTTTATACCTCCAGTGCATTTTCGCATGGAGACCTTGGCATCTATTCTGCCCTTGATCAAGCGGGACGACCTTGCGATCTCCCTCGATCTCAAAGACGCGTACTTTCACATTCCCATTCACTCTCTGTCGAGAAATTTGCTGGGATTCGCGTTCCAGGGCGAAACGTTTCGATTTCGTGCCCTGCCCTTTGGGCTGAGGCCGGCCCCTCGAGTCTTTACTCGAATAGTGTCGGCCCTGGCCGCGTTTCTACGGAATCGCGGCCTCCGATTATTCGTCTATCTAGACGATTGGCTCCTAGTTGCAAACTCAGAGTCCCTCCTGTTGGATCAGTTATGCCTTTTACTGCGACTAACGCAAGACTTAGGCTTTCTGATAAACTGGGAAAAATCGGAATTATCTCCCACACGTACCCCGGTGTACTTGGGTGCGGAGATAGATATCCCGAATCAGCTTGCCCGCCCCAGTCGGGACAGAATTCGGACTATCACCATGACCGCACGGTCATTGCGAGTAGCCCGCAGGGTCAGAGCCAGACAATGGCTTCAATTCCTGGGCTATCTGGCCAGTCTAGTCGACGTCTTACCAGACTGCAGGCTGTTGATGAGGCCCTTTCAGAGGCACCTCCTCAAGTTTTACAGACCGGGCAAAGATTCTCTTTTGGGGTGGATTCCACTCCCAAGAGATATCAAGCTCCTTCTCGCCCCCTGGTCGAACAGTTCGTTTCTTGCCCAAGGCAAGCCTCTCTGTACACCTCTTCCGTCAGTTTCTCTGACGACAGACGCCTCCCTTCTCGGTTGGGGCGGTCATTGCCGGGGCGAGATGATTTCAGGGGACTGGTCTCACTTGAGAGTTATGCCCCATATCAATGTTTTGGAAATGATGGCGGTCAGCCTGTCTCTTCATCATTTCAGGCCCGGTCTTGTTGGTCGCACTGTACTCGTTCTTACGGACAATGTCACAGTAGCTGCCTATATCAATCGCCAAGGCGGCACTCGGTCTTCCTCTCTGAACACCTTAGCTGCCCAGTTGTGGAGGTGGTGCCGGTCTATGAACATTATTCCGGTAGCCTCCTACATTCCCGGTCAGGAAAATCTGATCGCAGATTTTCTGTCGCGGGGCAAATGCCTCCCGTCAGAGTGGACTCTTCATCCGGAGGTGTTTGCTCTTCTCCAAGAGGTGTGGGGTCCTCTGGAGATCGATCTGTTCGCCTCCACCCTCAATCACCGACTCCCGAGGTATTGCTCGCGGGTTCGGGATCAGGAGGCGTGGGCGATGGATGCCTTTTCCCTCCATTGGGGAGCTATCCGGGGGTACGCTTTTCCCCCCATTCCTCTGATCCCTCAGGTCTTGAGGAAGGTCAAGGAGGACAGGGCTTGGCTCTTGTTGATAGCTCCACATTGGCCAGCGAGACATTGGTTTCCAGACCTGCTGAGTCTCCTGGCCGGCCAGCCGTTTCCCCTTCCTCTCAGGGAGGATTTGATAATTCAACCCCTCTCGGGGATTGTTCATCAACGCCCAGCGGTCCTCCACTCCTGATGACGGACAGTCAACCTGTCCGAAACGTCGAGTAACCTCCTACTCAAGCCTCATCTACTCAAACCTTCGCTGCTCATCCATCGATCATCAACCAAGTCTTCTCATCTCACCTCATCTGGTCTACAGTCCTTTTCAGGACTTCACCCATTGTCACGAAAGATTATTTCTTCTTTTCTCTCTTGTCATCCTTTCTCGTCTATCGTCTATTTTTACAGATCGGTTGTAAGAGAGCAAAGAGAGTATGAGAAAAATGAGAGGGGGGAGAGAGACAAAGAGAGCTGGGGCAAAAGTAATGGGATATTCCTACAAAGACAGAATAGGACTGGTAATAAATAAATTATATCATCAGCTGCTATATTGTTGGTTACTAGTTAATTCAATTCAAAACACGGAGGCCATCCCCCTTTTCGAACAATCGGTAAAGGCCCTATTGCGTTGGTGATGGCTTCGGAGCAAGCCCTATACTGTTTTCTTCGCCTGTCGTCTTACATTTCTACAGCAGAATATTACAAATAACTTACCGTAAGTTTGTTATATTGGTGGCGTATCCAGGAATGCAGGGAGACGGGAAGGCTCACGCCTGATGAACCAAAAGAATCATCAGATGCCTTCTATTTTGAATTTTAGGACAAACAAGGAAACAAAATTATCACCGGAATCAGATTCTTTCTGTGCGGGGGGGGGGGGGGGGGGGGGTACACATTTCCTTTCATTCGATGTGTAACTAAGATATGTCAGATTAGGTTTTGTCTGGCACATAGAGGGCACGTACATTCCTGGATATAATCTTGTGTCGAGAAAAGCAAATAACTTTAACAAAAATACAAACATCTAGTCCCCCTCCCAACTCTCTCCCTCTCCTCCCCTGTGCAGTTAGAGTTGATTCCTATCTGTTTTGGGACATAAGTTTGTATTTGAAGGGACAATATCAAGATTATGCCCTTAGTTACCGCTTTTCCAAAAGGCAAAAGCGCTGTCTCGGAAAAGAAGAAAAAAATAAAGAAAATAAAAAAATACAAACATCTTGATTAAGACTATAACCTTTCCCTCTGGGCCGATCGACATATACACGTGCTTTATTTCGGCACTGAGCACTCTTCGTATTTAAACTCTTTGGTCAAGGTGGTCTTGTTGCTATGGCAGCTCGGGTCAGCGGGTCATTTTTTTCGCCAGGAAATCAAACCGTATACTGCCTGCCTGATGCATTTATCTTCATATGTTTTCAAAGCTTCTTTTTTTCCCACTTTCCTTTTTTCTCCGTGTACGTATTATACTACAATCGTGTTTTTGTTGTGTTTTCCTTTGTTTTCAGTCTATCGTCTTCCCTTTTTTTTTTTTTTGCGGCTTCCTTATGTTATACCTTGTTTCAACGTTTTATCGCTTCATTTTCTTTCTCTTTTTGCTTGTTTTCTTTTGTTTTATCATACTATTGTTTTTCTTTCGGGACTTTTCTTTTGTTTTTCTTCGTTTTATCATTCTATCGTTTTCTCTTCCTTTTGTTTTTCTTTGATTTTATCATTCTATCGTTTTCTCTTTCTATCTTTCCTTGTTTTCTTTTGTTTTTCTCTATGTCATCATTCTATCGTTTTCTCTTGCTCTCTTTCCTTGTTTTCTTTTGCCTTCCTTTTTTTTTATTCATTCATTCTATCGTCTTTTCTTTCTTTATATTTCTTATGTTTTTCTTTGTTTTTATCATTCTATCATTTTCTCTATCTTTCCTTGTTTTCTTTCATTCGTTGTTTATATCATTCTATGGTTTTCTCTATCTTTCTTTTGTGTTTCTTTGTTTGTTTATCATTTTATGTTTTTATTCTATGTTTCCTTTTCTTTTATTTTTCACTGTTTTCATCATTCTACTGTTTTCCCTTTCTATCTTTCCTTTCTTTTGTTTTCTTTGTTTTTATCCATTCTATCGTCTTGTCATTCTATAGATTTCTCATGTTTTTTTTATCATTATTAATATCGTTTTAATTTTCTATCGTCCATAATTTTCTTTCGTTTTTCTTTGTTTTTATCATTCTATCTTTCCTTGTTTTCTTTGGTTTTTGTTTTCACCATTCTATAGTTTTCTCTTTCTATCTTTCCCTTGGCATGGATTTGCCCGACTTTAGAGGGAAGACCTGTCTCATTGGTAGGCCATTATATAGCGTACGCATGGAATTGGTATGGATGTACCCCCTACGCTCGATGCAAAGGGTGCCAGGTAAAAATGCCAGAGGTAAAAATGCCAGAGGAAAAAATGCCAGAGGTAAAATTGCCAGAGGTAAAAATGCCAGAGGAAAAAATGCCAGAGGAAAAAATGCCAGAGGTAAAAATGCCAGAGGAAAAAATGCCAGAGGAAAAAATGCCAGAGGAAAAAATGCCAGAGGAAAAAATGCCAGAGGTAAAAATGCCAGAGGTAAAAATGCCAGAGGTAAAAATGCCAGAGGTAAAAATGCCAGAGGAAAAAATGCCAGAGGTAAAAATTGCCAGAGGTAAAGATGCCAGAGCAAAAAATGCCAGAGCAAAAAATGCCAGAGATAAAAATGCCGGAGGTAAAATGACAGAGATAAACACGCGATGGGTGATGTCAGGAACAAAAAGTAAAGAGACAAAATATGCCAGCTGCATACTAGGAGAATAATAGGTGAAAAATCAAGAGGTGAAATATAAAGAATATAAAGCAGACCTGACATCTGCTTGTATTTTACTTTTTAAACTATTTGGTTTGACCGCGTTTTTCTGTTGGACTCTGGACTCCAGATCCTAGACCCGGCTTTTTTTAATCGACGTGCGATTTCATTATCCCGAATAGAATTTGGAACGAGAAGGAAGTTTGCAACTGAATTTTAGGTTTAGAGAAGGGAAAGGAGGTATGCAAAAATGACATCACCCTAATGTGGGACTGGGACAGTCCTTTTGTGGGTAAATATGAACCTTTTCGGAATTATGAACCTTTGGAACCTTCCGAATAACGAACCTTCGGAATAATGCAACAAATGTTCGGAATTTTGAACCCCCAGGCATGGAAAATTAATGTTACGAACCTTCGGAAAAACGAGATGCCCCCGCATCATGATACTAACTGTATAACTTAAGGACACAATACCTGTATCTGTAGTAAAATAACTTGTACCAAATGATCTTGACTAGTTTGCTTTAGTACTTGTACCTGCACTTTTTTTTTCTTTTCAGTTCTCCCTTCTTCAGCAAATGTACAGGCCGTCACACAAACATCGAGCATTACAGCCTCGTCACGTTAAGTTATAAACAAGATGCAGATATATTCAAACTGAATTATAAGTGAAGAAAAAAAAATATTATATTGAAGTGTTTAACAAACAAGAGGCCCAGGGGGCACGACGCTCACCTGAGGTGGATCAATTCACATCTGGTGCATGTTCTCTCCAGCACCACCAGGAGATATGTTAGAAATTGAAACAACTAGGAGGATGTACATGAGATGATGTTAGAAATTAACATAATCCCCCACCCCTCCAGTATGTTACCCCCACAGACCCCCTATAGGGCCACCCAGAAAAAATCATGAACAGCTTTCATTTTTCGTCTATAGAGGTATCTCCATACACAATACCAAGTCTGAGCTATGCCTGGTTCTGGAGAAGAAGATGTTTGAAATTTACATAGCTTTTACAATTGGGGGCCCTCCCCCTGGCCCCCTGGGGGCCACATGTACCATTTTAGCAACTTTGGGTCCCCTACCCCTAAGGATGATTCCTACCAAGTTTGGTTGAATTTCGATCATGGGTTTTGGAGAAGAAGATGAAAATGTAAAAAGTTAACGGACGACGCACGACGGACGACGGACGACGGACGACGGACGACGGACAAATTTCCATCGCAATAGCTCACTCGAGCCTTAGGCTCAGGTGAGCTAAAAGGGTCGTCAACTGAAAGCGAGTGGCAAACAATACATGCATGCCATGTCCGGCCGGGGGGGGGGGGGGGGGGGGGGGTTCTCATAACAAATTCACGGATTTGAAATTAAGTGCACTCATGATACGACAGAAAACTCATCAAAAAATTAAAAAAAACAAGTATCCTTTGTCCACATCATATACCGTAGATAGAGACCTATATTCAAATTAAAAAGTAGGAAACTAAATAACTGCATTTTGTTTAAGAAGACCTACGTGATTTGAGGCCAACCTGCGTAAATATGAATAGACAATGTGTCCAGTTCTTTATTCAATGTTTTCTCGCTATCGTTATTATTTGGGGACACATCAAGGAGAATGCAATCGCGGGAATCTATTGAAACTGCATGATCCTTGAGTTCCATCTGGAGCTAATAAAGCGAGTAAATAGGCCTATACAAAAAAATAGAATTGAAGTTGCGTAGGTTAGGCATCCAGTTTATGATAATCATTCAGATTGCAATTATAACGAGACGTAATCTAAGAATTCATTATGAAATAATACTAAACTACTAAGAAAGAGTATCAATAAGAAAAACTACACGAGACATCTCCTTTAATGCACTTTCGTATTCACATTAATTTAGAAATTGAACTATTTCTTTTCAGATGTGAACCCCTTTGTTATCTTCACATGATGAAAATAAAGTGAAAGGGAATGTTCATTTATTTGCATTTTACAATCAAAGAGACATGGACGGAACTCCATTTGAAAATGCTGGGGATGGTACAATGTCAACAAATTTGGGGACGCTTCGGGTCTGTGAATAGAAAAAAAGTAACATTTTCTACGTTATGCCGATATTAGGTTATGCCTCCCGTCCTCCACAATTAATAGTTTCGAGGAGGGGCAAACATATTTAACATTTTGCTTCCAAAAGCTTAGAAAGGACACGCCCCCGCCCTCAGGATTTCCACCCATGTAGCCTATGTACAAGAATAAAAAATCACACAATTTACTCAATCTTAGCTCAAATTTCATCTCAGATTTTCTTTTCTGACAACTTTTTCCTTTTACATTTACCACTAGCATTTTTACCTCTGGCATTTTTACCTCTGGCATTTTTTCCTCTGGCATTTTTACCACTGGCATTTTTACCTCTGGCATTTTTACCACTGGCATTTTTACCTCTGGCATTTTTTCCTCTGGCATTTTTACCACTGGCATTTTTACCTCTGGCATTTTTACCACTGGCATTTTTACCTCTGGCATTTTTACCTCTGGCATTTTTACCACTGGCATTTTTACCTCTGGCATTTTTACCTCTGGCATTTTTACCACTGGCATTTTTACCTCTGGCATTTTTACCTCTGGCATTTTTACACCGAACCACCCTTAATTCTGGAAAGAGAGGGGCTATATGTGAGATTGTTACTTTGCTTCGACGGGAGCCCGGATAGCTCAGTTTGTAGAGCACTGGTCATGTAATCCAGGGTCCCGGGTTCGAATCCCAGTCGGGGCATTGTAATTTTCTCACATTTCTTTATATCTTTCCTTTTTTATTTTATTTGTTTTTATTCATTATATCTTTTCTTTCTTTTCATCAGTCTATCATTTCCTTTGTTTTCTTTCCATCGTCTTCTTTCTTTCAAGTTCTTATGTTTTTCACTTTGCTTGTAATTCACTTTATTATATAATACACCGTCACAAGGCTTCCGGAGCGGTCTCTGCTGGGATATCAGGCCAGTACCTGTTCCCCAATGGCTCAATCTCCTTGAGGATGTGTCCACACATGCTTCACCTGACCTTCAGGGAGTTCATTAGATTTTGTGTCCTACAGGTGATGCAGTTATCGACTTCATGATGACAGGACTATGATATTGAAATTTTCGGTCATTTATTCCATGCATTTTAATAAAAATTCTGTATCTACTTATGAAGCAAAGCACCATTCCTGAAGAGCCCTTCCCTTTTGCACTGCCTGTGGGAGGGTTCACCTTTATTCATTGGCCCCATTCTTAATCGGAGTGCTCAGGAAGGCCATGTTGGTGATATTAAAGTCATTTCATGACTCTAACGTCAGGTCACCATGAATAACAGTATGTAACCTTTGAGTACCATACACATCCCACATTGACTGTTACTGTATATCAATCTTCATATGGTATATTCTTTGTATCTTTGGTATGAAAGCTACAATCCTTGATATCAAAATGAATGTAAACCAAATTTAGACCATATGCCCTCCATGTTACCAGCTGCAGTGCACAAAATGCTACCAGTTTGACAGTGCACTGGAACATAAAGATCAGTATTTTAAGCTTCACTAGAGTACCCACTTGCAGGTGTCCATATCAAAAATGTGTCAATCAGTGTAACTGAATAAACTGATAAAATTGGCACCATCCAACCTTTAGACAACTACCATGGCCTCCCTAAACATAATGGAACAAAAGTATCACGAAGGTTTGGTGTCTTCCCAGTTAATCTGGTGATCACGAGTGACAGAATGATTGATAATGGCAGATCGGTCGTAGTGACCAAGTCTCCCATGGGCACGGTGTTTCTTGATGCGAGATTTGATGTCCCTCCCAGTCTCTCCGATGTAGACCTGACCACAGGAACATGGTATGCGGTACACTCCTGGTTTGCTGTCGGGAGAAGCTGTGTCTTTGTGTGTGTAGAGAGACTTGTGAAGTTTGTGTTTAGAACTGAAGAAAACCCGTATGTTGGCCTTCTGCAGGACTCGTTGAATGCGGAGGGAGACATGACCTGTGAAGGGAATAGTGCAGGACGAGATGTGTCTGGTTGGTGGGGGAGCATGGGGTTTGTTGACAGATGTGCGTATTTCCTGAGGAGGGAAACCATTGTTGACTAAGGCTGCTTTGATGTGTTTTAACTCGTCGTCAAGGCTGGTAGAGTCGCAAACGTTGTGAGCTCTCCTGATCAGGGAACTGGAGACCGAACGTTTGACGGACGGATGGTGGAAAGATCGGAAGTTTAGATAGCGGTCTGTGTGGGTAGGTTTACGGTAAACACTATGGGAGATTACCTACGGTCCCAATCCCCCTTTTGTTTCCAGCTTATCCAGACGGTTAATTGATTTCTTAGTCCTATTGTTCACTTGCTTTCAATGTTTTCTTTTCAACACAGGATTCGTTTGATGTCACTTATCCTTTCAATGCAGGTACCTTGATGTTATTTATCCTTTCAATGTAGGTACTTTGATGTTACTGTTACTATTTCTTTCTATGTTATGTGTTTGCATCCATTTTATTTATTGAATTGCTGCTTCATATATAAATTCTGCTGATTTATTCGCTCTTCTCATTCTCCTGACGACGGCCAGAGCATTCTGACCGGAACGTGGAGTTATTCCAACTCACATGGTTGTACCGCAAACCTTTTTCTGAATTACAACTTCACCATGCAAACCTTCAAATCCTATATATTAAAATATGATCTTCATTAATTGTATAATTATATAATTTTAATTACACTCTCTAAAAGCGCAAAAGCGACTCGTGAGTAGACTACTCGACGCACCCGTACAAACTCGCCAGAAAAGGGCTCGTGTATGCAGAACCAAACTTGGAATTCGGTCACGTGCGAGGATTTTAATGTTATCATTTATTTTTCTTCATACTTAAACTGTTGACCTATAGAATGCCAGATCAAGTTCTTTGAGGTTGATTTTATACTTTCTAGCTGTACACAAACTATATTTCCAGGTGAGCAGATTGGTACACTTTAAGCGCCTTTTCTCACCTGGACCTTTCATTCATTAGAATTCTACACTTCATGGGCAGCTGGACCGGGGAGGGGTGGCTTTTTTAGTAGACACGTTTCATAACACCTCGAAAAAACGTTCGAAATTGTCATTAAGAGTGAAATCACATCAGCCCCCCCCCCCCCCCCCCCCCCACACACACACACATACACACTTTCAAACACGCTCCGCGGCCCCTGCACTTTTTTTTTTTACGCCGCCCTCTCGGTTTGCCAGGAAAAATGTGAAGGAGCCTCAATGCAAATCACCTTCACCCATATATCTGGGTCTCCAGAATCGGCGGCCCATCCCCCCGCAGCATCACCGATTTGGGCTGTATTCAGCCTTCCACGGGGAGTTTCATGGCCGCTACCCCAGATTGTTGACGAGGTCAGCCTGGAGTCCGGCACTCGACCATCTTCGACACCAAGACCCCCACCGTGGACAGGAGGAGTACAACCAAGTTTAGCATCACGGTTCACCAACGCTGTAAAGACAGTTCAAACGGAGTGTGTATAGTATGTCCTTACAAAAGGTAAGATTTTCTCTTGAGGACCCTTTTTGGTATTTTCTTCGGGCAGTCTAATGTCTGGTATCTGCCATCTTTGACACCAAACCCTCACACGGGCGAACAAGATGAGTGTACGGAAGTTTAACACCATGGTTCACCAAAGCTATAAAGACAGATCAAATGGAGCAGATAAAGTACTTTCGTTATTTTTCAGTCCAAAATTTTCCTTTCAGAACATTGTTGATATAGTTCGTCGGGAAGTCTAGAGTCCGGTATCCGCGCAACAGCAAGCCCCTCACAACGCAGACATGGTGATTTCAACCAAGTTCACATGGTGGTTTATCAACGCGAAAATTTTGGACTGAAAAATAACGAAAGTACTTTATCTGCTCCATTCGATCTGTCTTTATAGCATTGGTGAACCATGGTGTTAAACTTCCGTTCACTCATCTTGTTCGCCGGTGTGAGGGTTTGGTGTCAAAGATGGCAGATGCCAGACATTAGACTGCCCGATGAAAATACCAAAAAGGGTCCTCAAGAGAAAATCTTACCTTTTGTAAGGGCATACTATACACGCTCCTTTTTGTCGATTGTGCCCCCCTTTTGTTTTGCTTGTCAGAGAATAATGGAGGGAAACTGGACTCTAACCCCCCCCCCCCCCCCCCCCCCCCCCCCCCCCGGAGCGACTTTTCGAGAAGCTGGCAAGACCCCCAAAATACGGGTCTACCTTTTCCAAAAGTTGACAAACCTGCATTTGTGTGCCGCCCTTATAAATCCCGCCTCCTTCGGATTTACTCAAAGGTTTCCCTGACCAGTTCCCCCTACTTCAACTACTCTACTAGTCCACTACTATTACTACTAATACTACTACTACTATTATTGCTACTACTACTACTGCTACTACTACTACTTGGTTCCGCAGGGTACCCTCATCATTATTGATACTGTTCTCCTTGAGGCATTGGCGGATCCGCCCCTTTTGGAAGAGAAGTATGAATTTTGACCATAGACGATTCGCCATTTTCTCGATTGTGCCCCCCCCCCCCCCCCCCCCTTTTAGACTGAGCACCTTTTTTTTTCTGTTGGTTGTCAGGGAATTATGGAGGGACACTGGGCCCCCATAACCCCTTACTGAGCGATTTTTGAAGGTATGGAGATTTTTTTTTGTCTCTCCCCCCCCCCCCCCCGCTTTTACCACTAGCCTTAGCCAAACCTGGCACAGACCGGGGGGGGGGGACAAATAATTACATCAGAATTACATACTAGTCGTTACATACACTACGCCTATGGTATGTGGTACTTACCTATTACATCAGTTAGAGGTCCGTATCCATAGAGCTCCATCCTTAGAGCCATGTGACTGACAAAGGTTTTTGGATGGATCCGAAAAGAGCGTCCCACCATCGGCCTCACGAGGACATGAGTCACATGGCTTTCAGAGTCATAATTTCCAGGAAATACCTTGTGGGGGGAGGGGGGAGCACTTTTAAATATACATTTGAGTTCTAATCATGTGATAACATTGTGAAAGAAAATGTCTGGAAGCAAGTGGGTAAAGTTTGATAATGTAAGTTCATAGGAATGTATACTGGGAGGTTTGGAAATCGTCAAAATAAAAAGAAAATAATTTTGCTGAAGGTCACATGCACTGCCCGCAGAAATGTGCATATGGGACTACACTCACACACATGTTGCCTGAATGTGTGGCCTGAATGTGTGGTCCCAACATTTCCTATATTATGGAAGTAATATCCTTTTCAGAGGCCTTTTGTACTGTGATATTCTTCCAAGTCGATATAAAATGAATGAGAAAGCTCACGATTTATTTTTAACCTTATACCAGAACTCAACGTTCTCTTTATTTAGGAATTTAATAAGGAAATGTAGAAAAGGCGCTTCATTCGTGGTGAAATTGCTTTGATACGTCAACAAACTGCCTTAAAACACTGTAGTTTGTAAATGCCTGTCATAATCGTGTTTTTATTTTTTAATGAATACTCTAGTCTATATTTCAGTGTGTTTTAACATACGTATAAAATAGAGAAATATTTTTTTTTAACGCAAACGTTATAGCAGGGGATCAAAATTCTTAATGAGGAACGCAATTTGCTATTACCTCGGTTGATCCAGAGTATACGTTCAGATAATACGTCCAGTCTAGGTTGTTAGAACTAGACGATAGAGTGAATGACGTCACCCATTGCTCAGCGTCAGGGCTGCCCTGTGCGGTGACGGCGGTAATCATATAGTTGGAATCAAAGTGGACTTGGATCCACTGGTTCTGGTCGGGCGGGTTCGGCATCCAGGCTGACGGACCATCCAGGCGGGCATTTTGGCTGCAATAGAGCCCCGAATAGCAGGTTGTTTCAGAGAAAGCCGAATCAGGGAGAATACCACTTTCAAGCCCAAGTGGATCACCAGATATATTACACGGGTTCACTGTTTGATTTTTCGAAAACAATAAGGAAAAAAAATGGAACAGGAGGGTGCAATAATGCCACATTATGTATGTTTAAAACAGTCACAACAACAAGGTTTTCTCTCTATTTACCTAGTTATAAGAAAATGAGAAAAAAGAAGCAAACATTAACGACTTCCTCATAATCATTATATCTTCAACCCCATACGAATTCGCAATAGCTCAAGCGGGAGCGTCACTGCCTCACACATGGAAGGTCGTGAGTTCGAATCCAAGATCACGAGGTAATAAGAATAGGCCTACACGCACACTCACCCTGCAAGCACACCGTGATTTCATCAATCAAGTTTCGTACTTTTAAATTGCACATAATTATTATTTTTTAACAATAATTGATAAAAGCGTTTGATGGTTTATTTTTACCTGACTGCTAGGAAACCAGGGGACCGACGGCTTTAACTCGTCTTCGAGGTACTTGGTAATGAGGATTTAATGCTTTACCAAAGGGCATGCACTAGCGCATCCATTTGGTTTCGAATCTGAGTCCTCCCAGTTACGAGACCACTGCTTTTCGACTGAGCCATCCTTACATCAAAGAATTACATACCAGAAAACAAAGCAAGGCAACGGCCAAATTGTGTCTCACCCACCTGTGACCAAATTACATGAATGTCGCCAAAGAGCATCTCTCACGGAGGTTTTGTTGCACTCGGGACATCGCAAGGACAATAGCAAGGACCTAGCGAACGCTTTTTTTTTAACCTTTTGCTTCCATTTCAGATATTCCAACTAAGTAGTTGGAACATCATCAAGCTTTTGCTTGGTATTTTCTCTCCTAGTAGCTTACGCTTTTACTTGCATGGACATGATGGGGATGAAAGAAGTGTCACTTTTTCATCTTGAACTATTCGGTTTATGCACGCTTGGGCTAAAATCACTTGGTCTAATTTCCAGATAGGCTACCTTCATTCGGGCTAAACCCTTTTGGTCCACTCTTCATTTGGTCTACTTTGCACTTGGTCTAATAACCAGAAGGTCTAATGACCACTTGGGCTAATTCTCACTTGGTCTAATTACCATTTCGTCTAATAACCATTTCGTCTACTTTAAATTTTGTGGTCACTTGGTCTACTACCAGTTCGTCTAATGTCAGTTTGTCTAATTCTCAGTCAGTCTAAAACTAGTTGGTCTACAGGTATTTCGTCTAAAATCCACTTGGTCTAGTATCCATTTGGTCTACGTAGCATTTGTATGGTCTAATCATGCAGTTGGTCTAACTTTCATTTAGTCCATTTTCCATTTAGTCTAATTGTCAGTTGGTCTAAATGCCAATTTGTCTTAACATCACTTTATCTAATTATCACTATGGCTAATTGCCTGTTGGGCTATTCCCTTTTCGTCTACGCACCTACCAACAACACTATGCGTCAATTTGTTGGCCATCCTTGCATTTGTGGCCAGAGCTTTTTGAAAGGGCCTAGGGGGCCGGGGGAGGGTTGCTGTCCTGACTCGACTCTATCCTGAGCTGCATTATGAATAATTTGACTCGGGGAGGGGGGTGCAAATTCAGTTTGCCCAGGGCGTCATAATACATAGATACGCCACTGCCTTAAAAGAAGAAAAAGAAGGCAGTGAACAAGTGTAAAAAGCGACATTATTGTGGGTGCTTGGAAAGGTGAAGGGGGGGGGGGGGGCATCGTGCCCCTACCAACAAGCGAGTTCATTTACGTTTTAGATGAACAAATAATAATAATAATGATAATAATAATAATAAAAATAGTAGTCTAATAATACTCTTCTTTCTCCTTCTCTTTTCGTTTTTCTTCTCTCTCTCTCTCTCTCTCTCTTTGATCACTTGAAAAATATCGGGGGCAACCGCCCCCTGCCCCCCGTCCTGTAGCACCGGCCCCTGAAAAAAGCAGTTTGCATAGCTCAAAAGAATCAGAGAAGCTTAATGCCAGAATATTTAGTCCTTGGTATGACAACAGTGTGACACCTTTGAGCAGGAATAGCGAGAGCTGGGGACACAGTGCCCAAATGTTTAATAATATTGCAGCAATGAAGATATCCCCCGCCCGAAGCTTGCTCGGTACGCTCGCTCGCATTCACTTATTGTAACTCATGGCAGTCCTATCTGTCTCTTTTATTGAGGGATTGTGCTTGAAATTAAACGGTTTTGCGGCATCTTTGTGATGAAATCACTGTATAATGCAAGCTTCATGCATAACCTTCACCAAAAACATTTTGGTCTCTCGCTTGCAAGTTAGGAGTAGAGCAGAATTGCATATTGTGCATTAGAAAATATATCCTTGAAATTTAATGTGTGTTAAATACAATGTTGGGATACAGCAACGTATGAAAACACCATTTTCTATTCTTGTCTTCACCTTTATACTTTAAGTTCCCCCTTTTCCAAAAAAGGTATACCCAGTTCGTTGAAACCCCAAGACGGTAGGTCGTCTTGCCCCTCCTATGAATATACCCTGGCACCACCCCTAGCTTTTATTGACTACTTGCACAAACATTTGTACACCGAATATCAAATAAGAAACATAATTTGAAGTGCAATACAAAAATACAATAAGGTTTTTCTACTTAGTCATTAGAGGAGACCTATGAAATATGAATGTTTTAATTACTAAAAAATAATACATCATTGATTTTAATAAATGAAATAATTAATATATAAAATGAAGTGATATTGATTGATCTTCATATAAGCAGCATACAACAAGGTGAATAACTCTTTTAATGCTCATTTACGTTTCTTTGAAGTTTCATTTTTTAAAGTTTCATCTCCCTGTCCTTTCTCAATTTGCTACTAAATGGCCAGAAGAATAAATAGTAATTAGACCAAATGGTCATTAGACTATATGAAAATTAGACCAAATGATAAGTAGCCTAACTGGTTATTAGACGAATTGGATATTAGACCAAATGGTCATTAGACCATATGACAGTTAGACTAAATGATAAGTAGCCCAACTGGTTATTAGACTAAATGGAATTGGACCAAATGATAGGTAGACCATATGGTATCAGCCAAAGTAGGTGTAGCCCGAATGGATATAGACTATGTGGCTTGTAGACAAAATGACTGTTAGACTATTTGGAAATAGACGAAGTGAAAATTAGCCGAAGTGAAAATTAGCCCAAATGGGTTTTAGACTAAATGGGGTTAGCCAAACTGGGTATTAGACGAATTGGTTATTAGGCCAAATGGTTATTAGACGAAATGGTAAGCAGACAAACTGGTTGTAGACAAAATGAAGTTAGACCACGTGGAGTTCGACGAGGTGATAATTAGACCAAGCGGTGGTAGAACAAGCGACGGTGTACAGGGACTTGAAGACTTATTTTTTGATTGGGTACGGTGGGTGAACTTGCAAGGGTCCAATGACTTGTGAATGTGCTCGTTGTTTAAATGAGAATTGGATTTTTTTTGTGTGTGAAATCCCGTTGTCTACAACATTACACTGTTTCAATCGGACGCTAGGGGGCGTTGGTCAATGAGACAAAACATATCAGTATGAGACTCTTGCAGGTATTACTTTAAGGACGTTCATCAGTTATGGCTGTGTTACGTCATCACAACACCGGGAGAGTATTGCGCGCAGTTAAGACAATGCATACGCACATTTAACACAAAGGTTTACTGATAGTATTTCTACGAATTGTTGCGTTTATGTAACCAAACACTTCATAAATTAGATGCCCCTTTTCTACAAAATATCACGTTTCGTGATTACATGACGTGAACGTGACGTGAACGTGACGTGTGTAAACGTAACAAGCCCGAACCCATCCCCTTCCTACACATGTTCCCAGCCTGCCATGCACAGTTTTCACTAGTTTTGAGGATTTTTTTACTTTTCCCGCCACCAAACGTTCCTGCTAGCACAAAAACGAGTGCATGGACCCCCATTTTTAAAACTTTCTCCTTCTGCAGTATACAATTCTCTACAAATCAGGAAAAATTTGCGAATCTGGAATGGATTTTAAATGTACAGTAGAGTTATTAATACAGTATGTAATTTTCTACAAATCTTGAAAAATTTACGAATCTGGCATGGATTTTGAATGTACAGTAGAGTTATTACGAACCCATTCACTTCCTACACATGTTCCCAGCCTGCCATGCACAGTTTTCACTAGTTTTGTGAGTTTTTTTTTTTTACTTTTTCCGCCACCTAAGGGTGCTGCTAGCACAAAAACGAGTGCATGGACCCCTTTTTTAAAAACTTTCTCCTAATGGAGTAATTTTCTACAAATCTGGATAAATTTACGAATCTGACATGGATTTTGACAGAATAATGGGGATCTGTATATGACATTGCGAATTCTGAGGCCTTTCAATGGCCAAAAACCTGCGTTGACGTCATTCTACCTGACACCCAATCATGGAACACTTCAGTGTCCCATAGAAAAAAAAGTAAGCACATGGACCTATACTTTTCAATGCGTATTTGGGCTTCTCATGGACCAAAGTAACTGTGTGCAAAATTTGGTGAAACTGACATGGATTTGACTTTAACTGTGGAACGTCCTTAGTGATTTGGTAACTTTGTAGAGGCTTTATAAAATCTAAGCTGCCTGGCCTTACAATGCTATCAGTGTAAGTAATATGGTATAAAAATGAAGCCCAGGGGGGAAATAAGCACTTCAAAGTCATCATGTGCTTCACAAAAGTAAACATATGCAAGTGACCGGAAATGCCAGACTTATTCCCCCCCCCCCCCCCCCCATAGACTCAGGGTTAGACTAAAGCGTACGGCCATACGCTTTCGTAAATGGGAGTATTCAGTCATTAGCATCTTAATAATAGCATTATATATTGGAAAACATTTCGATGCCTGGCTATTTGTTTATCCTTCTGAACATCATTATACAAGACAGATATCATAATTCAACAATTTATTAAATGAAGCCTCCACAAAGTTACCGAATCCCTTTAACATAAATATGACCGTTAACCTCAGCGGGTGACCCTGCGCAGCACCGTAAGGTTCCCTAAGTGCATCTCCAAGTTTGATCACAGTAGGTTTAACGGTTGCCAGGTTATTCTTAAAGGACAATTAACCCCACGTGATATTCTAGATGCACCTATTGTCTGCTACGTCTTTCCATGGAGGCTGCCATTTTGTGCATGACACGGATCATTAGGTACCATATGCATTGATAATAGCCTACCTTTACAACAGATACGTCGCTTTGTTCTGATTGTATTACGATTGTTATTGGCCATGGGCCTAGATAATTGACGACCCATGAGTTCTAATAGCCATCCTGTAAAGCAGATTCCTCGCTTTGTTTTGGTATTGTTACGATTGTCTCCGTCCTTGACGTCAATTCTCCGTCCTTGACGTATATTTTTTATGAAGTATATTTTTTATGAACAAATTAAGACCTTTTAAAAAATATATAAAACTAAACTTACATTTCAGAATATGTGACTTTATCTAATATATATTTCTCCTCTAAAAATCAATTACAAGTTAACGATAAAGGAAATTTTACTTGGGATGAAAAATATGTTCGTGTACACATAAAGTAATGGCAGCCCCCTTATTATTGCTAGCAGACGATAACTTGGCTGGAAAATAGTGATTTATATCTATATCCTGTGTTTTTACATGAAATTGCATGTATCAAATAAGAGGCATATACTACACCATTCAAAATAAGCTAATTCATACGCTGAGGTTAATTTCCCTTTAACAAGAGATTCTTGCAGGAAAACTTTAACAAAATGACGTTTGATCTTATAACCGGTGACCCTCGACAGTACCATAATGTGAAGGCAGTGGTGTATCTATGGGGGGGGGGGGCAGGGGGCACTTGAAGTGGGCTCAAAAAAGCAAAAGAGAGAAAGAAAAGAGGAGAAAATGAAGAAAAATTACTTTCCTTAAGGATTATGCGCCCCAAGTCCCCATGGTAAATGCATTACAAATACAGCTTTTGAGGGTTTGAAAGGCGAAACTTTTCTAAAACTTGGTCGCTTTGCACCATTGCATAATTATGTACGTTCAGGATCTCGTAATTTCGCACCCCAGGATAGAATATATATTTTTTTAAGGGGAAGTCCACCCTCATATCAAGCCGATTTTAACGGAAGGAGAAAATTAAAGAAACAGATTAGTATAAGTTTGAAAAAATCCAAAAAGATCCATGGACGACGTACAGGGGGCTAAATCTAACAGCTGCTGCTCCAGCTTGGTCATGAAGAGACAGGCGTAGGAAGGAGCCATCCGTGTGCCCATCGCTGTGCCGAATGCCTGTAGGTAGCGTTTGTCCATGAATGTGAAGTTGTTTTTTGTTAGTACATGTTACATGAGAGATTTGATGTCGGATACTTGGGGACGGGAGTGACCGCTGTTAGCCAATGCTGCACATGAGACTGGAATACCTTCGTCATGGGGGATGTTGGTGTAGAGGGATGAAACATCAAAAGTGCCGATGATTGCAGTCTCGGGAATCTGGTCCTTGATGTTATTGAGTTTCCTGAGAAAGTCTGGTGTGTCATGGATGTAGGAGGGTGCAGTTGAGACAAGGGGTTTAATGTGGTGATCAACAAAGAGGGAGATGTTCTCTGTTCTCTTTTTTTTTTTTAAACTAAGAAAATGAAAATTTATAAAATATTCTGTACTGAGCAAACGGGAGAGGAGCTCGCAAGATACGTCACGGCGTTGTCAATTTCTGTTTTATTGATTACAACTTCAAATATTAATAACTTCCTTATTTCGAATGGGATTTTGCTCAGATTTCACTAATCTGTTTCTTTCCTTTTTCTCCTTTTATTCAAATCAACTAAATACCAGGGTGGTGTGTCATAAAGCTGTTCGTAAAGTTACGCTTGACTTTACGAACAACTTGAATATGAAGTGCCAGATAGGATACCCAACGTTTTTTCTGAAGTTTTAACAAAGTGTGACTGTATTTCCAATAACGTCAGTTTAATTATGGCAAAAATATACTTTGCATTAAAAGTGTACGTTAAAATAAGAATGTTAATCTACATCTTCAAAATTCAATTTTAGTTGATGCAGTTAAAAATGATTGAGCTTCCCATTTGGCTTGTTTTATTTAAGTCATTCGTAAAGTCATGCGTAGCTTTACGAACAGCTTTATGAAACATCCCCACGGACGGCTTTCCCTTTAAATAGCGTTTTAAACGGTAATAATAATAATAATAATAAGAAGAATAATAATAACAATAAGAATAATAAACCGTTCTTGTATATTGCATATCACATTATGATATAACGTATGGTAGGCCTATACTTACCGGGACAACAGACAACCGCTATACTTTCCTCTATCAGGTCCACTCTAGTCTCATTGTGCCAGCAATTCGTGATGTTTGTGGCATTTGGTGGGCATATCAATGCCACTGCTTCGGCGACTACGTCTGCTGATGAGGAGTCGTACTGCGCACCACTCAATGTCACAAATACGCCTTGTTCATGTGTAGGAAAATGCAGTAGGCAAAATGTTTGAGGTGGAAATGGCCACATTAACCACCATATGAACCATTATGTAGACAAAGAAGTAAAAAATAATCTCCTGCATGTATAATGAATGAAAAATGCTTTGGGCAGGCTTCACCAAAACAGTTCCGAAAATTATCTCTTTCGTGTTAATGATAATTGCAGGGACCGCAGGGGGAGCAATAATGCTAATACTAATAATGCGGCTCCCTATTATTATTATTATTATTATTACTATTTTATTACTATTTTATTATTATTATTATTATTATTATCGATTTATCCACAACCTAATCATGCTAATGTTCAGTCGGTAAAATAAGCCGGATTTCATCCAGAAATCTAGGTTACTCTTTGTTTCAACAAGTCCTCATTTTATTCGTAATTCTCCTTTTCATTCTAGTCCATGACCTTTCGCAGAATATGTGCTGTCCCGAGCAGGCTTGGTTTCTGTATGGTTTCAAACGATACGCGTCGACTCTAAAATCAGCCAGGAAGCTCTCATGTCTTGCTGTCACTGTTCCCAACGCTCTGATCACTATTGCTATGACTCTCGTCTTCACCTTCCATATCCTTCTTACAATGGCTTAGTTCCCATGCCAGGTCGTTGTACTTATGTATATTTTCTTCCTCCTTACTCCACGATCTGCAGTCTCCAAGAATTGCAATGTCTATGATGAGACAGTCTTTGTCCTTCTTTTCGTTAGAATAATGTCTGGCCTTCTGGCCTGTATAACCTTGTCTGTTTGGATGGTGAAGTCCCACAGAAGGTTTAAATCTTCATTCTCAATCACGGGTTCCGCCCTGTGTTCATACCATTTGCCTGCATGCGGTAGTTCATACTTCTTTGCCAGACCCAAATGGACTGCAGCAGCCACTCTATCATGCCTTCCCTTGTACTCCCTTTCCAGGCTTCCTCTTTTCAACCATTGTTAACTCTCTGGTGCCGCAAAGTCCACTGCCTGCCTTAGATGTTGTCTGTGCATCATCTTTCCTTTCCATCCTTTAGGTCTCCCATTTCTCTCATCAGCCTTGAACTGTTTTGCTGTCAAGTCCTTTCCATTCTTCATACCTTAGGCCCTTTAATGGCAGCCATAATTTTATCCATCTTTCCATCAATATAGCAGTATAAGCTCTGTTCTTTATACCTAGACCTAGGGGTGGAACATCCCATGCATAGTCAACAATTTCCTTGTTTTTCTGTCCAAAGTATCCAGCTCCTGTTGATTCCAGTCTACTATGCCTGCAGCGTACCTCAACATGACCACTGCCCATGTATTGATAGTTTTGACTATGTTTCCAGCATTGAGTTTAGATTTGAGCACCTTTCGAACTTTTCTGATGTATTCGGCTTCAATTTTCTTCTTCATAGCCTGGTGTTTCACCCGATCTGCCTCTAGTACTCCTAGATATGTGTAAGTATCTTATGCTCCCATTGCTCTGACTTCTTCACCATTTGGCATTCTGAAGCTGGTACCATTGATTTGTTTACCCCTCTGTAGAGTGATCACTGCACATTTATCCAGCCCAAACTGCATACTGATGTCTTCACTGAAGATTCGAAGAGTGTTGATAAGAGAATCTATGTCGTTCTCCGACTTCCCAGATAATTTAAAGTCATCCATGTGTAACAGACAATTGATCTTTTGAATTCATATCCAAGTTTGAATCTCCTTAGCACCTGTGATAATGGGGTCATAGCCATCACAAACAACAATGGAGATAATCTCCTTGGAAGATCCCTCTCTTGATAGTGACCTCTCCAATCACTTCACCGTTGCTTTCCAGCTTCGTTCTCCATCTAGTCATACTTTTGCTGAGGAACCTTCTGATGTTGTCTGCAACTCCCAGCCTTTCCGGAGTGTGGGACCATGTTATAGGCTTTCCTGTAGTCGATGCATGCCATTGCCAAGTTTGTTTTCCTTTTCTTGCTGTCTTTCATCACTCCTTTGTCGATGTATAGTTGAGCCTTTGTACCCATGTTTCCTCTCGCACATCCCGTCTGTTCTCATGGCGTTATATCTTGGTCATCGATATGTTGGTAAATCTCCTCGGATAATACCGTTAATACCTTCCATAGGACCGGCAAGCATGTGATTGGCCGGTAGTTCGATGGACCTTTGGTAGAATCCTTTTTGTCATCCATTCGGGTGCATTTCCGCTCACATCAGTGTCCTCCATTTGCTGCCTCAGCCTTTCATGCAAAGTTGTGAAATCGTTTTATCCAGAAAGCACTCCGTCTGGACCGGCAGCCTTCCATGGTGCTAACTTGTGAATGATCTTTCTTTTCTAGCTGATTCTTGTTGATTGTCAAATCATCCTGAGGAATTATATATATATTATATTATTCTTCTCGATTCTGGTAAAATGTGGGTGACACCAAATGTTGCTACAGAAGGCAATCGTTGCTGCTGGGTTCAGGGGGTGGAACTTCGTCTTTCATGTTTCCATGATTTCTTGATAGAACCTTTTTTAGATTTGTTTTGCACATTGCATTTTCCTTGTACTGTTCCACTGTATCAGTGTATCTCTCAATTTTCGCCGTAGTACTGATGATTCTTTGCTTCAATTCCTCCATCACCGTCTCCATTCTTTTCCTCTGAACACCATACTTCTCATCTAGGTAATGGCAATCATTCATTCTGCTATGACCGTTCTGGATCTCTGTCAATCTCGATAGATCTTTTCGGCATCCCTTTACCTGGTTTTCAAGTCTTCTTTTCCATGGAGGTAGGAGAGATTTTGTTGTTTTGTCCCGTTTTCTGACACCTAGTCTCTCTGTTACTAGCATTGCTCCAGCATAGATAAGATCATTGGTATCCTTAATGCTATCTGACGAGAGAAACTTTATTACCGAGTTGACTTTTTGAGTTTCTTTCAAAAATTTCTCCCTTGGTATTCCTTTTAGAGTAGGAGAGTGGGGCGATCTCCCGGTGTTACACCATTTTTTTTATTTCCAACAATCTCCATTTTATCTCTTTCTGCTCCTCGTCTAGTCTATCAGTAGACGTATTTAGTTCTGTTTCTTTCGGAGCTGTCGCTTCTCTCTGCTCTTCTACCCTTTTTCTTGTGGAATCTCCTCCTGCTCACCTGTGACTGCTACCGGTAAAGCCACCTTTCGTTTGATCTCTTCCCTTTCGACTTCTATTATTATTATTATTATTAATAATAATATATCATTATGATTATCATTATTATTTACCATTCTTCCTATTAACATTGTCATCATTACTAGTAGTAGTATTAGTATTAATAATATTATTGTATTATTGGTATCATTATTATTGTCATTATGATAATAACAATGATAATAATGATAACCTCATCAGTATCAATTCTGCTCTTCCTGATTAAAGGAGAATTAACCCCTAATTACAAATTTACTTATATTGGAAGGTGTAATTTATTCATACTTATTGGCCTAAATCATTTTCTAATAAGATATCAGAAAAGGGTATAAATAAAGATATTCCAACACGCGGTATCGTCTCCTACTCATTTACAGGGGGCTGCCATTTTCTTGCTGATTTCCGAGTTGTACATGAACATTGAGAAATGTTCCAGTCAGGAGGATATTTTGAATCCAAGACCTAAGTTGATTTTCTTCATTACCTAAAATCCCATATGTGACGAAAAATATAAAGTGGTTGTTTACATGTATTATAAAAATTAAATCTTTATAATGGTATTTTTTAAATTGTCTGGTTTTGTTTAACAAAAATCTATTTTCTTGGGTTTGCCAAACAGAGCAGAACATGATATATGTAGCGTGCATTCTGACTTTTCAAGTCCATTTTCCAAAAGCAGGTGAATGCATATTTTGCCGCTATAGATGCTCAGGGAAGAAACATCCATAAAATTTGAATTAATTTGCTCCGTCCCATACGTCACAGTATGGAGAAAATAGATTTCTATTAAGCGAATATATAAGGAAATCTTCAGTTTAAAAATAAATTGACATATCTATTCTATATTTTTAATCTCAAATGGGTTTTTAATTTTGAAAATGGGAATTGGGCATTTGGATTAAGAAAATCTCCTTGTACACTCTTAGAAATATTGGGCAAAATTTTACCCAAATTTTACCCAACATGAGGGTCCTTATGAGTCCGACCAACTTTTGGGTAAACTTTACCAATTTCATTGTTATTTTTGACCAATGTTGGGTAAATGCATGTAAAAGTTGAGCAAGATTTAACCAACCTATGCCCAATCTTCATTTACCCAGTGGCATTTACCCAACATTTCTAAGAGTGTACTCATAAAAAATGGCAGCCCCCATGTGCTGCTAGCAAACGATACATATTGCTAGCTAGCAGATGATAAATTTTGCTAACAAGTAGGAATAAATAACACCTTTGAACTGAGAGTGTGTGGGGATTGGAACAACAAACAAGAAAGGGTTTTCTATCAAAATAGTTTATCAAATCATTTCCAGGTTAAACTTTATGGATTCTTTTCAATAACGTATGACCATGTGGTGCATACTGCCAGATATGATGGGTGGTGATTGAATTTTGCTGCATGTACCTAAATCAACCCCTGTGCAGCCAGTGTAAACTTTTGGGGTTTTTTCTGACTCGCACTGTATGGTGGTGTGACCATAATTTCGCGCATGACCTAAGTTCCGTCGCAGGGCAATATCTCAGAAACTACAAAATCTGATAGCGCTATTAGATAGAGGTAACTAAAATTACGTATGGACTATATTTTCTTTTAAGTTGGCTGAGAAATTATGAAGATATTGAGAAAAGATCAGGAATTTTGCTACTTTCCGAGAAATATGAATTTAGATAACTTAGATGTTTATTTACGTGCGCGAACTTAATTAAGTCTCGTGGGCTTTTATGCCCTTTCTTTTCAGTGACAGCGATATCGCGATATTTCCGAAATTCTTCGTCGATTAATGTTCTTGTTGGATCAAGTTTTAGTCCAGCATTTTGCTTCCGTTTGTTATAAATCTATCTAAATAATTTATTGTAGAATATGAGAAATCAAGGATCGAATAGCACATTTGTAATAAAACTTTGAATGTGCGCGAAATTATAACCCCGTCATACAATGTGCTTCCACTATGTTCAATCATGTTCATCATGTCTGACTCCAAAACTAGTCTTTGGATGTCATGCTACTCCATAACGGGATTGTGACAATAGTTCATTTCATAATTACAAATGATATGAAAATGTAGATATACATAAAAATAATGCTTCTACCTTCGAACCCCAGATATTGACAAGCTAACTGAGATGAGTTCAAGTTCCATTCCTCTTGATGTATCAACATGTACGTGGTAGGGTTAGCATTGGACGAGAAAGCAAGAACTCCTTCACTGTGATTGCCATTATAGAGCTTCAAAGAATGGATGAAAGCATCTTCAGAGTCGGCGAACGAGACAAGGCGGATATATTGTTAGAGAAAGAGAGAGAGAGGGGGGGGGGGGAGAAGATAGAATATAATTAGGGAGTGGATACCAGCGTATTTGAAAGGGGTTTAACTTCCACCCCCTGAGAGATTTTTAACAATAAAACAATGATAAATGATATTAGAGTCATTATGAAGAAATTATTTCAAAGCACATTGTAAACAAATGTTCTTAAAAACTCATCAATCAAGACAGATTTTAAAAAGATTTCTGGCTCGACGCCAAATTATTCAGTAAACCGTTTTGCAGCTGTCAAAGGTTAAGCAAAGCTAATACTGCAGCATGTATCCAGGCAAACAGGCTAACGGAAACAGGCCCAAAAAATGTTCGCTCGCTTTGCTTGAACGCAAACCATAAACAAAAAGCTTTGCTGTGCTGTTGCTTATGATACGACGTTTGATTAAAGGCCAAGTCCACCCTAACAAAAAGTTGATTTGAATAAATAGAGAAAAATCCAACAAGCATAACACTGAAAATTTCATCAAAATAGGATGTAAAATAAGAAAGTTATGGTATTTTAAAGTTTCGCTTAATTTTGCAAAACAGTTATATGTACATCCTGCTCAGTATGGAAATGAGGGAACCAGTGACGTCACTCACTCACTATTTCTTTTGTATTTTATTATGTGAAATATAGATTTTTTAAATTTCTGCAGATTTCACAATTAGGAAGCTCTCATTGAATTGTGTATAGGTTGCAACAATGGCAATTACACATGTTCAGCGAGGAATCAAACCTTGTTTCACATTATAACAAGGAAAAATTAAAATATTTCGTATTTCATGTAATGAAATACAAAAGAAATAGTGAGTGGGTGACGTCACTGGTTCCCTCATTTGCATACTGAGCAGGATGTGCATACAACTGTTTTGCGAAATTAAGCGAAACTTTAAAATACCATAACTTTCTTATTTTACATCCTATTTTGATGAAATTTTCAGTGTTATGCTTGTTAGATTTTTCTCTATTTATTAAAATCAACTTTTTGTTAGGGTGGACTTGGCCTTTAAAAAGAAAAGAGATAAAAATCATAATTTCAAAATTTCCTATCCCCCCTCCCCTCTTTCGTGCAAATTAGGGATTGGATGGATGGATGGATGGATCACCATTAGCTCGGATGTTTTGCCCCCCCCCCCCCCCCCCCCGCCCCCGCCCGAAGTCAAGTTCCAGATACGCCACCGGGAGTCAACGAAACAAGGTAAAAGAAAGATTCCACTGTGATATAAAGTGCCTCGAAGCTTAGTTGACGTTTTCACCTAATTAGAATAATGTGAATGAATGAATGAATGAGTTTATTATTACCAAATCACAATAACGTCTTGGTAAAAGGAGCTAACAAATAGCATATGTTAATCGAGGTTAGCCTCGTAAAATTGATTACATAAATCAATAGCAAATTAATTGAAAATGTACTTCTCATGTAACTATTATTACTGACCAAATACATCTTAAATTCCACGTGGTATCCCGAAAAAACTGGACTGCGTTTTATTTCACTAATAATTTATGCCTAGTTTAAATTTTTGCGGCCGGGCGTCGTACGATAGATTGGTCAACGATTTTCCTAACTATACACAGTCATTCAAAAGAGTTGCGAACCGCAACTACAAAGTAGCGACTACATGCTTTTTGATAAATTACATCCTTTCTTGAAGTAATTATAGTACCAAATCCAGCTTATTAAACTATTGCTTTTGCGCTCCCTAAGTTAAATTCAGTTAACTAACTTACAACTTACAAAAAAACGATGATTTATTGCGTCGTCTGCCATGTCTGCCCACAGTAGCTGTACTATCTGGTCTCGCAAACGGCAGAGGTGATAGTACAGCTACTGTGGGCAGACATGGCAGACAACGCAATAAATCATCGTTTTTGGGTAAGTTGTAAGTTAGTTAACTACACTGCCCGTGTAGTACCCATGATATTGAGCAGTCATCCCGTGGCAACCCACAGCTCCCGCACCATGGCCTTGCACCTTGAGACGAGCCAAACATTTTTTTTTTTTTCGGATGGGCTTGGAGACGGCAACTGCACTGAAATTGCACAGCTTCCGTACAATCTCCGAGCAGGCTTGCCCTCGAGGGACAATACAAGAATTGGCACGATGCTCGTAGATCATGTAAACACAAACACCGTAGCCCGTAGCCACCTAGATGCGCCCAAATCGCACGGAAAATCGTAGACCAATTTATCATACGGCGCCCGGGGTAAATGTAAACTAGGCATAAGGGCAGGATACCGGCTTGAGATTGACTTTTGCCACGGCTCACTAGATTCATCAAATCTCCTTGGAGATGCCGCATACATTGCTCATGCATGGATCCAGTAATTTGGAACATGCCATGCTTGACATATATAACGCGTCTGTCGGACGGCTGGAATTATAATTTCGGACTGTACGAAGCCGATCGAATCTCGCACAAGAGCTTGAGCTCAGGCTTCGGACGGACTAGTCTGTCCGAAGCCTGCGACCAACGGGGCAACGGCATAATCAGGTAGGGATCACGGTGCCCTCTCGCGCCATAAAAACGTCCACACCTTGCGATTGAGTATTCCTTTATCAGCCACAGCTCACACGGTGGCGGAAATCTGTTAAATGTGAGCTGCCAAATCACGGAATTAGTATGATTTTGGTGATCCGATGACAGTGGAACACACCAGTTTGCAGCTAAAACACACTGCGAGGCTGAGATTTATCACACCCGTTTTGCTCTTGGTTTACACTTTCTTTGTGTGCTGGGGATGACAGATATGCTTTAGTTGCATGTCTCTCAGTTTTAGGCAAAGAAGTGTTCATTTTCACGCGAATGTATCTCAGGCGAGAGACCTGCGTGGATATTAGCTTTGTGTAGTCCTCTCCTTGTTTGTTACCAAATGCTTGAGTCAGGTGGAAAGGAGAGACCAGCTCTCCTTGTTCGTTAACCGTTCGTTAGCATCAGGCGGAAAGGAGAGATGCCGCCCTGCTCGTACGGCGGTCGACAGTGGTTCCGATAGTCCTTAGGCGTCCACCAAAATAGATGCATATGTGTACAAGTGGGGGTCAATTTGTACCGTGTACTAATTATAAACTGGCTTATTTATAAGAATATGGGGTATGTTATACCACTCATATTTACAGAAATGTTTGTTAAAAATCGGATTATAATCCTTTCATAGGAATTGAGTAAATCACAGCGATCTCCTTTTCAAATATACAGTGCGTCCCAGAAAAAAACGAAACCGAGATTTATCGATGTTTAATCATAATTATAATTATCTTAATCACAGTTATGATTAATAAATGATAAAGATTTGTAAAGATTTGATCATCTTGTTTCATTTGATGCCACTCATATGTTACCTACTTCACGCATGAGTGCATAAAGACAATATGAAGAAGGGCTACCAAAAAGTCGATTGGCCAAGGATATCTGAATTTCTAGAAAATTCATTTTCTGCCCTTTCATATGACCCCACAATCGGGGAAAATGAGCCAGGAATGACAAATCTAGGCTATGTTGGGGTAAAGTGATGCTTGCATTCCCATAATTTATTAAACGAATCCATTTGCACTGGCTGCCTGTCCTAGCAACAACCAATAAACAAGACAAAAGAGTTCATGCAGGGCCGATCGTCAACACAATGAAGTGGTGAGTACAAAGTGATAAAAGCTGAATGATAGTGAGGTACGATTTCAATAACCTACTTGCCCATGCAGATAACGACAGATCAACTAATATTTCTGGCAGAATTAGGACGATCTGGGAGCCTTTAATATATCATGGAAACCATGGAAATTCAAGGGTCAATTTACACCGACAAAGCTTTGTCGATGTCATTCCTGGCTCATTTTTCCTGATTGAGGTGTCATATGAGAGGGCATAAATGAACTTTCTAGAAATGCGATTATCTCCTTGAAATTCCGATATCGTTCGCCTAACGTCTTGTTGGTAGCCCTGCTTCATATTGTCTTTATTTTCGTATGCGTGAAGTATCAGCTTGAGTAAGCCTCGTTCCAGAATGATCACTCTACGCTGTGGTCGAGGAGGCGAAACCACAATAGGGAGCTTTCGAATGTCTGGACTTGAGCGCCGTCCTAGATCTTCCCAGCTATAAAGGACTGCTTTGTGTTAGCTGCATACCGCGCTTTGTGCAAGAACGGCTCACCCGTCCACTGGCTTCTCCCTCGCCCACTAGTCTGGTCGAGAACGCGTCAAACATGGTTTTGCCGTCTTCTCTAAAACGTGAACCTTAGCTTCATGCTTCACCTACTTTGTATGCAGTCAACACAAAGCAGTCCATTGTCGCTGGGAGGATCTAGGACGGCGGTCTAATTGACACATCCGAAAACTCCTTAAAGGTCGATGTAACTGGTAGGCTCAACGCAGTCGTTATTTCACAACCACCCCCAAAATTAATGACAAAGAATAACATAGGGAAGATAGAAAAAGGAAATGATAGGATAAAAACAAAGAATAACATATGGAAAGAAGAAAGAGGAAAGGATGAGGATAAAATAAAGAATAACATAAGGAAAGAAAGAAAGAAGATAGAAGTAAAAAAAAAACAAAGAATAACATAAGAAAGAAAGAAAGAGGAAAGGATGAGGATAAAACAAAGAATAACATAATGAAAGAAAAAAAGAGAAGATAGAAGTAAAAAAAAAATATATAAGAAAGAAAGACGAAATGATAAGGATAAAAACAAAAAATAATATGGGATATAAAGAAAGAGAGAAGGATAGAATAAAACAAATAATAACATAAGGAAAGATAAAAAGAAAAGCATATAACATAAGAAGGATAAAAGCAAAAATAATATAAGGAGAGATAGCAAGAGATGAAGATGGAAGAAAAAACATAGAAAGAGGAAATGATGAGGATAAAACAAAGAATAACATAAGGAAAGATAGAAAAAGAAGAAGATAGAAGGATAAAAACAAGTTAGGAATAACATGAGAAGGATAAAAACGACGAATAACTTAAGAAGGATAAACACAAAGAATAACTTAAGAAGGATAAACACAAAAAATAGCATAAGCATAGAGAGAAAGATAAGTAGATAGAAGGAAAAACAAAGAAAGACATAATGAAAATTTACAAAATGAAGACGAGAGACTCTCCCCTTTAGCACCTTAAAGGACCTATGAAATGAAAGTACATGTTGATCTTTGATGATGTGTTGTTCTGTACATTACAAAATTCACAACCATTCGATCTGAATATGTGTCATATATTTTTTAAATATTTTTGTAATTATTTTAATTTACCTGCTAAGCCCGCCCCTAAAAAACTCCTTTGGAGTCTGATTGATTCTTCACATGATATCATCAGTCAATCATCAGTCACCTTAAACAAGCCAAACAAGAGACACTGGTATGCACATTATCGCTCTGTTTTGTATTTGTTCAAAATAGGATCGTGTGTTTTCATACAACATATTTTCAGTACCTTTCTTTTCCTGTGATGCTGGAGCATTTCTGACATAACATCTGCTATTGTGATTGAGAGTTTATGTGTTGGTATTGTATGAAAACATGCGGTGCTATTGTGAGCAGGTGCTACACTGAGGGATAGGTACATACCAGTGTCTATTGTTTGGCTTGTTTTAGGTGACTGGTGATTGACTGATGATGTCATGTGAAGAATCAGACTCCGAAGGATTTTCATGGGCGGGATTAGCAGTTAAAATAAAATAATAACAAAAAATATTTAAAAATATATGACACATATTTATATCAAATGTTTCTAAACTGTGATGTACAGAACAATACACATCACCAAAGATCAACGCGTACTTGCATTCCATAGGTCCTTTAATGTTAATTAAATTTTAATTAATTAATGTTAACTCAGCTGGTTGTACCCATCTACCGGCTGTTTTTAGAACTTATAAACGAACATAGCATATAAAATATTGTCAATTTGTCACAAAATGGCACAACAAATATTTAAAAGCTGCGGTCAATCCATCGGGTATATACTATTCTCCATAAAAGTCGCATTCACTCATTTCACGACTCAAAAACAAATTTCACCAACGGTGTTAAAAGTTTTAAAGGTGTAGAGACAGGTTTGGCCAAGAGTCGGGATTTTTTCATAGGGTTCTGCATTATGTGCGACCGACCCTCTCTGAATTAGCTCATCTAGTTATGACGTAATAAAATCACTCCGTAGAGTGGTCATTGAAGAGCGAGGTTTGCTCAAGCCGAGTATGTATCATTTGAAGATCCAAGCTTTACAAATGTTTATCTTTTATTAAACATCGAGAAATTATAAGTTGTTTTTTCCTGGGACGCACTGTATAGTTAATCAAACATACCAACACAGGTAGATCATAAGTAGGCCTACTTCAGTCTATATTTTCTAATATAAGCGAAATGGACTGGCATGAAAAGATGCGTTATGAACGCAAATGTATATTAAAGAAGAGGATCCAAGCTTTACAAATGTTTATCTTTTATTAAATAATCGAGAAATTATAAGTTGTTTTTTTCCTGGGACGCACTGTATAATTAATCAAACATACCAACACAAGTAGATCATAAGTAGGCCTACTTCAGTCTATATTTTCTAATGTAAGCGAAAATGGACTGGCATGAAAAGATGCGTTATGAACGCAAACGGCAAAATTGTTGGTGACAGTGGTGAATTAAAAGTCGTAACTGGCATTATGTAATGACATTTTTGGTAATATTAAGCATAACCAAGGTAGAAGAGAAAGTTCTACTAGCTCTTTGCCTTAATCATTATTTACCTTAAAGGTTGACTAAATTAGAGAGAAAATGGGTGCTCTTTCCATGTAGTTTGGCCTTCTAATCACGAATCTGCCAATCGATTGTCCAAATTATGTCTCGTGTTGGCGAAAAAGGGGGAAAATTAGAGTTTTTGGGACCGTTCCTTAAAACTCGTGAGCTGATTGGCTAACCCCCAAGTGACGTATGAAAAGTAAAACCTCAAAATTGTAACATTTTACCTCCATGTCTCCCTTACCATACTCACACCTTTCGCCACGGTAGCCATCTATGCAGAGGCAGTTAAATCCCGTCTCGCTCTCCTCACATGTACCTCCATGTAGGCAGGGTTCTGAGAGGCATGCTGGTAGGAGAAACGATAGAGTATAGGGGGAATCCAAGCATTAATATCCCACTCGTACCACCAGTCCGAACAAACCCTTGAGTGCCCTTGAATACAACCCCTTTCAAGGCGGAATAATCGCCCCCCCCCCCCCCTCTCAATGGAGAAGAAACATGAGGGGGCAGTATTCCGAGAACATATTCTCTTTGAAAACAGATCCCTAATCCCCTTTGTTTCTTTGTTTTTAATTGCGGCATTACCAAACAGTATATTTGTAATTATTGCCAATCATTATGAACACTATCCGGTGAGATGGTATCGGAAATAGTGTTCCCTCTTTGTCTGCATAATTACCTTGTGCATCACCTTGACATGGTTCATTAACTCTTTTATTAAACATCGAGATATTATATTTTTTTTCCTGGGACGCACTGTATAGTTAATCAAACATACCAACACAGGTAGATCATAAGTAGGCCTACTTCAGTCTATATTTTCTAATATAAGCGAAATGGACTGGCATGAAAAGATGCGTTATGAACGCAAATGTATATTAAAGAAGAGGATCCAAGCTTTACAAATGTTTATTTTTTATTAAATAATCGAGAAATTATTTTTTTTTTCTGGGACGCACTGTATAATTAATCAAACATACCAACACAAGTAGATCATAAGTAGGCCTACTTCAGTCTATATTTTCTAATGTAAGCGAAAATGGACTGGCATGAAAAGATGCGTTATGAACGCAAACGGCAAAATTGTTGGTGACAGTGGTGAATTAAAAGTCGTAACTGGCATTATGTAATGACATTTTTGGTAATATTAAGCATAACCAAGGTAGAAGAGAAAGTTCTACTAGCTCTTTGCCTTAATCATTATTTACCTTAAAGGTTGACTAAATTAGAGAGAAAATGGGTGCTCTTTCCATGTAGTTTGGCCTTCTAATCACGAATCTGCCAATCGATTGTCCAAATTATGTCTCGTGTTGGCGAAAAAGGGGGAAAATTAGAGGTTTTGGGACCGTTCCTTAAAACTCGTGAGCTGATTGGCTAACCCCCAAGTGACGTATGAAAAGTAAGAGGCACAAGATCTGCAGGCTGCAGCATATAATATTGTACACAGAATGCGGTATTTGACCCCTCTGTTCAACGGACAATTTATGAAAAAAGGAAATTAATCAATATGATCTTAGGAGTGAATAATCATTAGCAATATATTTTCTACAACATCAGAAAACGCTTTTGCCCAAATATACAGCTCTTGTTTTGTTTTTTAGCTTTTCTTTTGAACAATGTTCTCATCCATCTGAGCTTGCCGAACGAAAATTTTGCATTGGTCATAAACGCGTGCACAGCCGTTTTATGCGTCATTATGTACTATGTCCTACACAAAGTACGGCAGTGACTATGTTCCCCTCGTACATAGCGACTGGTGAACGGTTATGTTTTGTTTATTTCACTTTTATTAAACATCGAGAAATTGTAAGTTTTTTTTTCCTGGGACGCAATGTATAATTAATCAAACATACCACCACAAGTAGATCATAAGTAGGCCTACTTCAGTCTATATTTTCTAATATAAGCGAAATGGACTGGCATGAAAAGATTACCTCAAAATTTTAACATTTTACCTCCATGTCTCCCTTACCATACTCACACCTTTCGCCACGGTAGCCATCTATGCAGAGGCAGTTAAATCCCGTCTCGCTCTCCTCACATGTACCTCCATGTAGGCAGGGTTCTGAGAGGCATGCTGGTAGGAGAAACGATAGAGTATAGGGGGAATCCAAGCATTAATATCCCACTCGTACCACCAGTCCGAACAAACCCTTGAGTGCCCTTGAATACAACCCCTTTCAAGGCGGAATAATCGCCCCCCCCCCCTCTCAATGGAGAAGAAACATGAGGGGGCAGTATTCCGAGAACATATTCTCTTTGAAAACAGATCCCTAATCCCCTTTGTTTCTTTGTTTTTAATTGCGGCATTACCAAACAGTATATTTGTAATTATTGCCAATCATTATGAACACTATCCGGTGAGATGGTATCGGAAATAGTGTTCCCTCTTTGTCTGCATAATTACCTTGTGCATCACCTTGACATGGTTCATAAACTCATGTTTACATACACAAACACACCCCCACACACACACGTTTACATGGCTTTACTTCCGAGGACAACTATTGTTCCTCTATTGTTACTCGTCCTCGGACAGTCGACGGAATAAGGCATAAATTCATTGTTCGACTTTCGAGGACTATTGTCCGGCTTCCGAGGACCATTGTTGTCATGATTTTTTTTTTGTTCTCTGTCCGAAAATGTCCTCGGACATAATGCTAAACAAACGCACTCCAACACGAACAAACACACTCATACACGCAAACACACATTCACAAACAAATGTCCACCCCCCCCCCCTCCCCCCCCCCCCAAAAAAAAAAGAGACAACAATACACATTTTGCAATATGTTATTTTGCTATGGTTTTTTTTTTTGTCAATGAAACGTTCAACTGACAAGTTTGTGACTACTTGGACATATGAATTACCTATACGACATTCGATTTACCTATGTAAGACTTAATCCTCTAATTCATGCATGGATAAGCAGGAATTTCTATTATGCGGACATTTAAATTCCCTATGGAAGTCTTATTTTTCTATCGGGACATTCGTTTTGCAATGTGGACATTTGTTTCCCCTATTTCTATTGTGCGGATATTTGAATTCTCTATGGGCATTTTACTCCCAGTGTTAAAGATCGTATGCTCGATCTGTAATGAAAAACACAAGTCAGAAAAAAAAAATTGGAACCAGCGGGATTCGAACCTGTCATCTACTGCTTGCCGGGCAGCCATTGTCATGCCTTATCTGCATGACAAGAGGAGGCATGGATACACACAAACACTGGCGAGTTTTCGGAAATTTCTTACGATCTTTTTTTTATTTTTTGGTAAAAATACGTACGATCAAAAAGACATTCTAATTCTAAACGTTTTCCTAGGAGGATACGCTGTGGTGAAGGAGCTATCGGTCGCGGGAGTTATCAGAAAAGTGATATTTCAGGGCATTTTCCTGTCCTGCTAACCCGTGCGCAGTTAGATTGCTGGGTAAGAATGCCTGGCTTCGTGATGTAGAACGCGTATAGCCAATTTTTTTGTTCTACATTCACGAAGCCAATCCTGGCTACCCATGCCAGAGGATCAAGATCACCAGAACCGAAATGAGGCCTTCCTGACGAGTCCTTGCATTTAGGCATTCATATTCAAGTCAAATTGTAAGTTGAAATGACATTTATTTTCTATACAAGTTAAGCAGTGTTGTGTATTGAAATGTTGTGTATTGAAGTGTTGTGTATTCAAGATTATTTTATTTCTTGAAAATATAAAGAAGTTGAAATGTTTCAGAATACGAATTTAGAATCTTTAACCCTTTCTATTTTCTAAACATTGAAGAGTTTATTTTGATGAAATGCTATTTGAATGAAATGCATTATGACGACTGATCATGTCTATTATTCAGTCATGGAAAGCAAAGTTTACCTGAATTAATCTGGGGAATTAATATGTGGATATAGTGCAAATGTACCAAAAGTTATGCGATATGTGTATTTTGTATTATTCTTTAGACTAATTAATGTGGGTAATTTTTCTAGATGGGTTCCAGTTTCCATGTGGGTTCAAGTTTCCATGCGGCTTCCAGGTTCCAAGCCAGTACTGGTTCCTGTTAGCAGTGTTCCTGTCCCATCCGGATAGGACTTCCAAGAGACTTGAGAGAGTTATACTGTTTATCAGGAGAGACCAAACTCTTCATTTACAAGAATGGTACCACTACAGTTACATCACTCTAAAAGATCATTTTAGCTTGGGAGTGATTGCATCAACGATTTAAGTGGGTTGTTTCCTTTATATCTTCAAAGACTAAGTTGAACAATTAACCACATGATAGGTTTACTGTTCAGGAAAGGGTGTTAAAGAACCCCTTTTTGGAATTTAATTGTATTATATATTTCCTGTAATTATTTCTTCGTTATGATATTCAATAAGTTCTGATTGTGAAACACGATTGTATTTCGATTGGACAAATGAAACCAGGAATAAAGATAAAAATATTTATTGATGAAATTAGAATTGTAATTCATTGTCATTTGTCCAGTTTTCTAGTAAATATGAGAATCTTTACTTGACACAAGTTAATGTCCTCTTGAGTTTACTTAGGTGTGACATACACCTCATACTATTTTTTTAATCGACCAACCACACCTAACCCCCCCCCCCCCAAAAAAAAAAAAAACAACAACAACAACAGCAACAACAAACAAAAACACAAAAACCACCAAAACACCCCCCCCCCCCAAAAAAAAAAAAAAAAAAAAAAAAAATTAAGCGGAGAGAAGTTCTCAGAATTTCCGGGGGAGAACATGCATCACCCACCAGATTTTGTCAAATTCCTCATTAAATGTTACTATTTTGAAGGTCGGATAACGACCAATGGAGACCAAGAATTGCACAGTTTTAGTGCACGTTTGATCTAACAGGTAAATCCAAAAAGCGGTAATCACCATTTAGACAGAAGATCTGGTATTTCTGATTTCGGGGGCCGGGGGGTGGGGACAAACGGCTGGAATATTTGTTTTCCGTCCCGTCCCCCCTTAATTGCTGACCATGCAAAACGTCCAATACAGAGTTGATATTGCACATGGGAATATGTGCCTTCATGCATTGGAGAAATCTTAAAGCAATATTTTAAAATTAAGAGTACTGGTAACTCGGTGCGGGCACCATCGTATTCAGTGTGCTGTTAGTGGTACTTCCATTTCGGCCAGCGAGCGTAGCGAACGAGCACAAAAAAAAACAATGCTTTTTTTTAAATAATAGTATATATAAACCATTTGTTTTAATGCCATAAACTAGGTTTTATTGTTGGAGTTTGGAGTTGGAACAATTAAGCTAGCAAGCATGACCGAGAACAAACACTTCTCTTTTAATAAAATGTGGTATGTTATCTGGGTTTTATTGTTGCAGGTCGGGGCAGATATTGGGCTAAAGGCCATATTAATTCTGTTTTGGAGAGCGTAGCGAACGAGTACATTCTTGTTCAATGTGACGTTAAATCCAATTTGGGTTACTTTTTCTGGAGGGTGGTTGTCCTGGGGGTAGTTGTCCGGGGTAGTTAATTGTCCTAGAGGGTGTTTGCCCTAGGGGGTAGTTGTCCGGGTAGTTAGTTGTCCTAGAGTGTGGGTGCCCTAGGGGGTAGTTGTCTGGGGGTAGTTGTCCGGGGTAGATGTCCTAGAGAGTTTTTGTCCTAGGGGGTAGATGTCTGGGGTTAGTTGTCCTAAAGGGTGGTTGCCCTAGGGGGTAGTTGTCTGGGGTAGTTGTCCGGGTGTAGTTGTCCTAGAGAGTGGTTATCATATGGGGTAGTTGTCCGGAGGTAATTTTCCGGGGGTAGTTAGTTGTCCTAGAGGGTAGTTGCCCTACGGGTAGTTGTCCGGGGTAGTTAATTGTCCTAGAGGGTGGGCGCCCTAGGGGGTAGTTGTCTGGGGGTAGTTGTCCGGGGTAGATGTCCTAGAGAGTTTTTGTCCTAGGGGGTAGATGTCTGGGGTTAGTTGTCCTAAAGGGTGGTTGCCCTAGGGGGGAGTTGTCTGGGGTAGTTGTCCGGGTGTAGTTGTCCTAGAGAGTGGTTATCATATGGGGTAGTTGTCCGGAGGTAATTTTCCGGGGGTAGTTAGTTGTCCTAGAGGGTAGTTGCCCTAGGGGTAGTTGTCCGGGGTAGTTAATTGTCCTAGAGGGTGGGCGCCCTAGGGGGTAGTCGTCTGGGGGTAGTTGTCTGGGGGTAGTTAGTTGTCCTAGAGCGTGGTTGCCCTAAGGGGTAGTTGTACGGGGTAGTTGTCCTACAGAGTGGTTATCCTATGGGGTAGTTGTCTGGGGGTAATTTTCCGGGGGGAGTTGTCCTAGAGGGTGGTTATCCTATGGGGTAGTTGTCTGGGGGTAATTTTCCGGGGGGGGGAGTTGTCCTAGAGGGTGGTTGTCCTTGGGGTAGTTGTCTGGGGTAGTTGTTCTGGGGATAGTTGATTTAGAGGGTGGTTGTCCTAGGGGGTAGTTGTCTGGGGGGCAGTTGTCCGGGTGTACTTGTCCTGGAGGTCGTTGCCTTAGGGGGTAGTTAGTAGGGGTAGATGTCCCCGGGGTAGTCGTCCTAGAGGGTGGTAGCCCTAGAGGGTAGTTGTCCTCGAGGGTGGTTATCCTAGGGGTGGTTATCCGGGGGTGGTTCTCCAGGGGGGCAGGTGTCCGGATACGACATTTTTATACTGAAAACTTACAGAAATAACACTCTTCGGACACCTTGCTGTCCAAATATGAGTCTATGAGGAGGGGGTCATGGAATAAATGCAATGCAATACAATGTAATACTACCTGGCTCTGTACAGTAGAAATGTTTGACTTCTTCGGGAATGTTTACGTCTGCGGGGAGGTCCGATACCCAGTCTAAATCGAGTGGTATGGCCTTCGGGATATATTGTATTGTCTCTCCGCTTTCCAGAGTCACAGAAGGGCATGACGTCATGGTCAGCTGAGGACAGGTGTCCTGTACGTCGAATGATGCTGGAATAGCGAGACGAATATTACATGACATTGACAATGGCAATAACAATGGACAATTTTAAGCAGACGGCACTTCCTTTGTGCATGGAAGAAATACAACCATACAATAAACAAAGTGTGTATGACAATGGGTTTGAAAAAATCAAGAGAGAATAAGATTTATTACATTAAATAAAGGAGAACTGATTTACCTATCACTTCGCTTTTTTACAATGCAAAGGAACTATGGATCGTTTCATTTTATTGAAATGAATTGAGTAAATTCACTATGCTATTCAACTTTAATACAATTGCTGAATAGTCATAAAGTACTTGATTAATTTAATGCATTTTTGCCCATAATAAGATTATATATTGTTGTGAAAGAGATGCGCCCAAATAAAACTAGAAACTTTACTGACTGAAAGTTATGACAAACATTGGGGAACCGGGGGAGTCTCTGTCAGCTCCTGGGGAAAACAGCAATGTATAAGGATTATGCTTTCATATCCAGCCTATCAGGTATATACAACTTACCAAAATATGAGCCACATTTCACCACTAATTGAAAACGAGGAATGGTCAATTTCATTGATTTTTTTGACATGTATTCATAAAACATTGCTTCATTCAATTTGATTTTCAAGACACATTGAAGTTAATTATTTAGCGATATGTTAATAATTATCATTGTGAGCGACTTGTGGCCTAATCATACTTGGGTGATGCATGAATTTACTCTGAATTGAAATGAGTCAAATGACATTTCGTTGAACATATTTAGCTCTTAAGCTAACATGTGGAACATGATGTAAAAACAAAGTTTAAGAAACATGAAATAACTATATCGACAGCAGAACTTGACCAACTTGAAATGGTGGGGTGGCCCTATTATTCTTATCTTGATGTCAATGGCCGTATTCTGAACTCCGGTTTAACTTAAACCATGGTTTAAATCTGTGGTTTAACTATGGGTAGCCAATAATGTCAAAACTTTGTTTACACTGTATATTCCTTACGTCTCCTGGATTCTGGTCTCATGCTTTAATGGTCAAGAAATATATTGTAATTATCATTCCCAGACAGTTTTTTTTTTAATTTGAGTACCAAAAATGCTGATAAATTGATTATCTACTGTTAAAAATTTGTGTTACATTTTGCTGCCCATAGTTAAACCACACATTTAGACCATGGTTTAAGTTAAACCGGAGTTCAGAATACGGGCCAATAAGTTTACACTTTTTTGGAATACAACTACTTATCGCTATGTGTTTCTCCTTCATATTTTGTTTGTGAATAAATTCGTCGATAACATGCCTATATCGCAATAGTATTATTTACTCATATTACATTTAATTTGTTGTAAATGGCCTTTTCATGTATTATTTAAACTTATATGTTAGAAAATTACCTGTTGCAGTCAAAAGCACGTTCAAGGTGATAAAACAAGTTGTCCAAGGCACGATCTGTTTATAAAAGAAGAATTGTGTAATCAATATGTAATATTTAATCATAAATGAATAGAACAAGTGTAATAAAATAACATATACAACAGCCTTGGCAACTCTCAATTTAACCTCACAATTATATACATGTATATAAATGATTATCATTATTTTATATAGAGAGAGAGAGAGAATATATATATTCATTTATTTATTTTTTGATACACGGTGGGTGTGTATGTACGAAATTTGTTCTAATACTTGAGCATTGGTCACTCTCGTGGGTAAATTAACTCAGTGTTAATCAACAGACTAGTGCGTAGTTAGCGCATATCACAATAATAATAATAATAATACATAAGATTTCTATAGCGCCATTATCCATTTTTATTAAATGCTCAAGGCGCTTTACAACATATAGAAAATTATACAAACATAACAAGAGAATGAATAACAAGAAAAAAATATCTGTCTTCAAAACGCAAGATTGAACAAATGGGATTTTAGGTTGCCCTTAAAGGAGTTTGAGTTCTTCAGTGAATACCACAGGGCTGGTCCGGCATGAGCAAAAGTCCCCCCCCCCCCCCCCCCCCGAAGATTTCTTAGAAAGCGGAGCAAATGACTCCAAATATCCACAGATATTTTAAACATGGAGGTGATAGATATGCCTCGTGGATAGCTTTTGTTTCGCCTTTGAAAATAATACTTCAACCTGGATTTGACGGAATGCACCATTGTGCATAATTGAATACTGAATATATGACATTCATGAGCACATATCAAGTACACGTATAAGCGATTTCGTAATAGACCTGTTTACTAAGTGATTCAAATTTTATGGATACTTTTGAAACAAAGGTTGTTCTTGACAACCTGAAAGCTTGCCAGAGGCTTGTCAGACATAGCAACAAGTAATGTATGCAAACTGGATTCCAAGTATTGTAGTTCATTCATTAACTAGAGCACTCGGAGGGGGGGGGGGGGGACCAGTCCGAGTACATGTATCCCCCGAACCCGTCACCCATCACCCATCCCCCATTTGAATTAATGTTGTGACTGAAATGGATAAAGTGGCAATTTGGGACCTCGGGTATCACTGCTGACATGGGCGCCAATCCTCACAGGAATTCTATTCAAGTGGGGGGGGGGGGGGCACACCTGGATGCAACAATGGAATTGAATATATCATAAAGAAATGTGAGAAAATTACAATGCCCCAACAGGGATTCGAACCCGGGACCCTGGATTACATGACCAGTGCTCTATCAACTGAGCCATCCGGGCTCCCGTCGAAGCAAAGTAACAATCTCACATATAGCCCCTCTCTTAGGGAATGTTTAGGTCTGCGGGGAGGTCTGATATCCAGTCTAGGGGGTACATCCATACCAATTCCATGCGTACGCTATATTATGGCATACCAATGAGACATGTCTCCCCTCTAAAGTCGGGCAAATCCATGCCAACGGATTTCTATAGAGGACAATTTAAATTCGTAATTAAACATCATAATTGATAGGATTGAAGTAAATTGAATATATTCAATTTATTCAATATATTCAATTTAGGATTGAAGTAAATTGAATATATTCAATTTACTTCAATCCTATCAATTATGATATTTAATTAATTCATTATTTACAATATGTAGGAAATTTGTGCTAATACTATAGCATCGGAAACTCTCGCGAGTAAATAAACATAATATTATGAGAAATCAATTGAACTGAAAGTTTGAAAGAGTAAAATAATTTACGTAGCTAAATTAATTGTACCTATACTGACTTCCTTTTTGTGGAAATAACTGCAGGGATAGCAAAAACTGTCTCCGCCGGGAGTTTAACCCGTGTCTTTGGCACTGTACGCCAAGCGCCTTAACCACTAGACCACGGAAGCGGGTTGAATAGTATTCGGCCATACCAGGTACAAACACCGAAGGATTCGAAAAAAAAAAATCTGAAATGTTGTAAAATAATTTATTTATTCTAATACATGTATCTGTCATGGATCTAGGTAGGCATGCGGCTTCTCATTGTTTAATACTCTCTTGTCTCACAAAGAAAAGGAATAAATTAACTGCTGAGGGGTTGCAAGGGCTGCCTGCCGGTAATTCTACCTGGTATGGCCGAATACCACTCAACCCTCCTACGTGGTCTAGTGGTTAAGGCGTTTGGCGTACAGTACCAACGATATTAAAATACATGTATATAGGAACTTTAATTTCTGTCTACTATATATATATATATATATATAAGGGTCCCAAGTCCTTGTGTTGCCATAAAGCCATTATGGTAATAGCCGGGAGGGCGCAAGGTTATACATAATTTGTATATATATATATATATTATATATATTAAACAAAATATGAAAGTTCTGCGTCGGTGTGTAATTAAGAGATATTGAAGAAAGAGTAAAATTACTCAGGAGTCAATAAAAGCACCGCAGGAGCCCCCAAAACTGATCTAATGTTTCGGTTAAAGACTCTTATCAAAGTAAGACAGAAATTTTTTTTAAAAATCAGATGCAAGAAAGAAGACGCATATTACTTGGAAAGATACAAATAATAATAATAATAATAATAATAATAATAATAATAATTATAGTAATTATTATTATTATAATTCTAACTGCGACTTAGGGCGAAATCTTTTGTTCCGTTTCGCCCTAACTTACACTCGTTTCGCCCTAACGTTGAGTTTCTATTTTTACGAAATAAACTGATTGTTAGGATTCGCCTTAAGTCGCAGTTAGGTAAATAATACTAATAATAACAGTAATAATAATAATAACAGTAATATGGACGCATGATGTAAGCACTAGGAAGTGGGGCCACAAAAGAAGGAAAGATTTGGAGGGTAATACAAGAGAAGCCATAACACAAGTTTAAAAAAAGAAGCTGCGTAATCATGAGTGCTAAGAACCAAGCGCTCCTGCAATGACTCATGAGCATTTACTCTTTCCTCGATGTGTATATAATTATAGTAAAAAGTTCTGCTTCGACCTACAAAGTTACAGACAAAATAGGAATGAAAAGTTCGTATATTATGATGAAAAGATTCGAATATTCGGAGTAGGCCTTCATCAGGAAATTATGAAATTGATTAGGTAGGTACGCAAAAGAGCGTGAAGCGCAAAACAAAACAAAAAAAATATCATGATTGCGCTGGTAACCATGGAGCTTTTGCATTTGTTGTTTTTGTTTGGCCAAGCTATGCAACTCTACCCATCATGCCCATCCACGAAATATATTCCATTAAAACGGTCACGGTGCAGCTGAGATGACAAATAATTTATTTGTGCAGTTTTTGTTGGCTAGTGTAATTTACTGAGCTTTGTAGGAGTATTACTATTTTACGTCTATATACTACATGAACTTCTTCTAGAGTTAAATCTAGATTGAGGGATGTTCTGCGAAAATTTGCAGGAACTGTGGGACATTTTCCTTTTGATAGCTATAAATAACAAGGCACCGATGAAATGAAAATAATTGTGTGCATTTTCCAGTTAACATATTAGAGATAAGAGGTGAGAGGGTTGTAGAAAGAAGAAATAAGAGGGAAATAAGAGGAAAAAAGAGGCAAACGGGGTCTGGTAGAGATTGATTGCATGCATTTGGTATTATATGAAACTGATTTTTTTTCCTATTCATCGAATAATGTTTGGGTTTTTGTAACGCATGTGATATTTTCTCTTCCACTCCCAAATCACCCATATACCAGAATACTTATCTTAGCATGATGGATTACATGTTACCTTTAACAATTTTAAAACTCTCTTTCTCTCTCTCTGTATGTCTGTGTCTGTATGTCTGTCTGTTTCTCTCTCTGTATGTCTGTGTCTGTCTGTCTCTCTCTCTCTCTCTCTCTCTCTGTATGTCTCTCTTTCTATATACCGGGTGTCCCACGAAAAGAGGAATGGCGGATTTTCAGTAATTTACCTTCGAAAAGTATATAATTTTGTTACAGTATTGGGTAAAGCATCTTCTACCAAAGAAAATGAAATCAAGATCATTGAATTTGGTTAAGTGATTTTGATTCTATGCCCTTTTCTTAAAATACAGTAATATTCAAATTGTGCATATTTTTTTTGCGACCAAATGAGAGTACATACAGTATGTACGATGTTAATGTCCTGTGGAAGCTCATTGATGCATGTTAACAAAAGACATGTACATAGTCGAAACACACCAAAAAAGACGTATGAGACGTGTGTATACCTATGGAAGGCTACTTCCGCCAGAATTCTACTCTCATCTCCCGCCAAAAAACATGAGAAATGTGAAAATTACTGTAGTTTAGGAAACAGGCTTAGAATCAAAATTTCTTAACCAAATTTAATGATATTGATATCATTCTCTTTGGTAGAATATGCTTTGCCCAATGATGTAATATAATTGTATACTTTTTGAAGGCAAAGTACTGAAAACCCGCCGTTCCACTTTTTTGTGGACACCCGGTATAGGCTATATATACATAAAAGTAAACGAATGCCACTTTCAACATTCAATCTATTCGTAATAAAACATTATTGATTCTTTATCTCTCTCTGTATGGATGTATATCTCTGTTTCTCTGTATGCCTCTCTGTCTCTCTTTATAAATATTCGAATATTCGGAGTAGGCCTTCATCAGGAAATTATGAAATTTATTAGGTAGGTACGCAAAAGAGTGTGAAGCGCAAAACAAAACAAAACAAATATCATGGTTGCGCTGGTAACCATGGAGCTTTTGCATTTGTTGTTTTTGTTTGGCCAAGATATGCAACTCTACCCACCATGCCCATCCACGAAATATATTCCATTAAAACGGTCACAGTCCAGCTGAGATGACAAATAATTTATTTGTGCAGTTTTTGTTGGCTACTGTAATTTACTGAGCTTTGTAGGAGTATTACTATTTTACGTGTATATACTACACGAACTTCTTCTAGAGTTAAATATAGATTGAGGGATGTTTTGCGAAAATTTGCAGGAACGGTGGGACAGTTTCCTTTTGATAGCTATAAATAACAAGGCACCGATAAAATGAAAATAATTGTGTGTATTTTCCAGTTAACATAATTATTAGAGATAAGAGGTGAGAGGGTTGTAGAAAGAAGACATAAGAGAGAAATAAGATGAAAAAAGAGGCAAACGGGGTCTGGTAGAGATTGATTGCATTTGGTATTATATGAAACTGATTTTTTTTTCCTATTCATCGAATAATGTTTGGGTTTTTTTAACGCATGTGATATTTTCTCTTCCACTCCCAAATTACCCATATACCAGAATACTTATCTTAGCATGATGGATTACATGTTACCTTTAACAATTTTAAAACTCTCTTTCTCTCTCCCTGTATGTCTGTGTCTGTATGTCTGTCTCTCTCTCTCTGTATGTCTCTCTTTCTATATACCGGGCGTCCCACGAAAAGAGGAACGGCGGATTTTCAGTAATTTACCTTTGAAAAGTATTTTGTTACAGTATTGGGTAAAGCATCTTCTACCAAAGAAAATGGAATCAATATCATTGAATTTGGTTAAGTGATTTTGATTCTATGCCCTTTTCTTAAAATACAGTCATTTTCAAATGTTGCATGTTTTTTTTTTTTTGCGACCAAATGAGAGTACATACAGTATGTACGATGTTAATATTCTGTGGAAGCTCATTGATGCATGTTAACAAAAGACATGTACATAGTCGAAACACACCAAAAAAGACGTATGAGACGTGTGTATGCCGTATGGAAGGCTACTTCCACCACAATTCTACTCTCATCTATCGCCAAAAAACATGAGAAATGTGAAAATTACTGTAGTTTAAGAAACAGGCTTAGAATCAAACTTTCTTAACCAAATTTAATGATATTGATATCATTCTCTTTGGTAGAATATGCTTTGCCCAATGATGTAATATAATTGTATACTTTTTGAAGGCAAATTACTGAAAACCCGCCGTTCCACTTTTTGTGGACACCCGGTATAGGCTATATACATACATAAAAGTAAACGAATGCCACTTTCAATTTTCAATCTATTCTCCCCTCTCCCTCTCTCTCTCTCTATATGTATATACATAAAATAAACAAATGCCTCTCTCAACTTTCAATCTATTAGTAATGGAACAATTGTTTCTCTCTTTCTCCTTCCCCCTCTCTCTCTCTATTATCATGACACTACAGTTCGACTTTGTAAAAATCAATACAGACACATATTCATATAACGATGATAAGATGAAATTAGTTATTCATTGATGAATATAAGTAGACGAATAGTCGGCAATCGAACTGACATACAAATGCACGATGAATGATATTGACGTATTTCATAGATCGGCCAGCCGCGTAGCCAGGATTTCATTTTACGGGGTGCAGTTGCGAAGTGCGCTCCCCAGGGGGGTGGGTCACTATATTTAACAACGGGGGGTGCCGGGAGGGGGGAGTTTCCCCCTTCCCGCGAGAAGCGCGAAAGCTTTGACAATTGAGGAAATTCGAGAGAAAGATAACCGTAGTACCTTTTTTTTAGGCGGAAAGTTAGTTCGACGCTCATGGTTTTCAGTTGTTTCGGTGCAATACTGCACTATATTTAACAACGGGGGTGCAGGTAGGGGGGAGGGGGTCCCCTTACCGCGAGACGCGCGAAAGCTTTGACATTTGAGCAAATTCGAGAGAAAGATAACAGCTCGTAGTACCTTTTTTAAGGCGGAAAGTTAGTTCATGCTCTGACTGCTTTTCAATTATTCGGGTGCAATACTGCACTAAATAACAACGGGGGGGGGGGGGGGGGGGGGGGCACAGGGATCGAGGGGAAGTTTCTTCCTTCCATCGCGGTCAGCGCGAAAGCTTTGACGTTCTGACAAATGACAAAAGATGACGGCTGGTGTTGCACCTTTTTCAGGCGAAAAGTTAGTTCGATGCCCTGACTGCTTTTCAATTATTTGGACGCAATACAGCACTGTGTTTAACAGCGGTGGGCGCGCAGGGGGGGGGGGGGGGGGAGTTTCCCCCTTCCCGCTTTTTTGCTCGCGTTTTTTTCTGGGGGGGGGGCGACAGCCCCCATCGCCCCCCCCCCCCCCCCCCCCCCGGCTACGCGCCTGAGATCGGCCCCTGCTTATCAGAAAATCCTTTATTTCAACTAGTAAGGTAATTTTTCAGTTGCCTTAAAGTATTACTTGTATATTCCAGTTGCATTTTCCAGTCGCCCATAAAAAGATCCTATGAAACTATTATTATCATTTTCATTATTTTTACTTATATAACGTTTTTTCCCATTAGGCCCACATATGGAAACGTTATGTACACTCTTTCGTACTACTTTTTATTGTTTCAACTCGCCGTAGTTTTCTTAACGTTAGCTCAGTATCCAAAAGTGAAGCAGTTCTATAAAATTTGACTTTTCAGTTTTAACGTCGTATGAATCACCGTCATGATTTTAGATTTATATTTCTTATGTTTCCCCATTTTTGTGTGAGGACTGCCGGTCTAGGCCTTTTCTGCATTCTGCTCTTGATAACTTCGAACCAAATTAACCAAAGTCAAAAAGTGAAGCAGCAGCTGAAAGTTCAGATCTTTCTGATTCTTATGATGTGACAGCTGTTTTGATTGGTTGAAAAAAAAATACTACGGTCATTTTTTTTATTTTCGGTTCGATTACTGCTTTCGTTTTAAAATGTTGCCCTTTTCCCTCTCACGTAGCCTTCAATCAAGGCGCCTTGTACTGCTCTGTCGATCCCGTGGTCGCACCTCGAAACGCGCAGAATAGTCCTTTGTTATTGTACGGGATGTCTGTGATGCAGAAAGACGTCCCGCGCAATATTCAGATGACTATTCAACGCGTTTGATCATTGACCAGGGGATTAGATCGACAGAGCAGCACAATCGCCTTGATTAAAGGCTACATTGTGTGAGGTATCAGATCGGGGGCGTCTTTTTTCCGTACCACTAATGCATAATAAACCCCTTTTTGAAGACTTTGAAAGAGACTACAAGTATCGGACTTGTCATAATTTTTCTCACTCAGTTCCACGGCATATTCGTGATAGAAAAGACGCGATCGGGGGGATCGGATTATGTGTTGACAAATTGTGTAGAGACGTTTTCATCTGCGCTTACAATAAATTCAAACAATTACAAATCATTGTAGTAAGAAATACAACATGCTACAAACTGCTAAAACTCGACAAAAATATACCAAGGTTACACAAACGACTATAACTATAGCAAAACCGTAGCAAATGCTAGCAGCAATAAAGGAATTAGGTTTTTTCTTGCAAGAAAATGCTTGCCTATGAATAGCCAAATGGTTTTTTTTTTTTTAAGTAGAACTTCAGTGATTTTAAATATTGGCTTAATACTTATTATTGCATAGATGGCATAAATTAAACAAGGTTATCCAAATTCAACGCTTGGAAACATTTGAAGTAATGATTATTATCAATTATAAAAAGGTAAAATACAGCCCCCAATATAGCAGCTGAAGAGCTCCTCGAACGCTGCTGAGATATGTGACGACACACCATGGACCAGTCCTGTCTAAGCAGACGATGTCCCATAACATCTTACACATTTTTCAGAGCCTACTTTGTCATCTCCTCTTCACTTATTTCTCTTCCTTCACTAGCGTCAGCCTTAATGTTAGTCTGTTGCCTCATTCTTAACTTCGTGTATGGTATTATTTTGATGAAAAATGCAGCGTTAAAAAAATAAAGGAATCAGTCACTTGTAAACAAAATAAGACGCCATTGTATTTTCAGCTGCTTGCACCGGGGCATGTTCGGCGTTTCAAGAGGGAACGAATACCATCCTGCTATTATTCGGAGGGCTTTTCAATTTGAAAGTGGGGTTTATTTCATTGATCATTGACCCTTCACCTATGTATTTACAATCAAACGGTTTGAACTATCAGAATCAGTTTCACTTTCCCTTTATAATGGTGTGAAATAAGGTCATGTTTAAATATACCAAACTCTTTATAATTTGATAAATAATTGCATTGCAATTACGTTCATTCATTATAGGACGTCGTCTGCTTAAGCAGGATCGATCCCGGGTGTGACGACATCAAAACATCGCTATATTTCTGGCGAATCCTCGGATATTCCAGATGCTGAGAAGAGCTTTTATTTGTGTTGTTTTTATAATCATCAGATACGCAGTTGACATAAAACTTATACGATTGCCATCTGTAAGCTTCCCAGTTTCTAGTGATACATTACTTGCCATATTTGTGATTTTCTTTGAATATCTACTTTAATAATGGGAATTGGGTTTCATCATCAAGCATTTGTTTGATATTTTCAAGCACATCTCATAGTAGTTTGGCCTTTTATTTTAATTTTATTCATGACAGAAAATCAGCCGTTATTCCTGCATCTTTTACTGTTTCACTTTCTCTTTGAGTCTATTCGATGGATTATACTGTACTTACATGAATTTTAAAAAAACTATCAAAAATATCATGCATGGAATAATTTGCCATATTTAACAGCAGCATTATCGAATCCCTCTTTTCGAAAGTGTACCTTGAAAACCTTTTGACTGTATATGGACGCCTCAGAATACACAAAAACTGTTTCAGTTCCCCCACATAACAGGGCTTCGTCGCACATAATAACCAGGGGTATAACATTGTAACGCGCTATATAAACGTAATGTTTTATTATTTATCATTATAACTATTGTTCTCGTGGAAGCATGATTTTGCTTGACTTTTAGCTTGTTTATCGATGTTACAAAGTTAGACCACAAACACACACACACACTTTTTTTTTCTTTCATAATTTGCTTATTCCTTGATTCAGTTTTTCAAAATGAATATTACAAATTAAACAGTAATTACACAATATAATTCAACACACACACGCACACACACACATCTATGTTTTCTATTGTTCCAATTTCAACTGATGACTCCAATATTGAATTGCGTCACAAAATTCATTCACGGAATAAACCTCACCAATTGTTGACAACCGATGACCTATTGAATTACTACCGATGGCCCATTGTTCTCTTTGTTCGATGTCATCGGTTTAAATGCGTACACACACACACACATACACACCCACGCTCACACACCCCCGCACATACCCCCATATATACACTCAACTATGACATATAAAGGCCCGGTCACACCGCCAGAACTTTGTTGGAGCGTTCCTTGAATGGTAGGGAGAGGGGGCCGAATTTCGACAACGCTCGTCACCGCGCACAAAATAGCGAAAAAATCGAAAACACGGGCGTTGCCTTAGCGGTGCACCGCTGAAGCCGGCGTTGCTTTAGCGTTGGTTTAACGGTAGCGAGCGGTAGCGAGCGTTGGTCCCGCTCCGACACCTCCATACCAACGCTAAACCAAAGTTCATCACCGCAGTGGATCGCTGCTTCAACGCCCGACACCGTTCCAGCAATCCCGTGTCCGCTCGTAAAACGCTTACAACCGCTCCACCAAAGTTTGTGCAACGTTTAATCACCGCCCGGGCAAAGCTGGCGAAGCAGCGGTGACTGGGCGTTGTTGGAGCGGTGGTGAACTTTGCCGGAGCGGAAAATTGCCCGCTCCTCACCGCTCACAATATGTTGTGCGGCTCAAAACTTTCGGAACGGTAGGAGGGACTATCAGCGGCGGCCGAGCGTATACGGCGTTGCCTTAACGGGGGCCAACTTCTGTTAAACGGTGGTGAACGGTTACGAGCGGTGATGAATTTTTTTCACCGCTCCAGGAACGCTCCAGCAAAGTTCTGGCGGTGTGACCGGGCCTTAAGATTTTTCAATATCTTTCAACGCTTTCTCTTCGATAGAAAGTGTGTTTTGTTTGTGCTTTCTTTGCTTCCTATGGTCGGCTTTCTTTTGGTTTTCTCCAACCTGCGCCTTTTATATCCTCCTTATTTTCTCTTTCCCAATTTTTAATTCTTCTTTATTTTCAATTTTGTTTTGTTGGGGGAGGGGGGGGGGGGGGTGACATGTTATGCATGATTTCCCACGGCAGTCTGTTTTTATGCATTGCTTTTGTAATTCAAATCAATGCTTATGCTTAAGAATGAATTTGAGTAGTTTACTTAGATTTCGGCTGAGATAAAACACTTAAGCAATTATGGTATTTAGCTGAATCTTTTGGCTAAGTATTTTACCCTAAGTGTAGGACAGCTCCCTAGCAGACTTAAGCCAATTACTTGATCGGCAGGTATATGGCTTTCATACATACGCGGAGCAGTATAAGCTGCACACAAGCAAACTGTGACGCATTTATTGCGCATGCTTTTGGACAGGATATGTGACGTCACGATGGACATCTTTGTCTTAAAGTCGGCTTGCTAAAGAAAAATACCTTAAAGTGATCTGAATACGAGTTATGTCATTTTACTTAGCCGAGTTAAATGCTTAGTAATTTACTTACTTAATGCGCGTTTTGATTTGAATACCACCCCTGGTCTTCTACAAGCTCTGCTTATTATTTGGTCTCTTTTTTCATTCTCATTTTTATATAATTAATCTAATGTAGCTAGTCTTGCTCTTGTTATTTTTTTCGAACAAATCAAACCTTAAGGCTATATATTTTTCATGTAATAATCGATTTTTTGTCTGCACTTAGTTTTGTTGTCAACTATTTTGTATTTGGTTAATAGCACAAAAGTTATCGTTATATACTTTGATAAATGAAAATTAAATGAAATAAAATCTAAATCTGAAATCTGAAATCAGATTCTTGGTGTTAGAACTCAAAGTGCCCTCAACTCAACTGGAATGTTCATGTTAATGAATTGAAAATATTGAAAAATATTACAAAATAGAAAATAGAAAACCTGCTTACGCGCAAGTATAACATGAGGTTGATCTGTTTGCACCAGAACTGTTTACACCGGAACGGAGGGTTTTCAGTACTTTGCCTTCCAAAAGTATACAATTATTTTACATCATTGGGTAAAGCATCTTCCACCGAAGAGAATGATATCAAGATCATTGAATTTGGTTGAAACATTTTGATTCTATGCCCGTTTCTTAAACTACGGTCATTTTCAAATTTCTCATTTTTTTTATTTTTTTTTTTTTTTTGGGGGGGGGGGCGGCGATAGATGAGAGTAGAATTATGGCGGGAAAGGCCTTCCATACGGCAATGTACATGTCACATACGCCCTTTTTTGTGTTTCTACTGTCTTTTGTTGAAACGCAGCAATGGGCTTCCCCCAAATTTCGTACATATACCGTATGGAAGGCCATTCTTGCCACAATTTTACTCTCATCGCTCGGAAAAAACACGCAAAATTTGAAAATGACTGTATTTTAAGAAACTGGCATAGAATCAAAATTACTCAACCGATTTCAATGTTCTTGATTTCATTTTCTTTGGTAAAGATGCTTTACCCAATATTGTAACAAAATTATATACTTTTTGAAGGTAAAGTACTGAAAATCCGCCGTTCCGCTTTTTGTGGGACACCTGGTATAGAGTATGTAAGACTAATTTTGGAGTATTGTGTGCCCTTTTTTCTGCAAGTGTAATGATTAAACAGATTGATAAGAAAGAAAGCAAAGAGAGAATGTAGCATAATTCTCGCATCAAATTGCACTTTAAATGACAATGCTTAAAAAAGACTACAACTGCCAACTCTGATGAGTCGGGGAAAAAGATTGTTTAAAGATTTTGCTTTCGCATTAGAAAAAGTATATTTTGTCAGTCATGGTTACCTCCAAACAAATTGAATTTAAGAAATGTAAACAAAAGTACCAAGAATATACTTGCAGAACTAAGAGGCTACAAGTGCTCTTCCTAAACCTGAAATGTATACTGAACAGCCATAATGTAAAATCAAACTTGTAATAAACATCCACCATTACTGTAATACTTTTTTTTTTAATCAAAATCTTTATTGCATATCATTGCAATCTGACCATTGACACATTTTGTCTATGCATATTTACTATAATTTACACATGTATTATGCATATATCTTATATCAATATCAGTCTCTTTCTTCTTTTCTTTTCTTCATTTCTTCATTTTTCAATCTTTCTGTTTTCTTTCACATGAAATCCCCCTCAAATCCCTCTCACTCTCTCCCCCCCCCCCCTGTATTTTCCGTCATTGTGTTATTTAGCATGGCGTAGTATTTATCATAATTTTATAAAGCAACGAAGTAAGCACACGTCCATGACGTATCGTCTTGTACATTTGATAATAACACTCTCCACCGTGGCCTATTAATATGCATGTCTCTGCAATAATGGTAAAAATAATAGTCATAATATCAAATAAATTATACTAAAGAGAAAAATGATAACAAAAATGATAATGACAATAGAAAGTAATTATGACAAGAGCCGTAATAATCATACTAATGATGATGCTAAAACAGTGTTGCCAATCTTTATGATATGATATGATGACGATGATAAAAATAATAATATTGATGATAATCATAATAACCATGATAATGATATTGAGGAAGAAAGGACTATGACGTTAATTGCTCTGAATAGAGTTTTGCACCTGTCATTTTTGTTGATTCTTGATTTACAAAATAGGCTTTTATATTTGGGTACATTTATAATTATGTATTCGATGCTTTCTTTCCACGGGGAAAACCCCAGCAAACCATAAAACCATGCAACTCTATACAGCTTTTTTGAGGATTCCAAATGTGTCGTTTTTTGTGATCTGTCATCAACAATAATACACTCTTATCATTCTGTAAATTGCACAATAATTTAGACATTAATCGGTGACGGTGGATAAACTTTAATTGACACGAAACATGATATTTCTCGACAATATGTTCAACTTTGAATCGTGTCAACAAATGAAAATTAAAGAAGGGTCTATGTTTTTGAAAGCTTTGGAATTTCAAAATGTGCATTACCCTTGGATAATCTATTTTCCTAAACTCAGAATGAATTGGAAATATTAAAATCTCACCTTCGTGACAATCCATCCTCGTTTCCTGCGAGCACACATGATCAGATGATGGTATTCGATTGCAAAATGAAATGACAGTCAATACTCTTGCCCTAATGGCAAATATTCCCTTAGAATACACCCATTCTGACGTATGACAAGTAAGACTTTTTGATGAATTAAATGGATGCCGATAATTAATTTTATTTCTACTAAATGAGTAGTATATGGTCCGTTGCACAATGTCATTAATTAATAGATTTTGATAAATAATAGAAGGCGTATATATCTGTGATCTCAACTGGCTCAGAGGGGTAACCTCGCTAGTCATAAGGACCGCTAGTCATAAGGATCAGTGGCCCATAAGGACCGCTAGTCATAACGTGTAATTTCCTATACCTGTAGGGTCGCTATTCGAAAAGGGGGTCACTATTCATAAACTCATAAGGAGCATTATTCATAAGGATTGCTATTGATAATATGAGAAGAGGGTTACTATTCATAATCGAAGAAAAGGGTGATTACTCATAAGGGCCGCTATTCATAATAAGTCATAAGGGTCGCTATACATAATACAGATACAGGGTCGCTATTCATAATACCAAAAGGGTTGCTATTCATAATCACATAAAAGGGTCGCTATTCATAATCGAAGAAGAGGGTCGCTATTCATAATCAAAAAAGATGGTCGCTATTCATAATCAGAGAAGAGGGTCGCTATTCATATTCAGAGAAGAGGGTCGCTATTCATAATCAGAGAAGAGGGTCGCTATTCATAATCAAAGAAGAGGGTCGCTATTCATAATCAGAGAAGAGGGTCGCTATTCATAATCAGAGAAGAGGTTCGCTATTCATAATAAAAAAGAGGGTCGCTATTCATAATCACAAAAGAGGGTCGCTATTCATAATAAAAAAGAGGGTCGCTATTCATAATCAGAGAAGAGGGTCGCTATTCATATTCGAAGAAGAGGGTCGCTATTCATAATCAAAGAAGAGGGTCGCTATTCATAATCACAGAAGAGGGTCGCTATTTATAATCGAAGAAGAGGTTAAGGTTAGGATTATTTGTAAAATATTGTAATATGATTTTCATTGTTCAATGAACACTCAAATATGAAAGAATTAATTTAGCACACCAAAATAATAATATTGGATGGGAGACACCCCACGGCTGTGTCGAAGCAATACGGGGACGGGCGATTAAACAAATACACCCCTTAAAAACAGGCGAGAACGAAAAAGCGGAGGAAGCGGAGGAAGAGAAAGATAAAAACCTAAAAGGCGCTACGAAATTTGCGTCATTTTTCGCTCTTCCCGGGGGGAGGGGGAAATAACTCTCCATCCATGCATCCACCCACTGATACATACAGTGGAGCATTGCGTCCAATAATTGAAAAGCAGTGATTCTAACTAACTTTCCGCCTAAAAGAAGGTGCTTTTCTTAAATTTGCTATAAAACATCACAGGTTTCGCGTTTCACGTGGCTAGGGGACAAATTGTAAAGTAGTCTGGGCGTCGAACTATGCCTATAACTTTCCGCCTAAAACGATGTGTTTGCTACGAGCCTTTATCTTTCTCTCAAATTTGCTACAAAACGTCAGAGGGACCCCCCCCCCCCCCCCCTCCATGCACCCACCCCTGTTACATACAGTGCAGTATTGCGACGAGCCATTATCTTTATCTCAGATTTGCTATAAAACGTCAGAGCTTTCGCACTTCGCGCGGGAGGGGGAAAACCATAGAGTTACATACCCCTAACAACTCTATGGGCAAAACTCCCCCTCCCTGCATCCATCCCCTGGGGAGCACGCAAAGAGTGCTCATCACCAAATTGGCACGCTTCGCGGGCTCACAAACGCCCCATATTGAAAATCCTGGCTATGCCTGTGTCACCCCCCCCCCCCCCCCCCCCCCATCAGTCCGATCACGTTGCGCTATTTGGTTCAGTTCAGTTCAGTTTATTTCATTCAGTAAAATTCACAATAACAACAGAATACATAGTAACATAAACAGAATGATACAAATATTAATATTACTGAATTAGGCAGCAGCCAGGAAAGAAAATGTCATCCTTATATGAGGCCGACCCATCTTGTCTCGGTACAAGCACATAGTACAATTCTCAAAGATAGGCGAGATAGCTCAGTGGTCGAACAGTGGCCTTGTAACTGAAGGATGCGGGTTACATTTATAAGGGAAAGACAGCAAGAGAAGATAAAGGGAACAAAGATTCTTCGATTATGAATAGCGACCCTCTTCTCTGATTATGAATAGCGACCCTCTTCTTTAATTATGAATAGCGACCCTCTTCTCCGATTATGAATAGCGACCCTCTTCTTCGATTATAAATAGCGACCCTCTTCTTCGATTATAAATAGCGACCCTTATGAATATTGACCTTTATGAATAGCGACCTTTATGAATAGCGACCTTGATGAATATCGACCTTGATGAATAGCGACCCTATTTTCGTATTATGAATAGGGACCCTTATGATTAACGACCCTGATTTGGTATTATGAATAGCGACTCTCTTTGCGTATTATGAATAGCGATCCTTATGTCTTATTATGAATGGCGGTCCTTATGAATTTTTTTTTTATGAATAGCGGTCCTTATGACTAGCGAGCAGACCCCGGCTCGGATGTGTAATCTAACTAAGCACACAATTTTCCTGCTTTCTTTTTTTCCCTGTATTTTTTCATGGGTGTATACCCTTTCTACGTTCCACTCAAATAATATTCACGTGCCAGATTGCATTTTCAAAGGTGGTATTTTGTTAGGGATTACAGATAAAGATTCTGGTCATTCGATTACATTGTGAAAGAAAATGTCTCAAAGCAATTGGGAAGGGCTGATTATGTCTACATAAAGGTGTATACTTTGAGATTTTGGAATCATCAAAGTGATAAGAACTTGACCCAATCTCACTAGAAAGCACATGTACTATGCACAGGGATGGGTGCATGACAATGCGCGCGCACACACACACACACACACACACGTGGTATGAATGTACGGCCCGAACACTTCAGCCATTTATTGTCATATTTAATATTTCACCCTTGAATGAGTATTGGTTACTTTAGTAAACCTTTTGCAAAAATGCCCGCCTTGAATTTGATCAAAGTGCCTAAGTAACTGCATGATTTTTGTTGGTGTCGTGGGGTGGGTTGGATTAGATACCCAGGGTTGTACCATATTAGGGAACAGAACTTTGGAAGAAAGCTCAGGAACACCAGATCTTGGCTTCTTAGATTTTATTGAAGCATGACAGAAGTAGAGCATACAAAAACGAAAAAGAAAACAACCCTGCAATAAACAGAGAAAAAGAACAAATGATGAATAACACCATTCCATAACACATTGTATCATATGCACATCACACAAGTACATAATAAATTGTAAATGTTAAATATGATACAATTTCCACCAATATCTTATAAAACTCAAACATTGCTATTGTAAAGGTACATGTATTAATTTCTATCAGTTATCCATATATTGAATTACATGCATTCTCTAGAAACAATTAGATATTTACTTTATCTTCCATCTCTAAATTAATTGTTATCAAAAATATACAAGCATAGGATATAATTGACACTCTAAACAAAATTGTCCAATAACAATACTAATGCCTACCCAAAGTCAAGGGGCTACTGGTGGTAACCCACCACCAACACCATCCAGGATACCAGGATACCAATTTTATTGCTGCATGATGGAGTTGGATCAACTATAAGGAAAGCAATAAACAATCATAACTACGAGGTAACCATGGAAATTGTTTTGGATTCCTTAAATAATAACAAAGCAGAAATTACATTTCTCAATAAGTTTACTCCTTCCAAACAAGAGGAATATCAATCATGATATCAAACAACCGATACTAGACTAGTGATATTTTATTTTGCAAGAATGAATAATCAAATGAATAAGTGGAAACATGTTCATTAATTCACACCGAATTGTGATCAACTAGCGTAACTCACAATTAAATTGCATATTTCTGTCTATTAAGTTTTCTCAACCATACATTGTCATCGTTTACTCATCTGATACTGCAAATGAAAAAGTACTTCATAATTGTAGCCACAACCTAAATATGGACATACCCATTACTCGAATACAGACATACCCATACATAGACTCAGAGTGTACATACAAGTTGCAACTGTTTCAATCAGTACAATCAAATAAGTGATTTAACTTTTGATAGTTACAATTAAAGTGCTCTGTTCAGATCATACTCCTAATGAAGTAAGCATAAAATTTGAGTGTAAGAATCAAAATCAGAAACGTTCATATTAACTTCTATATAATGGATAAGGCTTAGGGCATAACTCACCATGGGCGCCGCCATTTTGAAATACAATGTTTATACATGAACGCCCTCTATGTTGTCTTTTGAATGATCTATTAAATCTTTACGCTTCAATTCAAAGAAAGTCATAAATTTTGGATCTTGTTAAATAATCCAGTATTCTCTACACTCAACATTATTCTTAACGATAATGTCTAGCAAAAAGTAAAACGTAAATCAATTTTTATAATTCATAGGCTACTAACCACCTCAACCTTGAGACAAATTAAGTTTCTTTCCTGGATTAAAAGTAAAAGCGATTAAATCCAACATTACAATGAGTCGTCTTCATTTCCAATTATCCTGAAACTAACTATTCAAATAATTACATTTCATTACAACCCTAATTGAGAATAAGATAAAACAGAACTTAAATCAGCCCTTCTCCAGACTTGCTTCGATTGCAGTTCCGACTTGCACCAGAACCGGAACATGCAATAAACCTAAACCTAAAATGCCTTGCAAGCGGTGCAACCACGGAACCACCCTAAGAAAATACCACTCCGCTACAGAGTTGTAAAACTGTAAAACAGCCAATATTTCTAAAGAAATACATACTCTTGTTTCAGTCGATGAGAATATAACAAAATCCTCCAAATTCATCAATTACATAATTATGATAAGAAATAATAACCATAGAATTATATTATCATAGCGTACAGACATCGATCATCCCAACTCTATCAAAGTGATTTGGTCAATCAAAAGAATTCCAACCACCTGTACGCAAATAATATGCAAATTGAGTCATTCTTCTCAAGTAAGCTAATCAAAATTCCATTTCCTGACATTGGCATTGGCGTATACATAAATCGATAAAGGGGAGGAGACGAGATGCTCCAAAGACGGGGTTAAATGTATCTGGACAGCTCCGTTCTTGCAGGTACAAGAATACTGAGCACAAACAGTTTTCCCTGTGTCTTCAAGGAGCTACACGAGATTCACCAATTGCTAGATACGTTACTGCCGCTAACCCTCAACCGCCACCGCAATCGAAGGTGGTGTCTTTCCAGCACATTTTTACTTACGAAGAGAGCGCAATAACGAGTGGAAATCCGTAACATTACATATGTTCTTGTATTTTGTATTTTGTATTTCGTATTTTCTTTCTTGGGGAGGGGGGTATGAAACATTTTTAGAATATCGTTTAGGGTACAACTTTAGCGGGGAGTAGAACTAGTGGGCAAATAGGGTACGGCATAGGTAGACATGTTCCCTTTGAACCAAAATGATTTATAAAGACTCTTATGTCGTACTTCAACTCCGTTCATCCCCATTTTTTTATACTGTGAATGGGGGCAGGAGAGGGGGGAATAGTAAACTTAACGTCAGTCAGCATTGACTCTGCCCGTGTACCTCATGTAGATATGCTAGATCAAACAAGATAATTATATAGTGTAGTATTTAATTCCTTAATGTCACTTTCATTTTCTAAAAAAGCCTTTACAACCACCAGCGTCATGTATTGATGATACACCATTTAATTACATAAAATTCAATGCAATTCATTCAAACCTATCATGTAAAATAGCATAATATGTAACAGGGATCATGAAATAAATTTTACTTTGGAATAACGAATGGCTTCGGACGCCTGTGATGTATCACTTGAGCTATGGGGCCCATTTACATACAGAAACTACATTATATGTAAAGGTATCAGAACAAAATTATGGACAAGGAACATGCAATTTCACAACACACATACATACAGACACACACAGGTTTTCATGGCTTTACTTCCGAGGACAACTATTGTTCCTCTGTTGTTACTCGTCCTCGGACAGTCGACGGAATAAAGCACAAATTCATTGTTCGACGTTCGAGGACTATTGTCCGGCTTCCGAGGACCATTGTTGTCATGATTTTTTTTTTCTCTGTCCGAAAATGTCCTCGGACATAATGCTAAACAAACACACCCATCCAATATCTTACACACAAACTGTTTATTTTTATTTTCATTTTTTTTAAATATCTTTTTGAAGAAACACTCTCACACACGTATTAATATGCCAAATACGGCTTATTTCGAACCACGTGTGATCACGTTCACGTCACGTCGCGACGAAAGGTCGTGTAACGTGACGACGCATCGTCACGTTACACGTCACGTGAATACTAAGCCCTAATTTCAAGAAGGGTAGGGTGTTCACGTTTGTAAAATACACTCCTCTTATTGACAAAGTGTCGGGTCCAGATGACCCGATACTTTTAAAGTAATGCAAATCTACGAATACTCAGGTCTCGAATTTAGGGCGTATGAGTATCCACGAAAGGTCTTGTAACGTGAGAACGTGGCGTGAGCGTGACTACACGATGGTTTGAAGTAAGCCGCAAAATACCATTTATTTAATGTACGATAAAAGAGCAATGTAGATAAAATGCCTTGCTCGAGGATATCAGTGCCGTACCGGGGATCGAACCCACGATCCTCGCATTCCCTCTCGGCTACGACATTACAACACACACGCACACACACTCACTCACATTCACATACATGGACTTGTGGGGAACTCTATTCATTTCTCCTATTGTATTTTGAACCCCGCAAGTACTTCTCTTATTATATTTTGTACCCCACAAGCATGACGGAATAAAGGGCATCATTGTGCTCTTTTATTCTCTGTACCACACAAGACTATCTATGTAAAACCTCTCTCTCTCTCTCTCCCACACACACACACGCACACCCACACATACCCTCTACTAGGTTCTGTACCATTACCTTCTCTAAATACGATGTAGATTCTTGGTGTTACAATTCAAAGTGCCGAAGTGATCTTAGGTGGAATATTAAAAAAATGATTAATACCGGTAAACATAATACAAAATATGAATAGAACACAATTTACGCAAAGTAAAGTATGACCTGATTGTGATCTGCTTATAGCATAGGCTTTTAATTATAGAATAATTGAGACCAATTTTGGAGTACTGCTTGAGTGGCTCCTTTTTCTGCAAGTCTAACGATAAAACAGATTGATAAGATAGAAATCATAGCAAAGAGACAAATAATGTAGAATGACTGTTGGATAAAATCGCACTTATTTACACAATACACATTTACAATTACATGTACTTTATACTTTTTTCTACATTCAAAATCGTTATTGTATTTCATTGCGATCTAACCATTGACAAATTGTTTCTATGCATATTAGAGTACGTTACACGTGAATCTAAGTATATCTTATATCATTATTAGTCTCTCTCTTTTTTTTCGTCCTATCTGCATTTTCCATCATTCTGTTTTTCTTTCACACGAAATCCCTCTCATACCCCGTCTCACTCTCTCTCTCACTCTCTCTCTCTCTCTCTTCACCTCCTAATTTCCCTCGTTATATTATTTAGCATGGTGCAATTTTGTCACAGAAACGAAATAAGCACACGTACATGACGTATCGTCTTGTACATTTGATATCACTCTTCACAACAGCCTATTAATATGTATGTTTTACAATAAACTATAAATACTGAGAGCTAAATAATGTCTAAGTCTTTTAAATAGCATTTACATTATTATAAAACATGAATTCATGACTTACATAATTTCATCGAAGTAACTTGTTATGGTTTTCACATTCTCCTGGCTATGTCGTTGTTTGTGCGAATTATTGATAGTGTGTTTTGATTACTGTAAACATGTGCAAATTAGTTTCTAATTGAATTGATTTTTTTTAATCATTTTTCTGGTTGCACTGCACATCTTTATACCCTTATATTAAAAACACCCATTATTGTCAATATCAACTGTAGTCTGCTCGTTTAAAGGGAAATTAACCTCAGCGTATGAATTAGCTTATTTTGAATGGTGTAGTATATGCCTCTTATTTGATACATGCAATTTCATGTAAAAACACAGGATATAGATATAAATCACTATTTTCCAGCCAAGTTATCGTCTGCTAGCAATAATAAGGGGGCTGCCATTACTTTATGTGTACACGAACATATTTTTCATCCCAAGTAAAATTTCCTTCATCGTTAACTTGTAATTGATTTTTAGAGGACAAATATATATTAGATAAAGTCACATATTCTGAAATGTAAGTTTAGTTTTATATATTTTTTAAAAGGTCTTAATTTGTTCATAAAAAATATACTTCATAAAAAATATACGTCAAGGACGGAGAATTGACGTCAAGGACGGAGACAATCGTAACAATACCAAAACAAAGCGAGGAATCTGCTTTACAGGATGGCTATTAGAACTCATGGGTCGTCAATTATCTAGGCCCATGGCCAATAACAATCGTAATACAATCAGAACAAAGCGACGTATCTGTTGTAAAGGTAGGCTATTATCAATGCATATGGTACCTAATGATCCGTGTCATGCACAAGATGGCAGCCTCCATGGAAAGACGTAGCAGACAATAGGTGCATCTAGAATATCACGTGGGGTTAATTGTCCTTTAAGTTTATTATTTTTTTTAAATATTTACGTTCTTTATTTTTCCTTTCTGTAATACTTTTCTGTTTCTTTGATCAGCCATCTGTATTTGGCACATGCACCTACTTTCTAACTGATTTTATTTTTCTCTGCAATAATGATGATGATAATAACAATGGCAATGGCCATAGCAAGTAATTATTATGATAACAAGAGCAATGATAATCATACTAATAATGATAATGCTAAAATAATGTTGACAATCTTAATGATATGATGATGATGGTAATAATGATAACATTGATGATAATCATAATAACCATGATAATAAGAATATTAAGGAAGAAGAGGACTTTGACGTTAATGGCTCTGAATAGAGCTCTCCATCCGTCATTTTTAATTCTTGATTTACATATATCCTTATATATTTGGGTATACTCTGTATTTATACTTATGTATTCGATGTTTTCTTTATACGGAAAACCCCAACCCACAAGCATGCCAACCCCTGCATTACTTTGAGGATTCCAAATCTGTCATTTTTTGTGACCTTTAATGATAAATACACCCTTATCATCTGTAAAATGCAAAGTCGGGAACAATTAAGATATTTAACGGTGACGTCGGATGAACTTTAAAATATTTGAAACAAAACAAGATATTTCTAGACAAGGGCTGTGTTCTACCTTGCATCGTGTCAACAAATTTGAAAATTAAAGAAGGGTCTATGTTTTTCAACGCTTTCGACTTTCAAATGTGCATTACCTTGTTTTCCCAAAGTCAGAATGAATTGGAAATCATAAATATTCACCTTCAATCCGTTTCCTGCGAGCACACAATCAGATGATGCCATTCGATTGCTAAATGAAATGCCAGTCAATACTCTGGCCCTGATGGCAAATATTCCCTTAAAATTCACCCATTAATAAGAAAAAAAGTATGACAAGCAAGAATCTTTGATGAATTAATTGGATGCGGATAATTAAATGTTATTTATACCAAGTGAGTTGTATATAGTCGGTTGCGCAATCCGCAATGTACATTATCACATAGATTGGGATAAAACCTAGAGGGCGTATTTTCATGTGTCCCTCAATAAGAGGTCTGTGATCTCAACTGGCTCAAATGTATAGTCTAAATGTGCACAATTTTTTTTTCCTTTTTATTTTATTTTTTCCTTTTTTTTTTATAGTGTATACCCTTTTTAGGTTCCACTCAAATAACATTCGTGTGTCAGACTGCATATCCAATGGGATATTTGATAAACTAGGCGCATTAAAGGATTAAAGATAAAGTTGAGTTCTGGTCATTCGATTGTGAAAGAAACTCAAAGCAATAGACCGCTTCTGTAATGTATACAAATTTATGCACATATATTCTCTGAGCACCTAGTGACGAGCTATTCCATGAACCTGGTTTTTATAAATGAGCCTCAATGCTTGGAATCCATTTTGCATACATTATTTGTAGCTATGTCCGGCAAGCCTCAGAACAATTATTGTTTGAAAGGTATGCATAAAATTTGCATATATTACTGAAACGGTCTATTGGGAAGAGTTGATCATGTCTACATAAGAAAAGGTGTATACTTCGAGATTTAGGGAACATCAAAATAAGAAATTAACCCAATCTCACTGGAAAGCACATGTAATATACACAGAAATGGGTGTGTGGGAATGCACACACACACGTGGCATGAATGTTCGGCCTGAACGCAAAGCATTTCTTGTCATATTATGAGGGCATTTGAAAAGCAATTTCGGGAGACGTTTCTACATGTACTTGGTGTTCTTCCAAACTGACGTAATAGTAGACCAGCCAAACATCCAAAAACGCTCTAGAAAAAGATTCGACGGCATTTTGGGGTAATGCTCGGCATAAAAAAATACTGACGAATAACGTACGGGCGGATGCCACGCGCATTTTTGCCTAAAAATGCCATTTTTTAGCTCAAAATGTGAAAGAATGTCAAAAATCACAATTTTTAGTTTTTTGACCTAATATATATGTAATGCCTGATTAAGACTTTTTAAGTGATATCAGATTTATTTTGAGTATAAACCTGATTAATACACAATTGAAAGTTGGATATTACACACACATATGTGGCGTAATGAAACATAAAACTGTGATTTACTCAAAATAATAGGTTGTGAAAACCACCAATATTTCAAAGTTTTTACCAAACGTAAATTTGTAATTTTAAACACTTTTTCTTGATTAAACATATCATGAATATATTATTGTCATTTCACACACAGAAAAGAAATTATCCGATAAAGTGATAGATAACTCATTTTATGTTATCCCAAATGGAACGATGTATTTTTACTGGATGCGCATTTTGACTGAAAAACACTATTTGAAGGTACATCTAGAGTGCATAATCCATAAGGCAATTATCACATGTATTATCAGTATAGTGTATGGACCGAAAACTGAAATGTCCCCACCTCCTTAGAAATAATCTTAAATGATTTTTTTTTTTTTCTGTTAGATGGAACCATTAACTCTCAAAATGTGCTTCTTTGCCCTAAATTAAAAGGTGGGCGTGGCCACAAGGGCTATTACCATGGCAACGGATCAAAAACAATAGAATTTAAGAAATTGTCATGTATTCGTGATTAAGAAAGTACAAAAACACATTGTAACATTTTTAAATAATGTATCAAAAGTTTCTCACTTGATTAAAACCCAAATAAGAGTTATAAAAAGTGTCCATTGTGTTTGAAAATGGTTGTTTCCATGGAAACAATAAGAACAAAAATGATATTTGAGCAAAATCCCTTGATGCTACCTAAAAAAAGAGGTAAGAGGTAAGTATTGATATTGACCATTATTATTTTCTCTTTTACAGGACACTCACTGATAACTTATTTTAGTAAAGGGGTGATAGATGTGACTACTACATGTGTAGGCCGTTACCATGGTAACACTTATATTACTGTGTTGTATTTCTAACAAAATAGTATCATTAGATAATGGTTGTTTTCAACATGAAAGAATGGTAAACATCTAATAACTTTTGCCGTCTGTTTGATTAAATTACAATTTTTAGTTAATTGGAGTAGAGCTAAATTTGATTTATAAAAACTGTTGCCATGAAGACAGAATGTTAATGAAGATGAAATCTTTCAAAGAAAGAAATCTGACCTACCAATACAAAATAAATGTTAAACAACCTGAATTTGAACAATATCAAATAAATCTTATATTATTTTTCACTGAGGTGAGTTCAATCAGTATAGTTGAAACAATGCAAAACATTAAAATGCCATAAATGTCTCGCTTTTTATCCGATTTTGATTGGTTACGGATGTGTTCCTTATGGACGTTGTCATGGTTAATAATGAGTTGCACATCACGAAACTATTGGAATTGGAAAATTACCACACATTCCTAATTGAACAACATCCAAGCAAATCTCCATTCTTAATATATTCTGAGCTTTCAATTCAAATCTTTCTAGATATTAGAAAGAAGTGTTTTGACTAAAAAGTGTCAAAATTGTTAGTCGCTCACAAACTTTAAAAGCTGTATAGCTGATTTTGAACTATACAAACTATATATTAGCACCCACCCCATCAAAATTACGTCTGCATGGTTTTCATCATTTGGTCGACCACTCGGAAGTCGGTCTCGCCAAGGTATATTGATAATGTATCAAAATCATATTGAATATGTAAGAAAACTTGCCTACATATACGTTGTAGGATGGATATACGTTGTAGGATGGATGGGCAGGTCACATAGCAGGTCCCTGTAACCGAATTGCAGTCCCAAATCTGCCCCTGGCAGTGTCCAACTATTTTATTGTAGTGAAAATCGGTTAAGCCTGATCGGGTCTTTACTATCAGAGACACAGAACTTACGGATGATTAAAACCCCTCTCTTTTAACATTTTATGTATACAGATTGATGCTAAAGTGAAGCTTATTATCAGAGCAACAAAATACTATCGAAGTACACTAATACATGAAGTTAAAAAATAAATGAATAAATAATAAATTAAAGTCTACAAATGATATGATTATACTCATTATGCAAAATTATTCAAGGATTAGTCATCAGTTTTTAACATTATACTTGTAATTATTTAAATAATGCTGAATCACATTTACCCTAAAATTGTAATTTCCAATTTGCGATAGTGCATACTAAATCAATGGTTGAAATATTCTTTGATATCTCGGTTTTTCTTTTCTTTTCTTTTTTTTTATAATATAAGTTATCGTTAACTAACTGGAAAAATGATATATGTTATATGAACATTATAACATTAATACATATCATCTCCAGGAGGTGGAACATCATATCAGAAAGTGAGAGAAATAAGCAACAATATTCAGTGATGATGTGTAATGTATCCATATAGAGATAATGGAATTTTACTCTTGGGAAGAGCAGACTTAAGAGGGTTAGGTGAAGACAATACTCTGCATGATATTGTGTATTTTATTATGTAAACACAGTAACACAACCAGGACTCTAGTGGAGTAATGTATTTTATCCTAATAGGCAATAGTCAATGAATGTGCAAATCTGTGCAAAAAAATACCAAACAGTCAGCACATTTAATCTTTGTTGGGATATGATTTTATGTTTTCATAATGAAAGACAGAGACGATTTTTATATTGTAATACATTGTATCTATTATAAAATATATCCTTATTTTTATAGATGGAATTTAATTTAAGGTCATTTATTATAACTTTCCTTGGGAACAGGGGTGTCGATCTGTGTTCATGATCGGGGGATGACCGGCGAGAGGAAGGTGAGGGAGGGGGGGGGGGTATAAAATATAAAATTGTTACCAATTTATGTTATACCTTATTGTTTATTCCTGTTGCATCAGGAACATGATGCAAAACAGTTTTATACTGATGCTTTTATCCTGTATGAATAAGTTCAAATGAACAAATAAATGGATACATAAATACAGTGCGTATCAAAAGAAAAAGTATACACAACTTTGATAGCTTCTAATTAAAATGTTGTAATCGATGTGACTTTGAAATTTATTTCATGGTTAAGAATAGCTTATTGTCTGTCTATTGGTACCTCATTCATGACATTTCTGCCATGGATGACCGAGCACCAGGGTTTTTAAAAAGAATCAAGAAATTAAAATCTCCTTGTTCCATATGTGGGCTGACGCTGATGCAACGAATGTGAGTCAAGCCATATGAATGTGCTACTTTAGTCTAAAATAATTTTAAAAAGTTAAATCCTCCTTTGGGCTTCAATGATTCATTGTGTAAAGTGATCTAAGCTTCCATATGACCTTGTTTCAGTCCACATAACAATATTTAATTTATTTCAATAGCCTTCTAACTTCTTGTCCCGTGATAACTAAAGACTGTCTGCTCATTCGTCAATAGCACTATTTCACCTGCATACGGTGCACACGTTGTTTTTTTGCGAATAACACATGGACTGAAAGGTTTACTGACCTTAAAGACTAAAAAGAAGAATAGGAAGGATACGCGTTGAGAATTAACAATGTCCATTTAAATGACTCAGTAAAACGGCTCTCTTTAAAAAAGGGATGCAGATGAAGCCAACATTGTGTTACAAATGGCAAAACAAATCTTAAATTTAGCTTGTAATGAGCCCTTTCTTGAGTTTGAGTTGACTTTAACACCTTTTCTATTCAAATGCACAAAATCAATTGAAATAACTCAGCAATTGTTTTCCAACTGAAGTAACTAATGCATAGTTGGTTTGACCCACACTCGCTACTTCAGCCCAAACTTGGTACAACAGGAGTTTGACAATACTGTTTGAAAAGCCTGCTGCTGAGTCATCCGTGGCAGCAAAGTTATGTTTAAGGTATCACTGCACATAATATAAGTTGTTCTTTACTATGAAATAAATTTCAAGCTCATAGAGGTTATAACTCTTTAATTAGAAGCTACTTAAGTTGGGTATACTTTTTTTTTGATACGCACTGTATATAAATAAAATTTTCAATGAATTAAGTAGCAGGTCTTGTCATCATGTACAATGTGAAAATATTGGTATCACCCATTATATAGGGGACACAAATCTTCTGGATCTAGATTGGAATCAAGTAAACAGAAAGACAACACCACTTTTTGTATTAGCTACCAAATTCTGGTAACAGTTATTATGATAGTGGTCACATTCACAGCCAACGAGCAGATTCTAATCGCTGACGGTGTTTGTTAATCTAATTGCTATATATTTTATATTGGTTAGTTACATTTCCTTCTTTAGTTGAAAGATGTCATCTTCATTAATTCTGTTTCCATGGCAACATATTTTTTTTATATATCAAATTTAGGGTTCTAGGACTCCTACCCCCTGGACAACCACCCCCCGGATAACTACCCCTAGGATAACCACCCTCTAGGACAACTACCCCCTAGGGCAACCACCCTCTAGGACGACTACCCCCTAGGACAACTACCCCCCCCCCCGGATAACTACCCCCCAGACAACTACCCCCTAGGACAACCACCCTCTAGGACAACTACCCCCCGGACAACTACCCCCCAGACAACTACCCCCTATGACAACTACCCCTAGGACAACTACCCCCGGACAACTACCCCCAGGACAACTACCCCCAGGACAACTACCCCCGGACAACTACCCCCAGGACAACTACCCCCCGGACAGCAACCCCCGGACAACTACCCGTGGACAACTACCCCCGGACAACTACCCACCGGACAACCACCCCCTAGGACAACTGCCCCAGGACAATGCATAAGGAAAGGGTAGAGGATAGATGCAAGGAAAGAGAAGAGGATAGATGGATGTTAAAACAAAGAAATACAAAAGGAAAGAGAAGAAGATAGATGGAAGGAAAAGCAAAAAAATACATTAGGATAGTGGAGAGGATACGCCCACCTCTTAATTTAGGGCAAAGAAGCATATTCTGATAGTTAATGGTCTGATAGTTAATATTTCTAAGGGGGTGGAGACATTTCAGTTTTTGGCCCATAAACTATACTGATAAACATGCATGGGATAATTGCCTTATGTACATAACATATACACTCTAGATGTACCTTCAAAATGCGCCTGCAGTAAAAAGACATCGTTCCATTTGGGATAACATAAAATGAGTTATCTATCACCTTATCGGATAATTTCTTTTCTGTGTGTGAAATGACAATAATATATTCATGATATGTTTAATCAAGAAAAAGTGTTTAAAATTACAAATTTACGTTTGGTAAATACTTTGAAATATTGGTAGTTTTCACAACCTATTATTTTGAGTAAATCAGTTTTGTGTTTCATTACGCCATATATGTGTGTGTAATCTCCAACATTCAATTGTGTATTAATCAGGTTTATAACTTGAAACTCAAAATAAATCTGATATCACTTGAAAAGTCTTAGTCAGGTATTACATATTAGGTCAAAAAATTTAAAATCGTGATTTTTTACATTCTTTCAAATTTTGAGCCAAAAATGGCATTTTTAGGCAAAAATGCGCGTGGCATCCGCCCGTACGTTATTCGTCAGTATGTTTGCAAGAGTTTTAGCATGGAAGCCGAGCATTACCCAAAAATGCCGTCCAAAGTAAAAAAAATCTTCTTGGCTGGTCTACTATATAAGGAATGAGAAAGCTCATGAATTATTTTTCACCTTTCTCAGAACTCAACCTCCTTAATCTTTGATTATTTTGATATATGAAAGATATGGTTTATATCATTTATTTATATGAAAAAATCTTAGCTATAAATACTGTCCACTTTCTTTCATTGATGAGTGTATATTATCAGTTAAGATAAATGTATAAAACAAGCATAATCATATCAACGCATATTGCATTGAAATCCAGCGATACCATTCGAGTGAACTGAAAAAAGAGGGGTAACAAAGGCTACGGTAAACACCGTATAACATAATTAATTTCTCTTTTATTGTAAAGATTTTATTGATAATCATAGTTGTTCTAAACTACATCGGAATATTAGTATCCAAAGCAGCTCTATCGAACTCTATTACGATTTTATGGACATTGTATCTTATACTCATTCGCCCCCTTTTTAAATACTTTCTCTAAATCAACAGTGATCTAAAGAAAACATACCCCTAAAACAATGTTTTCCTCGCATATTGCCCAATTTCTTATTGCATGGAAATCTTTCTTTTGTAGGTCTCATAAGCAATGATGGCTGCATGGAGAGGGAATAGGTAAACAAGAGGGTCGAATATCTCACTCAAGAACTTTGCCATAGATTTGCCATAGTATGTTATGAACTCGTGTCCTTCAGCGTTGTGAATGCCAATGACTCCCACAAACCATATCATGCCATTCACCAGTACCACGTATATTAGACATATTTTTGTCCATTTCAACTGCACAGGACGATGAAGCACTTGCCGCTGGACAACAAGCAAGAATGACGTAGTGACCCAGAGGTGAAAAATAACGCAGAAGCCGTAAACAATGGTATAGGAAGCTAGGATAAGTTCTACCTGCGACAGATTATATATGTAGGTAATGGACGCTATGGCACACCCGATCCTAAAGAGGCTTAACAGAAAAGAGGCACTACAGCTTACAACAAGAATGATCTCGTGTCCCTCCAATGCGTCATACCGTACTGGTATGTGATCCTTTCCTGCAAGGGTTCTCGTTGCTTTCGTCAAGAAGGACTGGTAAAATATGAGTCCAATGAGAGGAGTCACACATGCCATCTTCAAACACCAGACCACGTATACCGTGGACTTTTCGGTGACATCAGGTAGAAAAAGGGCCACGGTCATAATAATCACACCTAGAACGAACGAAGCAATCAACATCAACACCAAAGGTAATGACGATTGACGTTTGTTTGATTCAATCCGTTTTATTCCTTCCGGGTCATGTATACGTTGAAAATTTCCTTTCCCTATTTTTCTCTTTATGGACCGCAAATCTTTGGCCCAGGAGTTCCAGATAGTCCAAGAGGGCGATATCTGCTCTTCGATGAAAGGAACAAAGTTGGCTTTTCCTGCATCCATCTGCAGGAAGCGGTGAGGTATGACGGACCTCCACATCTCCCAGATTATACCGGCGCCGATAATCCCACACTCGGCGTCGATCCTCGACAATATCATGTTATGTTTATTCAAGAACTCCCCCAACCATCCAGAAAGCCTGGAACATGGGTCTGTCTGTGGATTCAGAGATTCACTTATAGGGACGATTATCTTGAAAGCGGCGACCCAGAAGCAAAAGGCAAATGTGATCCCAAAGAATCGATTGGGACCCACTCCATCGCGAAATGCTGCATCATGATACGTGTTAAAGAAGATCAAGGCACAAACGATAAGTGTAATGAAACTTACATGAACCAAAAGATGGATAATTGCAGAGACCTGCGCCTCGCTAGAATATTCTCCACCTTGCAGACATTTAATGACTTGCAGCATTTGAAGTGGGATGTTCAGAACTGATATAATACCCAATAAATTGAAGACAACTAGAAGCGACCTGTCTGGTTGTGTGAACATTTCATGGTGGTGATCATTTGATGTGCTTGACACTGATCTTGTCTTTTCTGTCGGTAATCCTACAGTTCCTCTTTGCCGGGTGGCCATACTAGTCTGTTTATCTTTAGGTGCACTCAGATCTGGCAAAGATGAAGACGGATTCAAAATATTTCCGGTCGAACATGATGGCCCAGACTCATCTTCATATCTAGCCCACACAGGCAAAGCGTTTTCAGGTATCCGCAAACAAGGCTCAAATTCTTCATCCTCTGAAGCTTTTTTTATCTCATCCCGATCTGTTTTATTGCACCTGTCATTGGCACATTGGATGTGAAGGCTGTTATCATTTGACAACACTCCTAGCGTCCTGGCGCAATGTCTACACTGCAAAGGCCAAAATACCTCCTGATCTCGGTGGAATTGTCTTCTTTTAAGTACATAGGCAAGGCTGTGAATTTGGACAAAATACACGAAGGTGATAAGAAAGCAACGCGTTATAATGAAAGACAATTCCAGTCTTGTCGAAGAAATGAATTTTTCAGTTGGTGGTATGTAGGGAAATATGGCGCAGCACAGTCCAGCGCTCGCAATAAGACTACACAGGAGGATGCTGCCATACCTCGTCCTCTCCATGATATAAATGCCTTTCTAAGACCTTCGGCTTTGTGGCTCAATCATACACGTAACTTACAGGTACATTTATCAACTTCTGGTCCTGTTTAATCTACTTCTTGACTAAGAAAGAAATGATTAGATGTATCACTTTTATCGATCTACATCGTTTATGCCGCACACAACTGCCTTTAATAACTATTCCAACGCAATCATAAATATATATATAGATATATATATAAAGGCAACGTGTTTTTGTCAATGAATAGACAACTCTCGGTTTCAAATGGTTTAGAAAATAAGAGTGAATGTTTATTAACGAGCATTGGTTATGACAGTGATCAGCAACACGGTCTCGACGAAGAAATAATTAACGGAAGATGGATTACAGTTTCGGTACGACATTAAAATGTTCAATTATAGGTCTATACAGTCCGCATAAAAATAATACACAATGAAAATATTGATCTTGTTCTCATACAACTATGGGTGAGGGTTGTTTCATCGATGAAACTATAAGTATCAATAATATTTTATGCTTGAGTAATGGTTACGTTTATAAAACTCGCAAAAATTGGTTTGCGCAAAAATTGCCTGTCTTAAATTTGATTCAAAGTGCCTATTAGGCAGTAACTGCAATGATGTTCTCTGTCATGTCTGTTAACCATCAATAATGGATTTGAACAATCATTTAATCCTGCCTAGTACCTCCTTGCCTAAACCTACCTAGCAGTGCCCACCGCCATTGGCGTATCCATAAACTGATGAAGGGGAGGGGGCGGGATGCTCCAAAGCCGGAGGTAAAATGTATCTGGACAGCTCCGGTCTTGTACAAGAATACTGAGCGCAAGGATTTGTACTTTCTTCCCTTGTGCCTTCAAGAAGGAGCTACATCAGTTTCACCAATTGCTAGATACACCCACATCCGCCACCACCATTGCAGCACAAATCATCTGCATCAATGTCCATTTTTGCCTATGAAGAGTGTTGGAAAGATTGAGCGCAGTAACGAGAGGAGAACCGTAACATTTATATATGTTCTTCTTTAAAATTATTTCTACTTGAAGTTACAAGACCCCATAAACAACATCTTGTATGACGAATTAGAAATTCAAAAGATAATCATAATTATGTATTGATACATGTAAAAATAATATTTAAATATACATTTCTTCATGTCAATGTGTAAGATATCATCGTGCATAATTGTGCGTGTCGGTAACGCATCCTGAACTAGCTGGAAGAGATGGGGCAAAGAAACAACCAGGGGTGTTTTTCAATCTCTCTTCTTCAAAATGGAAAATTTTAGGTCCGTCTTCCGTGGGCTGGCGCTCTAGTCAAAACTGGAATTTCGTGCACAAAGGCATAATCTGCAATATGTTTTGTGTGGACTGCCTTTGTGTGTGAGAGTGTGTGGGTGTTTTCGTTGTTTGTGGGAATGTGGAAGGGACAGCTGGAGATTTGCGCCTATATAAGATTAAGGATTAAATGATTGGAATCAGTTATTGATAATTGACAGAGAAAATGCAATTACTGCCCGATGTCAATACTCAAAGTGTCATCCGATTCAACAGAATCCCACCGTATTTTGCCATGAAATCCAGTTTCTTTTCTTCTGGGACACACTGTATAAGAAGAAATCATATCGATATTGTAATATAATTACTTTGGAGAATATCTTTAAAGTGTGTAGGCCTACTTTCTACTTTCTGTTCCTGGTATTAAACTTTCACCCTTTTTACATATAAAATATAGGAGTGTGATAGGAGTAGGGTTAGTGTAGAATAGGATTATAGGAGGATATGATACGATAGGATATATAGGATACTAGATAAAATCCGAAACGAGTTCAACGTTGCTACCCAACACTGGACCAACGTCAGAAAAAAATGGACGTTGGTCCAACGTTGGAGCAACGTGTGATTGCTACCTAGGAAAGATGAATGGACAACGTTGGTCCAACGCTGGAGCAACGAGGTATGGGCGTGCTCACACAACGCTGGTCCAACGTTGCTAGCCAACGCTAGACGAACATTGGATGCATTTTGGATGTATTGGTGATGTGAATCCAACGTTGGTCCAACATTGGATACATCCTGGATGTTTGTTGTAGGTGCTGTAAATCCAGTGTTGGAGCGATGATGAATGGGTGTGCAAACACAACGTTGGTCCAACGTTGCTACCCAACACTGGACCAACACTTGTCCGGACAATTACCCCCTGGAAAATCACCGCCCGGAAAACTACCCGCCAAGGACCATTACCCCCCGGTATATTACCCCCGCAAAATTACCCCCCCCCCCCCCAGGATCACCACCCCCGAGGACAATTACCACTGGGTAATTACCCCCCTGAAAATTACCCAAGGACAATCACCCCCCGAGGACAATTACCCCCCGGGTAATTACCCCCCGAAAATTACCCCCATGGACAATTACCCCCCGAGGACAATTACCCCCACCCCCCCCCCCCCGGTTAATTACCCCCGGAAAATTACCCCCAAGGACAACCATCCCCGAGGACAATTACCCCCTCCCCGGGGAATTACCCCCCAAGGACAACCACCCCAGGACAATTACCCCCCGGAAAATTATCCCCAAGATTAACCACCCCCCGGGACAATTGCCCCCCGGAAAATTACACCCAAGGATAACCACCCCGAGGTCAATAACCCCACCCCCGGATAATTCCCCATAAAATTAAACTTTAACAGCATATTAAATAGTGTTCAGTTTTCAATTTTATTTTCACTTATAACAGAACAATCAATATTTCAAAAATTATGACAATTAATCACAGAACTCAGTGACATTACTTTAATGCATTTTGCAAATCATCATTTCAACTAAGGAGGAATGTATCGAATTATTTGCTGTAAACCGTAAAAATGGAAGGATCTACTGAGAAGCAGAGCTTGTGTAAAAAAATATATAATATGTAAGAAGGAAAATAAGAAGGAAAAATGAAATATTAATATGAAAGTGCGTAATGACATAAACATAACACAACAAATAACATAACTGCAAATTCATCGAGGGTTAAAGCAAGGATGTCTGTTATCGATGGGGCTACCTCCCCCATTCTAAAAAGTTAATTTAAACTTCTCATTAACTCTTGGGTGAATTTAACAAAGGCAGGAATCATCACAAAGTGTTCTAAAGATAATTTAAACCTCTGATTAAATTTCTATATAGGAAATTTAATAATAGGTTGCGCGCAGATCTATGAGCGAGTATACGCGCTATATCCTGTCGCCAAAAGAAAATAGGGTGTAAGTTTTCATCATTTATGCATCTTCTGTAATTTTGCTAATCATGTATTTGCCTTTGTATGATCTATTTCATGATCTATCTCATGATCCATTTCATATTGAAGTAAGATATTATGCTTTCTGGTTCAGTAATTATTTCAGAATGAAATTTACCTTCAAGACTTATTAGTATGCACGGTGCTTAAAAATAAAGTAAATAATCTGCTTTCTGGTACATTAATTTCATTTGATTTTGTAGCTCTTGAGCAAGATTTTCAATCGGCGTGCAGGAAGATGATTTTAGTTACATGAAACTTATTCTAAAAACGTTGATTTTGTGAAAAACAATTATCAAAAACGGTTAGAGCATGTAATTTCATGAAGAAATATCATTTAAAAAATATTAGTGTCTGACTTTCTTTCTGGGGGTAGTTTTCCGGGCGGTAATTGTCCTCGGGGATGGTTATCCTTTCGGGGTAATTTTCCAGGGGTAATTGTCGTCGGGGGGGTTGTCCGTGGGGGGTTACTTTCCGGGTGTAATTTTCCAGGGGTAATTGTCCTCGGGGGGGGGGGGGGGGGGGGGGGGGGGGGGGGGGGGGGGGGGGGGGGGGGTATTTCCGGGGGTAATTTTACAGGGGGTAATTGTCCTTGGGGGTAGTTTTCCCGGGGGTAATTTTCCGGGGGTGATTGCCCAGGGGTAATTGTCCCAGAACCGACCAACGTAAGGGACAAAATTGACGTTGGTCCAACGTTGGAGCGACGTGAGATTGCTACCTGGACAACGTTGGTCCAACGCTGGAACAACGATGTATGGGCGTGCTCACACAACGCTGGTCCAACGTTGCTAACCAACGTTAGACGAACACTGGATGCATTTTGGATGTATTGTGATGTGAATCCAACGTTGGTCCAACATTGGATACATGATGGATGTTTGTTGTAGGTGCTGCAAGTCCAATGTTGGAGGATGATGAACGGGTGTGCAAACACACTGGACCAACGTAGGGGGAAACAATTGACGTTGGTCCAACGTTGCTCGCCAACGTTTGGCCAACATTGGATACATGCTGGATGTTTGTTTGTGATGTTAATCCAATGTTGGAGCAATGACATATGGGCGTGCACACACAACGCTGGTCCAACGTTGCTACCCTGATAGCAGAAAGTGGTAAAAATTACGTGATAATTACGTCGTGGTTTTCGTCTTTTTTACGTCCTGTAATTACGTCAATAAGACGACAACTTGCACCAACGCAAGACGTCAAGAGGACGTCTTATTTTGACGTCATCTGTACGCTATAAAAACTGAAGTGCTGTATATAGCACTTTTTGAGGCCATACATAGGGACTGAACTCAGAGTGCTATTTCAGCACTTTCACGGGAGCTGGACCGGCTCCTTAAAAAAAAAATGATTTGGGCGAGCTTCGAACCAGGGTCCGCTGATCGAGAATTGCTGGCATTACCGCTAGACTAACTCACATTGTACGATTTAGAGCAGATCATATTGTTACATAGTGAATTTACGACACCACATAGTTCATGTTATCTACTTGACTCCCATGACTAAACTGGATTGCAAGAAGCATTCGTTAGTCCATCGGTAACGTCAGCGCCTCTCAATCAGCGGAACCTGGTTCTAGGCTCGCCACGGTCACATTTTTTTTTGCTGGTAAATTAGCACACTGCAAGTGCTATAAACAACATTTCAGTCACTATACATGCCCCTAAAAGTAGCACTTTAGTTTTTACAGTGTACAAGACGTAGAGATGACGTCAAAACAAGACGTCCTCTTGACGTCTTGCGTTGGTGCAAGTTGCCGTCTTATTGACGAATGAAGACGTAGAGATGACGTCAAAATAAGACGTCCTCTTGACGTCTTGCGTTGGTGCAAGTTGTCGTCTTATTGACGTAATTACAGGACGTAAAAAAGACGAAAACCACGACGTAAATATCACGTCAGTGATTGTCCGTGGGGGGGGGGGGGTATTTTCCGGGGGTAATTTTACAGGGGGTAATTGTCCTTGGGGGTAGTTTTCCGGGGGGTAATTTTCCGGGGGTGATTGCCCAGGGGGTAATTGTCCCAGAACCGACCAACGTAAGGGACAAAATTGACGTTGGTCCAACGTTGGAGCGACGTGAGATTGCTACCTGGACAACGTTGGTCCAACGCTGGAGCAACGATGTATGGGCGTGCTCACACAACGCTGGTCCAACGTTGCTAACCAACGTTAGACGAACACTGGATGCATTTTGGATGTATTGTGATGTGAATCCAACGTTGGTCCAACATTGGATACATGATGGATGTTTGTTGTAGGTGCTGCAAGTCCAATGTTGGAGGATGATGAACGGGTGTGCAAACACACTGGACCAACGTAGGGGGAAACAATTGACGTTGGTCCAACGTTGCTCGCCAACGTTTGGCCAACATTGGATACATGCTGGATGTTTGCTTGTGATGTAAATCCAATGTTGGAGCAATGATGTATGGGCGTGCACACACAACGCTGGTCCAACGTTGCTACCCTGATAGCAGAAAGTGGTAAAAATTACGTGATAATTACGTCGTGGTTTTCGTCTTTTTTACGTCCTGTAATTACGTCAATAAGACGACAACTTGCACCAACGCAAGACGTCAAGAGGACGTCTTATTTTGACGTCATCTGTACGCTGTAAAAACTGAAGTGCTGTATATAGCACTTTTTGAGGCCATACATAGGGACTGAACTCAGAGTGCTATTTCAGCACTTTCACGGGAGCTGGACCGGCTCCTTAAAAAAAAAATGATTTGGGCGAGCTTCGAACCAGGGTCCGCTGATCGAGAATTGCTGGCATTACCGCTAGACTAACTCACATTGTACGATTTAGAGCAGATCATATTGTTACATAGTGAATTTACGACACCACATAGTTCATGTTATCTACTTGACTCCCATGACTAAACTGGATTGCAAGAAGCATTCGTTAGTCCATCGGTAACGTCAGCGCCTCTCAATCAGCGGAACCTGGTTCGAGGCTCGCCACGGTCACATTTTTTTTTGCTGGTAAATTAGCACACTGCAAGTGCTATAAACAGCATTTCAGTCACTATACATGCCCCTAAAAGTAGCACTTTAGTTTTTACAGTGTACAAGACGTAGAGATGACGTCAAAACAAGACGTCCTCTTGACGTCTTGCGTTGGTGCAAGTTGTCGTCTTATTGACGAATGAAGACGTAGAGATGACGTCAAAATAAGACGTCCTCTTGACGTCTTGCGTTGGTGCAAGTTGTCGTCTTATTGACGTAATTACAGGACGTAAAAAAGACGAAAACCACGACGTAAATATCACGTCAGTTTTTAACACTTTCTGCTATCAGGGTAGCCAACGTTGACCAACATTGGATGCATGTTGGATGTATGTTGTAGGTGATGTGAATCCAACGTTGGTCCAACATTGCATACATGCTGGATGTTTGTTGTAGGTGCTGTCAATCCAATGTTGAAGTCCCAGAGCCTGCGCCGAATCCAGCCGAAGAGACGGCTTCAAGATCGCCCAGGAAACCAAGAGATCGACAGACGACATTGGCATCATTCCCATCCCATCCATCATCACAGACAGTTTCCCATTCTCCGTTCTACAATATCTCAACACGACCTTCAGACGATGTGGCGCCATCCACAAGCGATGATGAATGGGTGTGCAAACACAACGCTGGTCCAACTTTGCTACCCAACACTGGACCAATGTAAGGGGAAAATATGACAACGGTGGACCAACATTGGATACATGCCGGATGTTTGTTGTAGGTGCTGTAAATCCAATGTTGGAGCGATGATGAATGGGTGTGCAAACACAACGCTGATCCAACGTTGCTACCCAACACTGGACCAACGTAAGGGAAAAAATAGAACGTTGGGCCAACATTGGACACATGCTGGATGTTTGTTGTAGGTGATGTAAATCCAATGTTGGAGGGATCGATGATGAATGGGTGAGCAAACACAACGCTGGTCCAACGTTGCTAACCAACACTGGACCAACGTCAGGGAAAAAATGGACGTTTGTCAAACGTTGGAGCGACGTGTGATTGCTACCTGTGAAAGATGAAGAAGCTTATCACTTTCTATGTTAACTCCGTTAATTAAAACAGGGCCACACTTACGTACTTGTGATTTAGTTGGGGAACCGGGCGATCCGAAACCATTAAATCGTCTCCCGTCCTTTGGAAATGTTGGAAACATTAACATTATCCTGATTATGTCCTTCAATGCGATGCATTGTCTACACATGTATTAATGCTCTAGCCTTTTGACGTAATGTTTTCAGTGAAGCATAATGGTTAAGCTAACCAAAAACCTCGCTCTTTAATACGTTTGCAAATGAAATCAACTGAGTAAATTTTTTTTTTTAATACAAAGACATCAGTCTGTGCCCAAATGGTTTTACGACAAATGCTCTGGCGACAACCCACTTAATTGCAACTAAAACCTTAATCCTCTATATCTCTGACGAAAGCCCGGAGCAAGTAGGAGATCCGCCCGAATATGACGTGACGGTTGCCCCAAACTGGTAGTTTAAAAAAAGACCACCGATGGAGAAAGGGAATGTAGACTGCATGCAGTCCTCACCCAACCCCCCCCCCCCCCCCCCTTTAGATAAGTACGGTTATGGGGTTCATCTCAATCGCACACACACGCCCAATACCACACACCCTTTCCGGCTGCCTGGATCTCTCCATAACTATCATTTCTCTTTCGCTCCATAACTATCATCTCTCTACCTTACATTTACCGCCAAAACATGTAAAAACTGACCTTTATCGCACTTCCTTTCTCTATTTTTGGAATTGTCTTGGTTCCCCCCCCCCCCCCCCCCCCGCCCACCTGCCTTTTTTTATTAAATAAAAACATGTTATCAATAACAAGATGCAATAACTGATATAAGCTCCTGAAGTTCCTGTGCATTTCATTGACCTTGGACAAATTTTCTAAACAATTTGGGATTTATCGATAACAAGTTTTTGAAACATGACCCATATATTTGTTCCTGGCCCTAATTCATCAAAGATAATACAAGGCCAGGATTATGGTTGCAATTGGGTTTTAGGTTAGGTTTAGGGGTAGGGGTAGGGTTAGGAATAGTGTATATTTCAGGGTTGAAGATAACACATTGGTTAGTGTAGGGTATTGAGAACGACCGCAGAGCAATTGTTGCCCAAGCACGTGTCATAGAACTCCTTCATTAATTTTTTGTCTTAACCTCGCTGTCCCTCTCTCTATCCCTCCCTCTCCATATTCCCTCTCTCTCCATATTCCCTCTTTTCTCTCTTTCTCCTCATCTCTCTATCCCCAACATAATTAATTACTCATTCAACAATACATAACACTATGTCTACCAAGGTTTCCTGTTTTCCACATTATCTGACACTGTTAATTAAAATATTATCTTCATCAAATATGATAATTAGAAGTGACAGATGATTTATTTTAATACTGAAGAAGAGCAGAAACAATCATGGTAGAAATGGAGGTTGTATCTGTTCAATGAAATCAGGCAAAATGACCAAGATGACTTTCAGATTTTTGTCTTTATCAAATATAATTTTTTGCGAACCAATAACTGCATATACATATACCAGCATCCATATGTAATAAATAAGGGAAGGTTTATATACATATACATAATAATCTCACTTATACATGTATCGACATAAAAAATGCTAGCATAAGAAAGGCTGGTATTAAGAGGAAGCAGCTGTGATAGCATTACATAAGTCCAATACAAATAGCAACATATTGATATAATAATTTATTCACATGTTTAGACATTAAAGAGACAGGTAAGATGTAATTTGTTTTTGTGAAGACCCTTTATATACATACTTTTTTTTATAGTAAGAAGATCAATTTTTCTTTTCAAATCTAAAAATAAGGAGCTCTCAATTAATGTGTTCTTAGAGCTATAATGCCAACAGCCATGGTCAAAGCATCCTTTTCTACATACATGTAGAAATAAACTTGGTTTGATATGAGTTGCTTGGGCTAATTATTTTTTTTCTTCTGAATGGTGAGTTTCACCATTAATTTAAAATCATTGGAACAGTGCAAAAAGTGATTCTTACGTTTTTAAGCTTCAAGATGACTTGTGAAACAGACAAGACTTTGAAATAATGTCTGTTTGGAGCCAGAAAAGCGTCATGTCCCATCATTTGTACAGAGTTAACGCCCTTCTGGCTCCAAATAAACGATAAATCATGAATTTTCCTGCACTAGCAGTGTGCATGACCAAACAGCAAGCACTCAGAATTTTGTATATACATGTATATGGATGCCTGAAAGTATACGACACCAAAAAGTCTGAAAATGTTTTATACTTCAGTAAGCACTGCCCACTTTTGTATTAAAAGGACATGAAAATTAGGTTGCGCTGGATTTCACTATCCATTTTGGCTGTGATGAGAAGTTCTCCAGCTTAGAAATTGCTTATGGTATGATGAGTTTACGATCGATTATGATGGATATGGGTTTGTGCGGTTGTGTGTGTGGTTTTGTGTGTGTGTGTGTGCGTGTGTGAGTGAGACGTGTCACAATTCCGGAAGGTGTTTGATTAGTATCTTGTGTTATATCCCTCTCCTAACTAAACTGATATCAATGATTGATTGATTGACTGACTGGTTGGTTGGTTGACTGTTTCATTGTCTTTTTGGTTGATGGATTTGATTGAATAAATGTTTGATGGATTGATTGATTGTTTGATTCTGAATTGTCAAATTTATGTTCCTGAATAATGGTGACATAAACCATGCCATACCCAGCACAAATCCCAACCCTAAAAATTCATTAATCAATAGTACTACCACATATCAACAGCGGGTAATGCTTTTAAACCTTCCACAGCCACTGATTCATAAACTTTTGATTATACACCGCACAAACCCATATCCATCATATCCATCATAATCTATCATAAACTCATCATGTCATAAGCAATTTCTAAGCTGGAGAACTTCTCATCTCAGCCAAAATGGATAGTGACTTCCTGCCTAATTTTCATGTCCTTTACAAAAGTGGGGAGTGCTTACCGGTACCCAAGCATGAAATATTTTTGGACTTTTTTGGGTCATATGATAGCTAGAAGAGACCTTCAGTTATGGATATATAAACATTTCCCCAAAATTCACTATTTTTTTTTTTTTTTATTTGGGGGCCGTTCTGAAAGTGTATCACTTTTGGGGGACTCTCGGTAGTTTCATGGAATGAACGGTCTTGTAATCATATAAATTACTAGATAATACTGCAAGTCATCACTTTAAATATCAATAAGCCAGTTCGTAATTATATAGTTAATGGTACAAATGACCCTGGCTGTATGGCCCCCATTTGTATGTGCATTTGTTTTGGTCGTCGCACTACTTGACTTGTTAAACTTGTAAAATCATAGTGGGGTGCGCATCGTAGGACACATAAAATTACAGCATAATAAAGGTCAATTATACTTGGCACAAATGGCCTTTATCTGCACATGTGCAAGTTGTAATTACGAACTGGCTATTACTACAGGTAATATAATCTCTATTCCTTAATTTCCTAGATGTTTAATGTGGGTCCCATGTGCAGCAAGGTCTCCATTTTCGTTCAAGATGCGGGCAGTGGTGTATGCTACTGTCTTCCCTTTCCTGACAACTTCTCCTTCTAACGTGATTTTGTCCCCAACCTTTAAAGCTTTAATATAACTGCAAATGGGAAAACAAACAAGAAATGAATAGTAATGCAGTGGCGCGAATAGATGCGTCCAGAAGGCAAAATGCATAAGTTGTGAAAATCATTTATTTAGAAACATATCATTAAACCATAGAGGGCAAAAGATAGCTCTACTACCATCCTTAGGCTTAATATTACCAAAACTGTCAAAAATTTTAAAATACAACTTTTTCTATTCATTTCTATCCCCAACGATTTTGCCGTTTGTGTTCCTGACACATATTTTTGTGCCAACCAGTTTCGCTAAGCTACAGAATTAAACATGTACATGTATGCTAACTCTCATATTCAAAATTGTTCCATAAATATTGCTCAAGTCTCTATGGCTCACAGTTATATCCCCGTTTGATAAATGCATTTATAGTATTTGTAGAATGGCGGGTTGCAATAAGGTTTTGGGTAATTCCATGGCAGACACACCGCCATTTTCTACCTTATTTAGTATGTGTTACATGGATCTAGAGTTTTGGTTGGCAAAAAGATGTTAATTTTTGTTTTGGATTTTGTTTTTTGTTTTGTTTTTGTTTTTTTTTTTTTTGGGGGGGGGGGGGGGGGGGGGGGGGGGGGGGGGGGGGTAACATAAGATTCCTGAATGATAAGTACTTAATGGATAATAAAGAAGTTCCCTGTGGGATGTAATATGAATAATGAGACGCACAGTTGAACAAGTAAACGAACTGATAAATTCAAGGGATGATTACTTTTGTAGGGGTTTTTTTTTAATCAAGAGGAGTGTGAAGAAACTAGAAATGTCCACTGCCGCACAATGCGAATGTATCCCCTGGCACTGGCAGCGATTCGAAGGAGGGAAAGAGAACCTCCCCCTCCCCTCCCTCAAACAAAAGTATGGCGTAGAGCTTGCCGCCAGTGGCCGGACTACTGTCAACACTATGAACAGCATCACCAAACAATGTGTGTAGATTAGAGTATAATGCATCTCTATAGAAAATTCGAAAGAAATCTGTCAAGAAATGTGACCTCAGAGCGCACACAAGTTATCCACTAAAATATGACCTTGGACCCTATGAAAGACGGAAAACTGTGGGCAGCATCACCAAAAACTGTGGAGGTCTAGAGTAATCTATGATGGACCTCCATACAAAACCGGAAAGAAATCAGTCAACAAATGTGTCCTCCAGAATGCATGCAACCAAAATATGATGTTTGACCCTATAAAAAGCGGAACACTGGGGGCAGCATCAGCAAACACTAAAGATGTATAGATTTCACTAAGACACACCTCCATATAAAATTTGAAAGAAATCCGTCAAGAAATGTGGAAGTTAGAGCGCACAAAAGACATGACCTTTGACCCTATAAAGGACGGAACAATAAGGGCAGCATCATCAAAAAGTAAAGATGTGTAGATTGTACCAAGTTACGTCTCCATGCAAATTTGAAAGAAATCCATCAAGAAATGTGTCCTACAGAGTGCACTCATGCCATTCTCCAAAGTATGACCTTTGACCCTATAAAAGATGGACCACTGGTGGCGGCATCACCAAAAACTATAGGTGAATAGACTTTACCAAGATACACTTCCATACAAAATTTGAAAAAAATCTGTCAATAAATGTGACGTTTAGAACGCACACAATAGTGCATGTGCACAAGACATCAAAATATGACATTTGACCCTATAAAAGACTGAATACTGGAGGCAGCACCACCAAAATCTAAAGACTTCGAGATTATACCAAGAGACACACCTTCAGGCAAAATTTGAACGTTGAGAAATGTGACTGCCAGAGCGCACACAAACCATCCACAAAAATATGGCCTTTTACCCTATAAAAGACAGAACACTGGGGGCAGCATCACCAAAAATTATAGGTGTGTAGATTATACCAACATACACCTCTATACAAATTTGAAAGAAATCTGTCAAGGAATGTGGCAGTTAGAGCGCACACAAGAATATGACGCAGTGGCGGGAGCAGCAGCGTAACGCTGCTGAGTCCAAAGTATCCTCCGGCATTCTGCGGGGGGATACAACAAATAAATACATGAATAAATAAATAAAGTCTGTCAATTCTCCAATAGATTAAAAGAGGCTAAGGTAGCTTGGTGAAACGTTGTGGCACGTAAGAATGCGGAAAAGATGCATATGACAAAATTATTCAAAATCAAAATTTTATTATATAGAGGCAGGACCAAATTATTAGGATGTAGAATTAGTATTTAAATCTTTGAACATATTTAAGCAAAATATTATGAAAACTTTTATACAGATATGTCTGATTCTGATTCTAGAAGCACAAATAAAACTGGCAATTTTCCTCTATACGTCTTTCCCGCGTCTTTATGCGCCACTGCGTTTTGCTAAGCCACCTATGTAGACACATCTCCAAGAAAAAAGAAGCTTACTTTACACTGAGATTAAGGCTGACACCTGGGCGGGAATCATTTTCATCAGTCAGGAGGGCTACGGTGGTCATGAAATCAACAGCAGAGGCTGTGAATCCTCCATGCAGAGTCCCATACTGATTGCAGTGCTCAGCTTTCACCACATACTCTGCTGTTAATGCGTTTTGAGTTGCAGCAACAACGGTGAGCTAAAAACAGGAAGCGTGTCAAAAACAGAAGTCACTTTGGTTAAAATGATTTGACCAGTGCTTTTGTTAACAAAAATTTGAATCTTTGAGTCATAGCCTATCGACAGAGATAGTTGTGACAGATGCAAGTGCACACTCGAAGGTCAATTTATGGAGCTCTGGGCAGCGTTTCATCAAACGGTCATACATGTAAGTACAAGTTCGCCGACATCCCATTGAAACGCATGTATTAAAATTAACATGCGTTTCAATAGGATGTCAGCGAACTTGTACTTATGACGGTTTGATGAAACGATGCCGATTCATATGGTATTCAGGCTCCATGAATTTGACCTGTGAACAAGCATGTCAAAACTGTTTCTCCTAAGGAGCTATGCCATGAATTGTGTGACTGTATATTTCTTTTGATCAGTGCATTTTTTCCGTAGACTAAACGTTTTTGCATTGTCAGATTCTTCCCCATCTGCTATCATATTCTGATTTAACTCTGCAAATATGGATTTTAAAACTTTTTTTAATTAGAATGTCAATGATCATGAAATAATGCATTATTTTGGGCTATATTAGATGCTGTCAATTTTGAATAAAATCTTATTTAAAATATAAGCGACTGAATATAGTCCCTCATTAGTCTACCTGATACGCGATGTATGCATCCATGAAATCTCATTTGGTGAAGTCTAACACCAACAGTGAACCTGGAAAAAGGGCGAGTTTTTAATTTTTCATAACTAATTTAAATACGTAATCAAAATATCAAGGGAGGAAAACTTGGGGTAATTTTGGGAACTTTCAAAAGGCAAGACTCTTACTCTTAGCCTTAGTTCAATGTCTACCAAGTAGGCCTACCTACCATCTTTGACCCCCCCCCCCCCCCCCCCCCCCTCTCCCCTCCCCTTCCATTGTACTAATAAATAATATCTTCCCTGCCTTCAACTTTTTGAAGACTCTTGATTTTCCCCCGTCTTTTTAATCATGTTAATAAAGACTGTCTTTGGTTTGAAAATCAACTACAGCCAAGGAAAATCTTACAAGACATGGGGTAGTTTCAGAGATTCTAGACATGGACAGTAGGCCTATAGATCTAGATAGATACCGTACAACAGTCAAAAGTACCAGTCAGCATTCACTGACTACACTCTTACACTATTCAAGCCAGAACACTGGGATTAGGGGACCAAATCTATTGTTCTGGGCTGAAGAGTGTAATACTAATATTGTACATAACATAGTCAACTCAATGAATGCTGACTCATGACTGGTACTGTTACATGTATAACCTCGTACTCCATACATGTCGTATGTGTACTGTAATATGAGTAGCATGCACTCAAACATATACAAATAAGTATACTAGTAGGCCTATGGAATGCCAAATGGATTCTAGCCAATCTAGGCCCTACTACATTCATGACCAGTGGCATAGACACAAACACGCTTTCTATTGTTAGTGGGGGGGGGGGGATGATGAATAGATCACCCCCCCCCCCCCCATGCCCACTAACAATGGATAATTATGCGTGTCTATGACCGTGTTCATGACAATAGACTCGTTTACTAAGTGATTCAAATTTATGGATGTTTCTTTCCTGGGGACCTACTAGTAACGAGGTATTCCATCAAGTGTCCATTAACCTGTTAACCCTTTTGAGACAATTGACCACATTTTGTGGTTTGGCTCAATAACTTTTGATTCAGTGCTCTAAAAAATATACCAGATGCACGAGCAGAAAGAGCAAAAATTTCTGCACACACTGTATCCATTTTTGTTGCATTACCACACTGCGTTTGACATCAGGAATTTTAATACAGAGAATAAGCTTTAAAATCCTTAAATTGGCAACATATTGAGAGGTTCAAACTTGATCGAAATTGGCAATTTTTTCAACTTTTCGACAAAGTTCCTAACCATGGATATTGTTTTCAAGACATTAGCCTACATCTTATTAGAACCATGGCATGGGCCAAAGTTGTGCCCAGCCGCCATTAAACCCGCCTGAACAAGTGAATAATTAGTCAAGTTTCATGGTTTTCATTGTTGAAATTCATTTATTTATAACGGAATAAACGCTATCATTATCGAGTCATAACTGAAAAAATTATCAGCAAGAAAGAGCTGGATTCGAACCCGGGACCTTAAACGCGAGTGCAGTTTAAGAAAGAGAATACTCCGACAGTTTAACCAGACACCTTTACCACTAGAGTAGGACACGAGCAATTGACAGCAAATGATCTTGCTGCACTAGGCCTAGATCTATTCCGGCCTACTTAGTTTCTTAAGCCACTTTATACCTCCACTCCATACAAAAAATTAACAAATCGTATCTATACTACTACTATAGGCCTAGTAATAGTATAGATAGGGGCCTACGATTTGTTAATTTTTTTGTTCTGCTGTTTTTTGATATCCTAATTCCTAATCCTAGGTAGGATTCTTGCCAATTTGAGGATTACTGGGCATATATCAGCCATAATAGCCGAACCATGTAGCACTAAAACTAAAAGAAAAAATATTATTGTTGCCAATATGAACTTGAAGTTGAACTTGAAGAACAAAATGTGATCAATTCAGCCCTTAAATCCTGGCCTGAAACTAACTAAAGGCCCGAGTAGGCTAGGCCTAAGCACTCATAGCTACATTCCTATACTTCGTGTGTATAATGTAGGCAGTCATACACCTCACTCACCGGTACATTACTGTAAAATAGTTGGTATTTTTCTGTCGCATGTACTAAAGGTATGGGGGGAAAATAAGATAAATATTTTAAATACTTGCTTTCAAATTCAGCCTTTAAAAATCTCACTCCTACCTCAAATGGCCGTTAGGAAGAAATTTTGATATTTTCAGCAAAATCCAAAGTCAAAATCTTGTCCAAAACCGGAGAAATCCCCGCCGATTTGTTTCCCGATCGCGTGTTGTTTACAAACTGCCGATGTCTTAGACTAAAATCGGCCAATATAATTTTTGTCCACGAAGAAACTCGGGATCGCAAGCGCAACATCGATCTTTTACGATCGCGCACACAGAAAATCAGAACTTTTCCGTGTACGTCATAGGGACCGAATTTCTGAGGACAAAACTCTTTGGGGAGATGTCAGCGCCCGCGGCGACCAGGAAATGTACACAATGACTCCGATAGCTCGTTTCGCGAGAATCAACAGTAAATTACGGATTTCATTTTTGGAAATATCTTTTCCAACATTGGTGAGTTGAATTTATTGTATTTCTTGGATATTTTGGGGTCGGTTTTTTGAAAATTAAATGCCGATTTTGAGTGAATATTGGTGACTTTTGTGCAGTGGTGTTTTAAAAAGATGAGGTGTATGACTGCCTACATTATACACACGAAGTATAGGAATGTAGCTATGAGTGATACACCTCATCTTTTTAAAACACCACTGCACAAAAGTCACCAATATTCACTCAAAATCGGCATTTAATTTTCAAAAACCGACCCAAAATATCCAAGAAATACAATAAATTCAACTCACCAATGTTGGAAAAGATATTTACAAAAATGAAATCCGCAATTTACTGTTGATTCTCGCGAAACGAGCTATCGGAGTCATTGTGTACATTTCCTGGTCGCCGCGGGCGCTGACATCTCCCCAAAAGAGTTTTGTCCTCAAAAATTCGGTTCCTATGGCGTACACGGAAAAGTTCCGATTTTCTGTGTGCGCGATCGTAAAGATCGATGTGCCTTTGCGATCCCGAGTTTCTTCGTGGACAAAAATTATATTGGCCGATTTTAGTCTAAGACATCGGCAGTTTGTAAACAACACGCGATCGCGAAACAAATCGGCGGGGATTTCTCCGGTTTTGGACAAGATTTTGACTTTGGATTTTGCTGTAAATATCAAAAGTTCTTCCTAACGGCCATTTGAGGTAGGAGTGAGATTTTTAAGGGCTGAATTTGAAAGCAAGTATTTAAAATATTTATCTTATTTTCCCCCCCCCCCCATACCTTTAGTACATGCGACAGAAAATACCAACCATTTTACAAATTACAGTAATGTACCCGTGAGTGGGCCTAGGCTAAGGGTTAATGAATGAACTACAATAATTACTGGCATGACTGGGATTGTTGGAATCCAGTTTGCATACATTACTTGCTGCTATGTCTGACAAGCCTCTGGCAAGCTTTCAGGTTGTCAAGATCAACCTTTGTTTCAAAAGTATGCATAAAATTTGAATCACTTAAAAGTAAACAGGTCTATTTATTGACATTAGGCCCTACATAATTCTCAATCTCACCGTAGAAAAAATATTGTCGAATCCCTTCGACTTTGCACAATATTTCAGGATGTCTGACGCCCGCCTCACAACGTTTAATGACATCTTTCTCCAGAATTTATTTTTCACAAATAAGGTACAGTTCAGAGCGAGCACTAGCTACCGGTATGGCTTAAAGTTTTACTTTTCAATACCGAATTAACGGTGTGCATATAGACACATGTGTTCTCCTGATCTGATCCTTGATTGAATCTGGCCTGGCGAGCTCAAGTTTAGCTAGCTTCTTCTTCTTCTTCTTTCGTTGTATGGTATCGGCAATCAGTCAAATTTGACTATTGTTGCCAATGACATGTACTAGTAATTCAAATTCAGTATTGTATTTCTGACTCCTTCTCTCTTTTAATTTACATTTAGAATCAAGTAAACTTTTAATATTTATATACATCTGTATTTAAAACTTAGTAAGAAAATAACAGAACACCACATGCTTCAGCTCAGTTCCAACTAGCGCTTGCCTAGCCCTTTCATAGATGCAATCTTACCGATACGGAGTGGTACTTTGCGCCGTTTTTTTTTTTTTGACATGCCTATTGGTAACTCATGCATAGACATAGGGGCGCTGTTATACAAGCTTTTGCTAAACAGTCGGGTAACGTCGCGTCGCGTTGGTAGAAATTTTCGGACATTTTTCAGGATGGTGTCTTCAAGGGGACAAATGAAAAAGATTCCATCTCAATATGATTTTCCCCGTTTTCAGGCTAAAAACGACAAACGAGGGAATAAAGAAAACAATAGAAGGGTAATGCAAAGAAAAACATGAACTATAAAGAGAGAATAGAAGGGTAGGAAGGATGGAAGAAAATATGATGAAAGGAAACAAAGAATACAACAAAAGATCCGTCCGTCCGTGTGTGCTCAAAAAGTGAGAAAATGCTACTTCTCCGTCATTTCTTGGCCAGTTGTTTTATCTGATTGTTTTATCTGATAGGGCTGAGTGGGGGCTTCCAAACTTCTACACAAAATCATGAAATTTATGCAAATTTATTCAAAATCGACGAAAAATGCTACTTCTCCTCTATTTCACACCGTATTTTGAATCTGATTGTTTTATCTGATAGGGCTGGGTAGGGGCTGTCAAACCTCTACACAGAATTTTGAAATTCATTAATTATGCAAATTTATTGTAATTTATTCAAAATCAACAAAAATGCATTTATAATCATAAAACATTAATTTGATAATTCATTTCTCACATTTATCTTCAAGGTTCTATCAGAAATTACATAAATTAACAGCCATTCCACAGATCTACACTTCTGGCGGGGACATATATTACGCATCGCGTAATTACTAATTCAGTTGTTTTTAATCCTTTTATTAATTTTTTCTTTCCACCTTTCCTTTCATTACGTTATTCTTTTATTGCTTTTATCATTTTGTTTTCCATCTTTCATAATGTTACTGTTTATATTTATTCTTTTTATCCTTTTTTTTATTGCTTTCCATCTTCACTTTGTTATTCTTTGTTCCCTTTTATCATCTTCTCTTCCACCTTTCTTCATGTTTATATTTATCTTTTTATCATTTTTCTCTCTATCTCTCGCTTTGTCATTTCTTGCTTTTATCCTTCTATCAATTATCTTTCCATCCTTCCTCTCGTTATGATATTCTTTGTTTCCTGTTATCATTTTCTCCCCCACCTTCCTCACGTTAATCTTTATCCTTCTATCATTTCTCTCTCTGTCTTTCTTTATATAAGTTAAACTTTTTTTATCCTATCATTTCTCTCTCTATCTTTCATATTATTCTATTTAAAATCATTTTCTGCTTCCCATCTTTACTTACTTTCCTTAAAACATTCTTTGCTTTTATCCTATCATTTTGTTTTCCTTTCATCTTTTCTTTCGTTATGTTATTCCTTTATTCAAATTATCATCTTCTCTTTTATCTTTCCTTATGTTACTCTTAATATCTTTATCCTTCTATCATTTATGTCTCTATCTTTCTTTATGTTATTCTTTGTTTTTATCCACTTATTTTTACTTTCAACTTTCCTTTTGTTGTATTCTTTGTTTCCTTTCATCATATTTTCTTCCATCCTTCCTACCCTTCTATTCTCTCTTTATAGTTCATGTTTTTCTTTGCATTATCCTTCTATTGTTTTCTTTATTCCCTTGTTTGTCGTTTTTAGCCTGAAAACGGGAAAAATCATACTGAGATGGACTCTTTTTCAATTTGTCCCCTTGAAGACACCTTCCTGAAAAATGTTCGAAAATTTCTACCAACGCGACGCGACGTTACCCGACTGTTTAGCAAAAGCCGTTATACATGTGCTTACCGTTTTGTCTGACAAAGTATGCCCCCGGACCCCCTAGATGGCCGTTTGGCTTCGTCAAACGGAGGGTTCCTCAGTGTGTGCCCCCCTTTAAATGCGCCCCCCCCCCCTTTCTGAAAATCACATGGGACCTGTATCCGCCCCTGTATCTATTCCTTTGTACATTAGCCTCGTATATGATCGTTAGAATTTCATTAATAATTGCTTCATTGTTTTGGTTTTGTATGGATAAACGAGCACTAAGTGAATTAGGGTGTCGCCAAAAAGTCAAATCGAAATATGATTTTTTTTTCTCAAAAGAAAATCTAGGCATGCACAAAAGCCAATAATTTGGGAATATTTAAAAATGTATTAAAGGCCCAAACGCAATATTATGTATTATTACCTATATATAAGGCAATTTTGCGGCGCACTAAAAACGTATAATTATTTTTGTCCGCTTGATTTGCGCGTGCAATATGACAGGATATTGCACGGAACGCTGAATTCCCCTTAGGCTACAGTACTAAACTTGCCGTGCAATATTATATGCCATATTTTGTCTGGTCTGTTTGCTGCGCGCAAATCATGCAACACATACACACATGTATACGCACATGACGTCATAAAGAAGAAGTAAAGTCAAACTTGTGTGATCACGATGAAGTCGTCAGCCTTATGCCAAAAGGGCCTTAAGGCCATAGACTTTATACAGTGATAAGGCCCTTTTGGCATAAGGCCGACGAAGTATGAGGGGCTCTAGCTATGAACTGAATGTGGTTAGTTAAATGATTTTTATTAAGTTCTAAATCATTTTCCTGTGGGGTATAGATAATAATTATATTGGATGGCTTTATTTCATGGAATACCAAAAAATATTCCACTCGTTAGGGCCAATATTCTCTGGTATCCCATTCAGAGCCATCCAAAATATAATGATGTATAAAAAATAAGGATACTGCAAATCTATATATTTTAATACCCGTATTCTTGAGCGGCGTACTGTATACTAGCTCGGTACTTTTCGTAACTCAAACTGAAGTCCTTAAATAAAGGTAATATAAAAACTCTCTCGAAATTCTTATTCTTAGCTGATTAGTGCTTCAGAAAGAGGACATGTTCAGCTTTCTTGTGATATAGGTCAGTACTCCGAGCAAGTTGTCTGGATCTTACTGTTTTGACTCAAATTAGTGACATACCCCAGTTACTAACGCTCCGTATCAACAAGAGCGCCTTAATACAAATTTTGCACAACTCAAAATAAATTCCTTCCATAAAAGAGATATAAAAACTAGCTCGATATTTCTTATTCTTAACTGATTAGTGCTTCAGAAAGAGGAGATGTTCAGCTTTTTCGTAGTAAAGTTTGGTACTCAAAGCAAGTTGTCTGGATATTACTTAATTATTTAACTTTTTATTCAGGACTTCATTTTGAGTCGTGCGATGCTCTAATAGGCGTGCTATTGTTGATTCGGAGCGTAAATTATAAATTATTGGCGGCAGGTCGCGACTTGAAATTAAAACAGTAAGATTCAGACAACTAGTTCCGCATAAACGACCTATATCATGTAAAAGCTGAATTATATCTCCTCTTTTTCATGGTGCCAGCTATATAAGCATATGAATGAAATGTCGACGAAAGTTTGACTTTCATTTGGCCTGAATCATATTGCACCTAACGGGATTACTTCGACGGGTAGCGAGAGTATGACTAATTATTATTTAAACTGTAACAGCCAGTATTAATTGGCGGACTCCCATGGGGCCGGGGGCATTAGACGATCCCGCGGCCATATTCTCGATTGTGCCACCCCTTTTATGGAGGAAAACTGGACCCCCAGCCAGCATAACCCCACCGAGCGACTTTTCGAGAAGCTGGCGAAACCCAAAAAATACGGGTCTACCTTTTCCAAAAGTTGACAAACCTGCATTTGTGTGCCCCCCCCCCCCCCCTTATACTCAATCCTGGATCCGCCCATGAAAGCCAGGCATCCTAAAACACTTTTCTTTCTTTTTTTAACAAGAGAGCTTAATTTTGCTTTTCACGATCATATACTTGACAAAAAGGTTTACAAAAACGTTTGAGAAAGTTCAAATTTTGCATTACCACATCGCCTATACCCGAATTGCCATCCGACCCGCGCCGATCGAACCGCACTGTTTAACGTTGTCAATATTTTTTCGTTTTGTATTATTCTTTTTGAGGACACCATACCACGATTTTCTGTTGTTGTCGGCCGGCCCCTTCACGCTTCTGTGAATACAAGCGCGCACCAAGCATGCAGCGAAGAGGGATTTCCCCAATATTGGGATCGAGGCATATTATGCGATTGAGCGTATTATACGATCGAGACCGCGCGCGCCGATCAGGGCGAGCCCTAGCTGCCGGCCGGAACAGTATTTCTCTTCACCATCACCATCAGTAAAGTAGCACTAGCACTGGCATCAGATGAGACTAACCCTACCCAGTGAGTCCTGTTGCTTCCGTTGCTGAAAGATGGTTTGAAAATCCATTCAGTTGTGTACTATCAACAGATCAAGTAGGGCCTAAGTCTGCTGCGCAACTACAGTGCCTCGATACTGAGTGACATGACTGATACTCACTACTCAGTGATATTTTGTACTGAATATCCAGTTCTTAATCTTACTTCTTAGTTTAACTTTTACTTTTGTGCCAAGGACTGTCTTTAGTTCTCATCAAGATTTTACAAAAAATGTGATGAATGCTTGCTTTTCAAATGTCTGTACTTTATTGACCATCTATTATTTCACAAAATATTGTGTACAAAACTTGTAGGAAATTTATTACCATTTCTTATGATACCAAACATTATTACTTTATCCAACTCCATGTATAAGCATTATTGAAAGTTACATTTGAGTATCTTTTCAGTTTTTGTGCATTATTTTGGGGTTTCTCATTTAGGCCTATTTACTATTGTTTACTGTTGAAATAAGGTAATATCTTTTTAAATATCTGCAATTTTCTCTGAAAATATCTATGGTAGCATATAATTATAATCATATATTTAGAATTCTTGATTTATGCTCAAAATTTTCATATACATTGACCACCATAAACGGCATATACCTTTCCTGTGGTAGAGCAATTGGTGAATGAAAATGACAAGTCTATCTGTCACATATACGTGCCATCGGCCAAAGTCGTTATTATGCCCAGCCGCCATTAAATCCGCCTGAACAAGTGAATAATTAGTCAAGTTTCTTGGTCTTCATTGTTGAAATTCAGTTATTTATAACGGAATAAACGCTATGGTTATCGATTCATAACTGAAAAAATTATCAGAAAGAAAGAGCGGGATTCGGACCCGGGACCTTAAACGCGAGTACAGTGTCGGAAAGAGAATACTCTGACAGTCTGACCAGACGCCTTTACCACTAGACCACGAGCACTTGATAGCGAATCTGATCTTACTGCACTATAATAATTATAATAATTAATATACCTCCGCTCCATACAAATCCTATCTATACCTCCGTTCTGCTGTTTTTTTTATATCCTACTTCCTAGGTAGGATTCTTGCCAATTTGAGGATTACTGGGCATATTAACCATAATGGCTGTTTAAGTGAATAATCAAGATCCAATAACAATTCTATAGCTTTTTAGTATCATTGCATTATAATCAAAGGAATTATTAACCTAATTTGAATCATACTACACTGTACGAGTCATTTGTGTGTGTGTGTGAATTTTGCTGGTTTAGATAATTTGGAACATAGAGCATTAGAGGTAGCCAAAACTGACACAGCCCCACATACATGTATCTGATGGTTTCTGTTTGACACTGTATTTTCGTACCGTTCTTCTGACCAGTAGATATTTTAATGGTTTATACTGGTCTTCACACCAGTGAGATCTAATGGATTTTGTGGGAATTCTGGTGGAATCTGTTCAAATCCCGTAGAAACCATTAGAATCCTAAAACCAGTACTGTAGTCTTTGTAGACACCAGTAAAATATCCTGACTGGTTTCTACTGGTTTCTACTGGAATTTCGACCTGGGCAGACACTTCTCGACAGTAAAAGGAAGGCCTCATTCAGAGTAGTAACTCTTTAAAAAAAAGAAGTTGTCTCGTTTCCAGATCTGGTAGAGAGGCCCAGCTAGCAAAGAACATGGATATCCCAGATCAAGGCATGCCACCTTTGAAACCTGAGCCATCCATAACAGAGCAAAGCAACACAAAGAGCAAGGACATTGACACTGCCACAGGCAAGGGTTAGTATTCACAGTTCAGTGCATCATTTTCCGGAATTGTCAGTACTACTAGTTCTTTGACATTCCATTGACTAAATCCGGTGCTTATTGGAATACACAGCATTTTGACTTGAAAAGATAAAGTGGCGATATGGTCATGCGATTACATTGTAAAGTAAAATTTTTCCAAGCAATTGGGAAAGGTTGATCATGAATACATAAATATTGGTGTATACAGTGAGATTTTGGTTTATGCTAAGAAATTGTCCGAATCTTGGTGAAAAGCGCACGTCACACACACATATGGCATGAATGTTTGGCCGGAACATTTCAGCTATTTCACCTCATATTTCGAATATGAGGTCATTTGACGAGCAATCTTTTTCAGGGGATATTTCTACTATGATGTACTTCCAAACTGAGATAAAAGGAATGATAAACCTCAAAAAATATTTTTTCACAACCTCTCCCAGAAATCAACCTTCTCTTTAACATTGAGAATACAGAAGAAAAAAAATAGTTGTTCTTAGTCCAAACACATTCAAAGTTGTTGAAAATTTGAAGAATTGAGGGGGAGAGATTTCCTGCTCAGCATGGAATAATAATAAGATTCATAAGGTTCCAATACCACTTTAAAATGGCATTAAACTGGCAAAATTTGAACAGCGCCACCTTACAGTAACTGCTAAATTGAGATTATAATTTGAAAATTAATTGCATTTCATTGTGAATTTTGACTAACAGCTGTTTGGAAAATAGGCATATTTCAAACTATTATTTTTGACATTGCACATGTGGAAAATTGCCAGATACATTCTAATCTGCTATACAAACTAGAATGGGGCATGATGGGTAAATTAGAGGCACAGGCACTTTCCTAATCCTGTTGAAAGATGGCACCATTAGGAGCTTCAATTTACTGTCACTTTAAATCCAATGCTGTGGGTGAAGTAAGAACTATGTAAGGGAAATGGGGGGGGGGGGGGGGGGGGGGGGGACTGCCTGCAGCACAATAAGGTGCCCTAAAAATGAGTAAGTTCATGATATAGATGCTTTGTATTGTGTTTTGTTCTAGAGATCATTGATATACTGCATGACTGTGAAGAAGAAATGTTTAGTGGTTGGCAAAATTATCAGGTGAGGATGCTATACCTGGGGAGCATTTCATCAAGTGTTTTTTCAGTGATTTTTACTGACAACTGTTATAAGCTACTGAAATCCTTGCAACTGATTGGCTGAGAGCAAATTTGTCGATGAAAATCAGTGACAAAATGCTTAATGAAACACTGCCCAGATGGTAATCCAAGTGCAGGCAGCCTACCCCTGTGTGGGCAAGTCTAAGATATGTCCTGTCTGTCACGCTTAACTTGAAGCCCTGTCCTCAAATTGTGGACGGGGCTTGAAAAGAAAGAAACATTTTGTACATGCAGAAACAGGTGGGTGATGGTTCGAAGGAAATGATTATGAGAATGCAGAGCTCTGTGAAAGTTTGCAAATGAGATGTAATGTGAATCGCAAAATTTTGATATATTTGAGGGCGACCATACCATTTGTTTACTTTCCTTCATAGCAACTTGCTACTTGTCCATGTAATCAAATTTGGTTTCCGTTTAAATAAAAGCAACCACCTCCCCCCCCCCCCCCCCCCCAAAAAAAAAAAGATGTTAAAAAAAAACCAGACATAGAGACATACATGTAGGAATGTATCTTGTATGAGTTTGTATCCCACTGATAAGAGGAGCTCATAATAATCAATATTTTACAAGATTAAGATCTTTCTGTTTGCTCAATGGAAAAATGAACTTTTTGTTCAGATAGAGAGAGGGAGGGAGGGAAAGAGAGGGGGAGGAAGAGAAATTTGCGTTATAAAAAAGTATATGTTGATGTTCAACTGCAATCCCACTTTTGATTTTCTAAAATGGGGTTTCGTAATGACAATTTTCTTTCACATTTTCCTGTTTCAATAAGAACAAGAACTGCACATATACTCATAGCATTTGCTTTTTATCAAACGTCTTGTATGATTTCTCTGTTATTTATCAGACATTACATGACAAGGACTTCGTAAGCAAGCTCAGTGACGTTTCCAAATATGCAGCTGCACTCCTAATGGTAAGCCCACTATATTTATGCAGTGGGGATCTTTAATAGCAAAAAACTGGGATTTGTTTTTTTCCTGCGGCCTTTGATCACATACATGTAGATCTGACGATTTTTGTTTCCTCCTGCTTGATATCCAGATAACCTCTTCTTGTGCATGCATGCGCCTGATATCTACAATTTACCTTTGTTCCATGTCACATGTTCCAACCACAATTGGTCTACAACACATGTACTGATGTCCAACTGAAGACTTATAAACCCTTTCAGTGCACTTGACCACACTTTGTGGTTTGGCTCAGTAAGTTTTGATTCAGAGCCCTAAGAAATATATCAGATGCATGAGTAGAAAGAGCAAAAATTTCTGGACAAAATATGTCCATTTTTTTGCATGACCACATTTAGTTTGATGCCAGGAATTTTAAAAAGGAGATAAGCCTTAAAATCTTTATATTGGCAACACATTGAGAGGTTCAAAATCATTGTTTTTTTTGGTCAAAATTGGCAATTTTTTCAAATTTTGAACTCACCATGTTTGTTGTTTCAAAGATATTACACCTTATTAGAACCATGTAGCACTAAAAGAAAAATATTATTGTTGCCAGTTTGAAGAACAAAATGTGATCCATTTAACCCTTAGATAATTCCTGTCCTGAAAGGGTTAAAGTGTACCAATTACAAAAAAATATTGTGCTCTGTATGTTAGGGTTCCATGTCCTATACTATATTCAAAGTGCCTTTAATTGTTAATTCTATAAAGAGATATTGCAAGTTTTAAATACACTCTAATAAGCATTACGGGGACGTGTGAGTAGACAAGTCGACACACCCGTACACGCTAGCATACATTGATTGGCAGGGCATGTTTTTATTTGTTTTGTTTTGTGTTGGGGTGTGTGTGTGTGTGTGTATGTGTGCATGTGTGTGATGTGATGCAGCAGGAAAATGTGCCAGAGGTTTGCTAAAAATTCTTTAAATCTGTATTTGTAGTAAACCAGAGAAAATGATAGACTTGTCCAAAAGCTCTAAAATAATTTAAACCTTTGACTACTGAATTATCATATTCACAGGGACCACCCGGTTCCTGTACGTAATGGGTTAAGTGACAGATGATGGGATTACAGGATATGATGTCACTTTTGTAGATCCTAGGCATACATGTATCTCTTTTTATCTTCCTTGTCATTCAGAATCCAGCTGAAAATGCCATTATCCTGAGTGGCTGTGGAACTTCGGGAAGAATTGCATTCTTTATAGCTGTAAGTTCACAAAGATTCATGATTTCAGCCAAATTCATTGCTAGTACTACCGATACATGTACGTCTCTTATGGCTGAAAGTTCTTAAAAGTGTATTTTTCAGCTTTTGAACTGACTGCTCAAAATGGTGATTTCCCCAGTCAGAATTTATAGATTATTCATAGTCACATCTCATTTTAAGTCAAAAAGAAAAGGAGGGGGGAAAAACACAGAAAAACACAATTTCGATGTGTGACAGCAAATGAAAATATACATTGGACTTGCCCTTTAATTTTCTTTATTTGATGCTATTTATTAATATTTTTTTTCCTTGACATGCATAGACTAAGATGAACAACTTGCTGAAAGAAAAGGGGCTTCCCCATTGCTTTGATTACATCATTGCTGGTGGCAACAAGGCTTTGACTCATTCTGTTGAAGCATTTGAAGACAGCCCAGAGGCAGGAAAGGAGGAACTAATTAAGGTCAGGCCAAGCTTAGAGGTGTCATGGTTTATTTGGTAGATATGTAGAGATGTGATGGTCTAAATGGTAAGTCCCAGGACTATGGACCACATGGTACAGAGGTACCGTAGTCAAGTGGTTTAAACAATTGACTGAAGATGCAAAGGTCGTAGGTCCAATCCCTAGCACGGCACCTGCATGTGTGTCCTTAAACAAGGCATTTTATCTACATTTTTATCTCCACCCAGGTGTTAAATGGGTACCCCGTAGGGTGCAAAAGTTGCTATGGTTTGATCAGCATTGTGAGCATTTGTATAAAAGGTGCCTGGCTGGAAATCTCCCCAGGGAGTGGAGAAGGAGCATACATTGTGTGCGGGCAAATCATGAATCCGATGACCAGGGTAATAATATGTCTGTAACGCGCTTAGAGAAATTAGGCGATATATACCTTTAAACCCAGAATATTATTATTGGAGTCCCTAACATAGTATTTTACATTAATCTCCATGTACCACTCTCCATTCAGGTTCTTTTCTTCCTCTAAGAAATTCCTTGAATGCTTTGTATGATATTCTCTTTCTTTGTTATGTTCGTATTATTGAGATGATTCTGCTCTGTCGTTCAGTTGGGAAAATTTAGATTTAAGCTTTGAGAATTATGAAAATTTGATTCTTTACATGTCTGATTTACTTGTATGTTTTCATTTGCCCTGCAGGTCTCCAAAGGAAAAAGGAAAGTTCTCTTCATTGGCATTTCATGTGGGCTTTCAGTATGTATATACATTGTATATATTATTAGATGTCACTTATTAGTATAGCATCAGCTATGAAAATATAGGCATATTAATACATTAATAGCGAAACGTCATGGCGCGTAAAAACGTGGGAAAGACGCATATGACAAAATTATTAAAAATCAACATTTTATTTAATATAGAGGCAGAACCAAAATATTAGGATGTAGAATTAGTGTTTGCCTCTTTGAACACTATTAAGCAAAATAATATGAAAAATTGTATTCAGATAAATGTCTGATTCTAATTTTTAAAGCACAGACAAAGTGAGAAATTTTCCTCTTTTTGTCTTTCCCGCGTCTTTATGCGCCATTGCACTTTGCTAAGCTACCTAACTTAACAGATCAACTCAAATTGCTTCTTCAGTCCACTCACTTTCAAGTTGAGAATAAGTGTTAAAAATTGATTTGGTATGTTTCCAAGCTTTATTTTTAATCTTCTTAATCATAAATTGTTCTCACCCCTTTTGTACTCATGAAGGGATCTAGTTCCCAGCAAATAACCTCTTACATCTATACAGAAGTCTGCTTAAGACATTCATACAGAGGTTACTGATTGTTTTCAGACATACAAATGTACATGTACCTCAGGACAATGTTTCATCAAGCGTTTTGTCAGTGACTTTTACCGACAACTGTTATAAGCTTCTGATTTGTCAGTAAAAATCACTGACAAAACGCTAATTTTGATGAAACGCTCCCCTGTGAGGTACATGTACATTTGTATGTCTGTAAACAATCAGTGATAGGACCCTTCCTTAAAACAAGTTTGTATGGTGAAAAGTGTTGATAGTATACTTTACCTGGTTATGTTTTTTTTTTCTAAATATTTATATTGGATTTTCCAGTTTGGTTCTCCTCATTATTTCCTTGTTATTCTCCTCTTCCTATATCCTGCTGAGTTTTCCCTGTTATGCAATGATGAGTTGCCATTCTCTTTCGATTATCCATCTGTACCTGTTTTGATTCTTGTTTTGTACTTTCTTGTTATTCAATGGCGATGCAAAATTAGGGATTTTATTCAAGTAATTTGATTTGATTTGATTGATATCATTCAGGCTCCATTTATAGCTGGTCAGCTGGATCACTGCATGTCTCATCTCGATACCATCCTGCCTGTCTTACTAGGGTTCAATCCTGTCAGCATGGTTAGAGATCGGACGATAGAGGGGTGGCAGCAGACCCTCCTAACAGGTACAGTGAAACCTGGCTATAAAGGCCACTCAGGGGAGACAAAAAAAGTTCTCTTTATGAGCAGGTGGTCTTTATGAACAGGGGAGTGTTTCATAAAGCTGTTTGTAAAGTTACGCACGACTTTACTAATGACTTTAATATGGCAAGCCAAATGTGATTCTCAATCATTTGTAATCGCATCCGCTAAAGTTGAAATATGCAGACGTAGATTAACATTCTTATTCTTAATAAGCATTTTTAATGCAAAGTATATTTTTTGCCACAGTCTAATTGAGATTATTTGAAATACAGTCATACTTTGTTAAAACATCAGGAAAACTTTGGGCATTTCATTTGGCACTTCATATACAAGCTGTTTGTGAAGTCATGCGTAACTTTACAAACAGCTTTATGAAACAGCCCCCAGGTTGCTTATTTACTCATTTCAATAATAAAACCTCTATTCATGGGAAACAGAAATTTGGTCATTATAGCAAAGTTGTTTTTCTATACAGGTGGTTGCTAAAGCAGGATTGACTATACATGTAGTTTCCACAAAGTTATCATTATTTTGGATGCTCTGGAATATGCTCACAGGTCCAGGGGGGGTGTTTCGTAAAGCTGTTCGTAAAGTTACGCATGACTTTACGAACGACTTTAATTTGAAGTGCCAGAGAGGATGCCCAAAGTTTTTCCTGATGTTTTAACAAAGTGTGACTGTATTCCCAATAACCTCAATTAAAATTATGGCAAAATATACACTTTGCATTACAACTTGTTTGTTATAATAAAAATGCACAGTTCAACTTTAGTTGATGCAGTTAAAAAATGATCGAGCATCCCATGTGGCTTTTCATATTTAAGTCGTGGGTAACTTTATGAAACAGCCCCCAGGCCTTATTCAGTCCAAGATATAGGGTTTGGGTGTGGGTCCCCATTGGGTTTTAGGTTCGGTTTAGGTTTAGGTTGAGGGTTGTAGGTATGGTGTTTGGTCCAGGGTTGATGTTAAGCCATATCCTACTGAAGCCAGGTGGTTCATGTATTAAGCCTATTGGGAATAAGAGAACCAGTAGGCAAAGGATTATGTTGTCATAGGAACATGTGCCGTACAAGTTGGGATTTTCTCTGTGCAGGATGAAGTTACGTTGAGCAGAAGCATAGGGATCATTTAATAAATAAGAATTCTGTCCGGGGGGGAGGAGGGGGGGGGGGGGATATCAATTTAAACAGTGGACCCTTTCAGTCCAAACCTGTGAAAACTGTTTGTGAGAAGCCCTGAATACCTTCATGTAAAAAGAAATTTACGGTGCACAAAGTATGAAAATCTCTCATTTTCCAACATATTTTTTTTTTAATCCATTAATACAATGATGCATTTTATTGTACTACATGTACATGTATATTAATGTTATTGAAATCATCCAAGTTCTTTTTAATATACTTGGGCTACAAGTTCCAGGTCAATAATGTACTCATGTTGAAGCAGTCAAATATAATTTTCCTTTACGTACATATTGTTATTCTACACACAATTATAACTTAAGTGTATAATATTACATCTCCCGTTACTTCTTCCTCATTTGTTTGTTCCTTTGCAGTGACTAAACGTTTGATGCTTCTAGAGAGTAGTGGCCAAGGTTATATTTTGAATCCAATTGTGGGGGTAAGTTTTTTATTTAAGCACAGTGTCTATCACAACACACAGTTGATCTGAGTGCTGATTATTTCGAGTATTGATAATACTGCTGTGTATCAATGTGTTGTATACAGACTGCCATGTATACATGTATATGTAGTGGCAGATATTGGGGGGGGTCACAACCGGCCTTTTGGAATTCTGGGTTCGAGTTTTAGTTAGGTATTGTGTTTCGTTCATGGTTTATGATACATGTAGGAAGTCAACTCATTGTGTTTGTATAGAAATTTCTCAGTATGTTTCAGAAATTGTGATATTTCAGTGCCGATGTCACATACATGTATATGTGACAGATAGACTTGTCATTTCCATTGACCAATTGCTCGACCAAAGGAAAGGTATGGTGGTCAATGTATATGAAAATTTTGAGCAGAAGTCAAGCATTGCTACCATAGAAATTTTCAGAGAAAATTACAGATTTTTAAAACAGATATTACCTTATTTCAACATTAAACAATAGTAAACAAATGAGAAACCAAAAAATAATTTGCAAAAATGAAACTCCAATGTAATTTTCAATTATTCTTTTGCATAAAGTTTGGTAAAGTAATAATGTTTGGTATCATAAGAAATGGTAATAAATTTCCTACAAGTATTGTAGACAATATTTTGTGAAATAATAGATGGTAATGAGGAGCAGACATTTGAAAGTAAGAATTGATCACATTTTGATAAAATTCAGGGATGCTACTTTCCGACGTCCGTCAAACTTCCGACTTTTTCGGCTAAGACTCTCACTCCGGCCCCTCTCGGTATACATGCCTACTGATCATTTTCTTTCCTTGTCTCTCTTTCACCTCATTCCGTACGTGCATACTGCATGTATTGTATGTGTAACGACCATGCGGGTGCGCTCACGCTACACATGTAATGCTTATCTATCTGTGTATACTATGTGTGTAAGCATGCGATGCTTGATTGCGTGGAATCGGAGCTCACAGCGATGTTGTCTTCGTGGTATTTCATGGATAATATACAACTATTGAGGGAATATCTGGGGCAAAAATGTCATCATGGAGTATTACAACAAAGGAAGGAAGGAAACAAACATTTTAGACTGTGTTTGCAGCAAAGTGGAGTTCATCAAACGATTTAAGTTCCACATGTGGAAATTTGTGTAGTCTACTGTTTAGTTTGGGGAGGTTGCGTCGCACTGGAGAGTCTATCAATGAAATCTGTCTCTAAACGAGGGAAGCTGACCGACGAATGTCAATACTGTAAATTGGAGTAAGTAGTAATACATCAGGAATAGTGTCAATTTGTGGCTTTCTGGGCAGTTCTGATTGAGAAAAAGCTCTAGCTTCAAGAGGGCTTTGCCCCCTTGCTTTGTCCCCGATACGTTCCTACTTTTTTGAGCATAGTGGCATCCCTGAAAATTTTGAAGAGAGCTAAACCCCTGGGCATAGTAAGAGTTAAAGTCGGGTATCTACCTTTGCTTCTTTCCAGCCGGAAGCCATAACTGGTTCTTCTAGGATGAAAGGAGGCGGGGCAACCAAACTGATTCTTGAGACGTGCTTCCTGACTGCTCTCTCATCTCCGTACCTTTTCTCTGAAGCCACAGGCACTGACAAGGTACAACTTTCAGTTTTACACTCTATATCCTTGTTCACATATGATACCTTGAACAGTTTAAGAACATGAAAACTTCCTTGTCAGAATGAAATAATCTCAGTGTATTGCGCTTCACATTATAACTCACAGATTCTTCACAATACCTCCTCACAATTCACTTCACACTTCTTGATGTTATAACTCGCCGCTAAGAAATTATGCCTTGGGGCCTTCGTTGCATGCAGTTCTTTTGCTTTGAATCCCCTACATTCAGTTCTTTCACACATAAAATTGTCTTTATTTGGCTGCTGCACTTTTTTGTACTTGGTTTGCAACATCGTGCATGAACAAAGCTTAATTTGTGTTACTTTTCTGTTTTAACTGCAATTTCCTCTAGCGCAGATTCAGCAAAAGAATGAAATTCCTTCAAATTTTTCTCTTGAAAGCCTTCAAACATGTTATCATACACTATTGGAAAATAGTCATTATTATACTTTAAGTTTCATGTCATCCACATGTAATCAGTATACATCCTGTAGCACCACCTTTTTCATTTGACCTGTTCTTCATCAGATAAATGTAGACGAGGATAGAGCAAACAATACCAGCAAACGAGAAGAAATGATCATCAGTCTCTTTGACTGCTATCAACAAGTTTGGGAAACTTCTTATCAAACGTCTAAGGAGCAACTTGCAAAGCTAATTGAACAAGCTGGAAAGAGGTAAGTAATATAATCGGTAGAGACTCATCTCTGACCAGGCACGGCTCTCCACCCCAATTTACTCTTAAAGTAAGCTTTTGATTTCCTAACGGCTATCGAAGCCCTCCGCTGAGCGAGGAGCAGAAATCCTCAAATTCACATTCTTGTATCTCCCTTAAATATCGAAAAAATAATAGAGTAGATAGGAAATGATGATATTATGCTTCATATCAATTTTCACTGAAAACGGTCGAGTATTTTTTGAGATATTTTTCTGTTTCAGAGGGCCGAGAAAAGAGGTTTTGTCTTTTTTCCCGACACAAGTCTGGGACAAAATGATTATGCAAACAAATGACATATTGCTAGACTTTAAACTCCAATCTCACTCCCTGCACAGTTAGTAGTTTTGTGTAAAACTGCCATAAAAAATCGAAGACTTTAACATGAAAAGACTGCAAGTTACGGTCCATTATTGAACGAATCGCCTCTGTACGCATGCGCTCACACGACGTCATCCTTTTGCTTCAGCTCGTGCTCACGTCGATCAGCCGTTCTGTTATAAGCTACTGAAATCCTTGCAATCTGATTGGCTGAGAGCAAATTTGTTGGTAACAATCACTGACAAGACACGCCCCCTGTTTACTCTCGATCTTGTGTGTATGCATGGTGTACGTGTACTGTGTAGCCTGTACGCTGCCCATATATCGCTAGGAAGGTCGTGTGTACACTCGAGTGGAAACCATCCTGCATGCACCGCTATACGTGGGACTACATGCGAAGAACGGTAAAGGGTTCATGAATGGCATTGCCTTTGATTTTTCCCCCGACATAACCGTTCAACAGATAATTATGAAAAGATATTTCGAGGATCCCCTCAATATACTTTAATTTTTCATATCTGTAAGTTTTGATCTTGCGCAATGACAGCAAATGTGAAAAATACTGCTACATTTTCAGACTTTAAAAAAAAAAATATGGCTCCTCATTTCTCTAAGTTTTCATAAACTAAAAAATGATTTGACTACGAGTGATACTAATTATGGGTTAGAGCAACTCTTATTCTGGAATTTGACGTTTACTTTATTTCATTTGGTTGATTCTAGGGCGAGATTTCACAATTTAGCTGAGACTCTTCGGTATCGGTTTTACGTAAACAAATTGTTTATTTTATGCAAATTAGGCAGGACAGAGCTTTTGGGCAGTTAATTGCAGTGTAGAGCCGCGACTGTGACAGGGAGACTCAGCGGTGCAGCTAATGTACAGGGGGGGCATGGCATGTGTGCCTCCCCCCTTCCGAAGAATGGTGAAAATAAAAGAATTAAAAGGAGAGGAAGAAAAGGAAAGAGGGGATAAGGCAGCATAAAAAGAAGATACTCTGCTACATCCTCCATTTACTCTCTGACCATTAGTCTGTTGCATTTCATCCATTTAATATTTGTTTTATATATTTTGTTTTTTCCTTCTCTCTCTCTCTCTCTCTCTCTCCCATCTAGTCTGCTTGAGAATGGTCATGTGTACTACATTAGCTGGGATACTTGGGGTATTCTAGGACTGATTGATGCTTCTGAGTGCCCGCCCACATTTGGATCAGGTAGTCACTGATCTTGTTGACTTGACGTTTATGGCTTTAAAGGGCCCCTGCCATCAAAATGCAAGTTGATGCCCATTGGTGTGCAGTCCTACATACATACATTGATATTTAAACTTCTAATTATGTCTCATAGATTTTTAAATATTTTTTGAAATAATTTTCTACAACCTGCTAAGCCCCACCCACTTAAAAAAAGTCCTCCAGACCACTTTCCCCCTGTGACATCATCTGTCAGTCATCAGTGAGCTAATAGCGATTTTGCAAGTGCAATTGGTATTTAACTTTGTCAAAGCCGACACCTATTACAATACAACATACAATACCAACATAGGAGTTGCTATGTCAGAGTGAAATTGGTATTTAACTTTGTCAAAGCTGACACCTGTTACAATACAACATGCACTACAAACATAGGAGTTGCTATGTCAGACATGTTGTAGCATCAGCAGGAAAACAAAGGCAATGAGGAGCTGTTGTATGAAAAGCATGCAATTCTATAAATGAGTGTGTGGTGATCTGGAGGACCACTGTCTATTGTATTGTAGAATAGATAGTGGTATGTAAATTCAACCAGCTCAGCACACGCTCATAATAGAATTGCATGCTTTCATACAATACCTCCTCATTGCCTTTGTTTTCCTGCTGATGCTACTGCTGATGCTACTGTTGCTACAGCATGTCTGATACCAATTTCACTTGCAAAATTGCTATTAGCTCACTGATGATTGACAGATGATGTCTCAGGGGGAAAGTGGTCTGGAAGATTTTTTTTAAGTGGGTGGGGCTTAGCCGGTTGTAGAAAATTATTTCAAAAAATATTTAAAAATCTATGAGACATATTAGAAGTTTAAATATCAAAATATGAGGTGTATGTAGGACTGCACACCAACAGGTATCAACTTGCATTTGGATGGCAGGGGCCGTTTAATCCGTCTTAGCATAGCAACTGTAATGTTAGCTTTGCAGGGAAATAATAAAATAATAATAATAATATGCTATATTTATATAACGCATTCCTTGAATACTTCAATGCACTTTGCAATGTTATTTATTACACTATGAACATGGCGAACAAAGAAGCGGACAAAATATACAGCTCCTCATTGTACCTTCCACACTTGCTCTGGGAGACAATAGAACATCCCTTCTCACTGCTATTATGTAAAAATATGTAGAACAGGTGTCACATGCATATTCACCTGTTCTACTTATTTTACATAATAGCAATGAAGGGATGTTCTATTGTCTACCAGAACAATTGTGGAGGGTACAATGAGGAACTGTATATTTTGTCTGCTTTCTTTGTCATCGTGTTCATAGTGTTATGACCCCTGGCCATTGGGTTTCAAGCCCGCATTCAAGCATGCACCATCTCCACTCCTAAGGAAGCATTCCTACCATTTTGCACTGTTCACATGCATGCATGTAGGGCGATGGCAAAAACAGTCACTTTCAGCAATCCTTACGGGTACCCATTATCTCCTGGGTAAGAGTGGCAATGCAGATTAAGGTCTTGCCAAAGTACAGGACTCGAACCGCGAACCCTGTGTGTACACAGTCCGGTGATATATGCGCTAGGCCATGACACCTCTTATGCTAAGCTTCACGACTTGTAGCAGTACTATTACAATTTTAAGCAATGGTGTACTCTGCAGACTGAAAAGAGCTTTACTCAGTGTGCTGGATTTAATATTTTAATTCCAATCTATTTAAAGGAGCCAGTTCATAATTACAATTTGCCAATGTGCAGATAAAGGTCATTTGTACCGATTACAATTAACCTTTATAAGCTGTCATTTTGTACTCACCATGATGTGTGCACCATTATGAAATTTTGCATGTTAAACAAGGCACGTCCACAAAAACAAATATGCGTGTGCGCGTACAAATTGAGGTCATTTCAGGGTCATTTCTGCCATGTGCATGTACTAATAGACCTGGGGGGCGTTTCATGAAAGGACTTGTCAGATATTTTATCCGACAAATTTCCTCTCGGCCAATCAGATGCAAAGATTTCAGTAGCTTATAACAGTTGTCGGATAAAATATCCGACAACTTCCTTTCATGAAACGCTCCCCTGTTTACTAAGTGATTCAAATTTATGGATGTTTCTTTCCTGGGGACCTAGTAACGAGGTATTCCATTAACCTGTTATTAATGATTATTAATGATTATTAATGAACTACAATACTTGGAATCCAGTTTGCATACATTACTTGTTGCAGATATGCCAACTAGTACGAATTCCTCACCCAGTTTCGCTCCTATTACACTTGATAAGGGGGTACCAACATCTATGGATGTCTTGAATTAATTTGGAACACAACATTACCATAATACATCGCACCGGTCTCCTCGAACAACCTTTTGTTATCCACTGGCATTAACTATTTATGGCTCTGGGTTACAAGAACTGTTCTAAATTTTTGCCTGTGATACACAATGCCATACCCCCTTATCAACCGTAAAAGGTAAGGAATACGATTTTAGGTTGGCAGCACTGTTGTTGCGATGTCTGACAAGCCTCTGGCAAGCTTTCAGGTTGTCAAGAACAACCTTTGTTTCAAAAGTATGCATAAAATTTGAATCACTTAGTAAACAGGTCTATTAGGAATTGGCTTAATGTTTTTGTTTTACAGATTATAATGATATCAGAGGGTTTTTGAAAGGAGGCCTTGTACCCCTAGCATCTCTCCATCATCAGGGAACGGTGAGATTTTTTTTTTCTGTTTAATTTGTCAGATCGTTGTCTCAGTGAGAACTGTGATTGGCCCGACTAAACTTCAATCAATTTCAGTCAATTATAACCAGGCTTCACGGGCGGCCGAAAAAAGTTCTCACATGGTTCATAGTGACCGAAATATGGCTTTACTGAATCCCATGGGGGTGATCTGAGAGGACCAAAGCAATTTTGCAGGTTGACACATTTATTGGTCCATACTTAGTGAAACATAACCTTATTATGACATGCTGGAAGGTGGTTTGGGAGGACCCAAGCAACTTTGGAGATTGAAAGTAGGCATTGACTGATGTATTACCCTTGTATGTACCTTTGTTTCAAGAATCTATGCATGGTTTTTATTTTCCCAAATTCCTCACCCTTGGTACCAAAGGTGTTACGGACTAGCGAGAACGCTGATTATAACAATTAACTTTCCTCTTTTTTTTTTGTTGCTTTTGTCTTTTATTTACTTCGTTATTTTTCAGTGATGATTTGACATTCTGTTGCTTGGTCCAAAGCTGTTTCGATTTGACCCTTTTTAGACAATTGACCACATTTTGTGGTTTGGCTCAATAACTTTTGATTCAGAGCTCTAAAAAATATACCCGAAATATGAGTAGAAATAGCAAAAAATTTCTGCACACGCAATATCCATATTTCTTGCATGACCATATTGCATTTGATGACGCGAATTTGTAAAATGAGAACAAGCTTTAAAAATCCTTAAGTTGGCAACACATTGAGAGATTCAAAATAATTTTTTTTCTTTAAATATTCAATTTTTTCAACTTTTTGACAAAATTCTTTACCATGTGTATCGTTTTCAAAGACATTACACCTTATTAGAACCACGTAGCACTAAAATCAAAATGTTATTGTTGCCAATTTGAAGAACAAAATGTGATCAATTTAGCCCTTAAATAATTCCTGGTTGAAAGGGTAAAATAGTGTTGGATCTTGACTGCAGAACAATTGTAGATGGAGTATTATTGCGTCACACAACAGTTGCATTACTACTTGTAGCAGATGGTGTGGTGAAATGGTATCCTCAGAATCTCCTCATCACCTCCTGTGTTTGATTTATCTCTCCCATGTTAACATTGAAGAAGTTAACTAAACGTGTGATCTATTTCTGTTTTTATTTGAAGGACACTGCCAGAGGTAATGACCCATTAGGAGATGAAACGTCCCTGGAATTCTTCAAGAAATTCATTCTACCATCCATCGCATCCAAAGATACTATCATATTCCTTCTGCCTTCAGATGGTAAGACTAACTTACTTAAGCTTTCTCACTTTATGATTAAACCGATGTCTTGATTGCTGCATTAACTTACATGTAACTTAAGGGAAGGTTGAGTTCCGGGAAAGGTAAAAAAATAATTTATGAGGTTTCTCATTCTTTTTATATTAGTTTGGAAGATTATCTTAGTAGAAATGCCCCCCTGATTAGGATTGCTCTTCAAATGCCCTCACATTCAAAATATGACAAGAAAACACCTGAAATGTTCAGGCCGAACATTTCTGTGTAGTCCCATATACACATTTTTGTGTGCAGTGAATGTGACTCTCAGCAGAATTGAGTCAATTTCTAATCATTATGGTGATTCCAAGACCTTCATTACAGCATACACCAATTCTTATGTGCTATATAATCAACCTTACCCAATTGCTTTGAGACGGTTCCTTTCGCAATTCAATCTCATGACCAGAACTCAACTTTATCTTGGGGCAGTTGTCATTAATGAATTTTCAAGAGTGAAAATTGTGACTGAAATACTTTGCTTCATTGATAGACTGGGCATAAAATGTTTCCATAGATATAAACTTCACGATAGGGGCAACCGTTTCTGTTTCTAGAAGAGGAATGTAGACCTTCCTATTTCACACATAATATTCAACAATTACATTTTGGGATTTGGCACCCACGGCACTGAAAGGATGAAAAGTCAGAAAAACCAATTGGAAGTACTCAATACAAATCAAATAAATGATAAGTTTTAATCTGTTTTATGCAGGAAACATATTATGGTATTTTAAGGAACTGCCCCCCAAAATTCTCAAAATATCCTTGTATTATTGTATATAAGGAATTGATTTATTAAATTTGATGTAGGTGATATGAAAGAACATTTTACAATTAATATTGGGTGAATCATGATCAATGTGTCATCAAACTGAAAGATGTCAGCATTTGTCATTGTTTATACTTCCAGAAATGAGAAAAAAAAACAAGCAAATGTACCTGCACATGCATATGGGTGCATAATTACACTATACATACTGGAAACCATAATGATAACATATAGTTGTATGTAATAAAAGGCTATTGAAACATTACAAACATCTAAATATAGTAGAAATAACCTTTTCATTCATATTTCCCCCAGATGCACAGGTACACCATGAAATGAACACCCTATTGCAATCAGTGATGGAGAAAACTCAACGCATAGGAGCAATGTCAATGCCTCAGGGGGAGGAAACACGACTTGATCTCAAAAGTTGCACCCTCGTCCATCTTGGACACGTAGGAGAGCAGATGATTGACAGGGTACTACTCGAAAGGCTGGACAGTCACCTGGAGAAGGCTGTTGCAAAGAGTGTTACCGAGTTTGCTTTGAAGTCATCACTGAATGCTATAAGTACTGGTGCTCACATCGCTAAAGGGAAGGTTTATCAGAACTTCATGGTGGACCTGAGACTAAGGTAAGAATGTTAGATAGTAAGTATGAAAAAAAAGAGTGGTGCTGAAGCAAGATGGGGGTAGGGGTTAGGGTTAGAGTTAGGAGAATACTGTAATGAAGAGTGTTACCGAGTTTGCTTTGAAGTCATCACGCAATGCTATAAGTACTGGTGCTCACATCGCTAAAGGGAAGGTTTATCAGAACTTCATGGTGGACCTGAGACTAAGGTAAGAATGTTAGATAGTAAGTATGAAAAAAAAAAGAGTGGTGCTGAAGCAAGATGGGGGTAGGGGTTAGGGTTAGAGTTAGGAGAATACTGTAATGAAGAGTGTTACCGGGTTTGCTTTGAAGTCATCACGCAATGCTATAAGTACTGGTGCTCACATCGCTAAAGGGAAGGTGTATCAGAACTTCATGGTGGACTTAAGGCTCAGGTAATGCTGTAAGCCCCTTCTAAGCCTTCCTGTTTATTTGGACAATATACTATTAATACATGGTTGGCAGTGCGTTGGTGCAATCTGGCAACACTAAAGGTTTTTATCGTGGTGTACTATACGCACGAGGCGCAAGCCGAGTGTGTTTGACACCACGATAAAAACCTGCGTGTTGCCAGATCGCACGAACTCACAACCATGTATTAATAGTTTTATAACACGGGTCGGCAATATGATTATAAAGTCTATAAAAATGGTTACGAACCCCATAGAAACGCCAAGAGTCGCACAGTCATGGAGGCTGCCATTTGCTTTCCTGGATGACATCACAGAAGCGCAGCCAACAAAAGTCATGCGCGTTTCAGTGCGCGCATGTAATCCCTGCACTAAAATGACAATTAAACTACGCGATTTCATTGCGTTTTAAGTTTGCACGCACCAGAGGTACGTGTACGCGCAGCTCAGCCATGCTTTAGAGCCTTTTTGATGTGTGTTATCACTTTTTTATACCCCCGCCATCAGTCGATGGTTGGGCGGGTGGGCGGTCGGTCGGGCGGGCGGTCGGTCGGTCCGTTGCAAATCTTGCGGGTCGAACTACTTCCTCAGTTTTTGACCGAAAGTCATGAAATTTGGTACACACATTGGTCTTGGTGGGAAGATGTGCAAGACATATTTTTCGGATGAGTCGGAATCTGCATTGCCATGGTAACGGCATATTTATGGCAGAAAATCAAGGAAACACCTTGCGGATCGAACTACTTCCTCAGTTTTTGACCGAAAGTCATGAAATTTGGTACACACATTGGTCTTGGTGGGAAGATGTGCAAGACATATTTTTCGGATGAGTCGGAATCTGCGTTGCCATGGTAACGGCATATTTATGGCAGAAAATCAAGGAAACACCTTGCGGATCGAACTACTTCCTCAGTTTTTGACCGAAAGTCATGAAATTTGGTACACATATTGGTCTTACTGGGAAGATGTGTACAACATATTTTTTTGATGTGTCGGAAGCTGCGTTGCCATGGAAACGGCATATCTATGGCAGTAAATCAGGGAAAAATCTTGCGGATCGAACTACTTCCTCAGTTTTCGACCAAAAGTCAAGAAATTTGGTACACACATTGGTCTTGGTGGGAAGATGTGCAAGACATATTTTTTGGATGTGTCGGAAGCTGCGTTGCCATGGAAATGGCATATCTATCGCAGTACAGTAAATCAGGGAAAAATCTTGCGGATCGAACTACTTCCTCAGTTTTCGACCAAAAGTCAAGAAAGGCTGTTGTCACGGGGCGAGGTATTAATCATCATCTTCAGTGATATTTCTAGTTTTTGCATGGTCACGTGGTGTTATTTGACCAATCAGGATGGCTATATTCTTGAACCCGTTTTATAATTGTCATTAATGAACTTTCAAGCGTTAACATTTCTCCAGAAAATGCTTGTTTCAGTGTTGAATCGGGCTGAAGATAATACTTTTGGAACAACCTCAAAATAAGACTACCTGCTTCTGTTTCAGGAAAAAAAAGACATGGCAATTCTTAACGTGGAGAAGGTTTACGGTTCACCATGTGTTAGTCCTGATAAGGACTGTTGGGGTCTTGAAATGGGGGTAGAGAATGAGGAGAGAAGGGGAGAAAATGAGAAATTTAACTTTAAAATTCACCTTTTTGGGCCTGACATGAGGTCATAAAAGGTCATGTGACTCGGTAACGGTATGACCGACTTTTGTAAACTTGGTGTCAAAAGATGCGCAAGACTTGAAAGAAAAAATTCAGAAAGTGGCATAGCGTGAAATGTAGCGGTTCGAAATGTGCGGCGAAATTTGTCTGGGGGGCCACAGAGGCACCCCCCCCCCAGTACACTAAGGGTTAGACCGCAAGTCCAGTCTACATTTCTGTACAACATTGTGATTAAACCACACTAGACTAGAGTTTAAGTTAAACCGGAGTTCAGAATGTGATGTTCTAAAACTCTGGTTTAAAGGGCAGGTTTAGACGGAGTTCAGAATATGGGCCAATGTGTTTGTATCGTTCTTTCTCTCAGTAATTCCAAGCTGCTCGAGAGAGGCATAGGGATTGTATCAAGGTGTGCAGAGTGTACCAGGGAGGAGGCCAGAGATGCTGTGATGCGTGCCATCTACCAGTCTGATGACATCACCTCCTTGAAAGACACGCCCGTATCTTCCATCATACAGACTGCTGGTAACGTAGAGAGGGTGAGTGGCATCCTCCTATTAAATACCAAGGAAGTCTTTGGCTAGGCCCTGTTTAGTCCTGAAATTGAACTTTTCATTTATGTAGCTTAGCGAAAGGCATGGCGCATAAGACGTGGGTAAGACGCTTTGAGGAAAATTGCAAGTTTTGTATGTGCTTCTAAAATCAGAATCAGACATATCTGAATAAAATATTTCATAAAATTTTGCTTAACAGTTCTACATCCTAATATTTTGGTTTTGCCTCTGTAGAATAAAATTTTGATTTTGAATAAGTTTGTCATATGTGACCCGACGCCTCAAAACCTACAATAAGTCGCCAAAATTATTTTTTTTGTTTTATACATTTTCTGAAAGTAGAGATTCTCAGCTTTCCAATGGTATATCACTTGCCTAATTTACTCAATGATAGCACCTTTAAATATCACTTTAAGAATCAGTCAATCAATAACTCCTATTCAGAGAAAATGGCCATTTAAGTTCGGAACAAAAGAGTGCTAAACCTTCGCTCTCTGTATGCGCCCAAGTAAAACTGGGTATTCAAATGGCCATAGCAACTGGTATGAAGGGATTATCAGATTAGGCTGAATTTTGGCAAGCTGCTTCAGGAGGACCTATTGTTTACTCACTCCAAAAATCAATTTAATACCTTTAGAGGTAAAGTAGTAATTTGGCATTGAATGCAAGTATTACAAAAGCTCTCCAACATTCATTAGCTGGACAGGTGAAAAAAAGGAGTCATTTTAAAATGCCCCCAAAACATATTTCTAAGTCGAATTACGACTCACAAACTTGAGACATGATAGAATGATAATGAAACTACCCATTTCTATCAAAAACAGAAAATCGACTGATCCAAGCAAATTTACTATTTTGGGCTGTTTTTCCTACGTTGTGGTCCGTGCGACTTATTGTAGGTTTTGAGGCGGCGGGTCACATATGCGTCTTTGCCACTTTCTTACGTGCTACAGTCAAACCTGCTTTAGCGACCACAATTTTCGTTTCCCTTGAAAAGTGTTTCTCATTGAAATGTGTATTAAAGGAACCTGTACATAAAGACCACCTGCTCATAAAGACCGTTTTTCTTCTCTCCCTTGAGCGGTCTTTATAGACAGGTTTCACTGTACAAGGTTTTGCTAAACTACCTTGTCACTACTTTTACTTATGATTAAACCTTACCGTACTTGGCTATTACAAGCTTTTGCACGTACCTTCAAAATCACATAAAGAACACAAATCCAGCGTTATTTTTATGTATATCGTTATTTAATTTGAATACTATAATTTATGCAAATGTACATTTCGATTGATAGAGATAAAATTCCAAGATTCGTGGTGCTGCAGTTACAAGGTGGATGAAAGTTACAGTAATAATAGTAATAATGATTATATACTCAATACTGAATATAGATGATGATAATGATAGATTTCATGATTGTGATGATTGTAATGATGATAATGATGATAGTAATTATGATGGTTATAATAATGACTATCATCATTTTCATGATAATAGTAATGATATTAATAATAACAATGCTAATAATAATAACATGCTAATAACAATAACATTTGTATCTTGTCTCCTCTCATCTGTCCAACATTCTTCTATCTCTCTCTCGCTCTCTCTCTCTCTCGCTCTCTCTCTCGCTCTCTCTCTCTCTGTCTTTCTCTTTTTCTCCCCTTCTCCTCTTTCACTCTCTCTCCATTCTTCCTCTCCTACACAGGTTGTACCCATAGCCATCATCCTTGCCATTAAGAAGTGTACAGTAAGAGAGGCATTGGATCACCAGGAGAGGGCGCCAGTCATCAGAACCTCGCTCCTGAATCTTCTTCGACGTTAAGCTAAGTGCTAACAATGTTCATATTGTGTCAACTCATACGGTACCTCATTCACACTGCCAAATAGATCGAGAATCAAGAAAATCTTGACCATTCTTGTCAATGTAATTGTTTGTTCAGTGTATCAGTCTAGCGTCGGTCTGATCGGTGCGACTAGATTATCAGATATCTTTACATATCTAATTCGTAAGTAATATAGAGTAGCGAAGTGTGACGTCATCAAATTTTGATTTTTGTATTTCAGTATTTTTATGACCATATTTAGGTAGAGCATGATGGAAAGCGTTCACACATCAAATTTGACTATCTAATTAGCCCCATTGAAGTCAGTGTAAATTGGCCTGGTAGGTAACAGTTTAGAACCAGGCCAATTTAACACCGACTTCAGTGGGGCTAAGGAGGTATTCATGCGGCCATATCTCGGGGCCCAATGAGCCAATTGCCATAAAATTTGGGCTCTGGATGTTTTTCACCATGTTCCTTTGAGATATGGTATAAAAAATGTCAAAATGAAAAAATAACTTTTTGTGACGTCATAACTTTGGTACTCTATAGATGAAACCATGTTGTGAAAGCCTATTGAAATTCCTGCAGGGGGTGACATACCACCAAGGTTAACCCTTTACCAACGGGAACTGGTTGGTCCATGAATGAAGTCTACAAGAATAATAAAATGCAGTAGTCAACTGGTTAACCACTTATTGATGGGGTAAAGAAAAGGATGAAGGTTCTTCATTAATCCCTTTGTTATAGCATACAGATGCATGATTTACACTATAAAGCTGGTTATGTTCTGACAGTTGTTCTGAAGTACTAAACCGCATATGTGGAATCGGACTGTGGAGAGCTGTTTCAATTATTATTGTATAGAAAAAAAAGGTAGGTTTCATCAATCTACATGTGCAGTGTATAATGAAAAAAACAACAACAAACAAACAAGCAAAGGTGCTGGGTATATAGTGGTTTATATACAGCTGCCCTATAGAAGTCATTATACAGATCAGATGGATAAGTCGAGTATTGCACTAGAAATTACTGTATACACCATATATTTTGCATGGGTTTTATTGGCGCAAATTTCGCGGATCCTGTGTGGGTCGCGAGTTTAAGAACATGCTAAAATATTGCCAACATAAGTAGTCAGTTGAATGTGCCGTCTCCTGGGCAGATATTCACCACTTACTGTTGCGAAAGTACGTCATCATTGCTGTTTGCAGATCTGAAAATTTCCCGATCACGAAATAGTCCGGCTAGTCCGATTCGCGAAAAAGTCCGTGAAATTTATGGCGTATACGGTATCATTTACTTATTAGTCTTCATCTTGTGTATATACAAATTCTACATAATTATATGTAAACTATGCACATACAAATATTTTGTGTGTGAATAGTGGATATCAGCCAAATGTCAATATCATACAGGGAACTTTTTCTAGTGTACTGCTGCATAGTATATTAATCAGGAGAGACTTTGTGCAAATTTCATATCTGGTATGATTATGATATCTACCTCTTTTCATAATATCTTTATATAATACATATGTAGAATATATCATATATTTTATTGATTCAAAAGTAGAAGTAGAAGGTATTCTGTGAGATGATTGATGCTTATTTGTTTCGAAATTGCAATTGTAATCAATCAAAGTGCAATATATTATGACTAATTTGTGCCATGAATGCTGCTATGTTGTATGCCATGCAATCAAGATTCCTCTTTTTGTCTGGTAGCCGGAAGATCAGAAGCACATTGTTGGTCAAGTGAATATGGCCATACTAAAACAACTAGTTTATTTCCAGGGGTTAGGTGACAAGATAATGAAAATCTAATCAATTTAGGTAGCTTAGTGAATTGCAATGGTGCATAAAGATGCAGGTAAGACACAAAGAGGAAAATTACTAGACTTTGTCTGTGCTTCTAAAATTAGAATCAAACAAATCTGAATAAAAGTTTTCATATGATTTTGCTTAAAAGGGCTCAAAGAGGTATATAATTCTACATCCTAATATTTTGGTTCTGCCTCTATAGAATAAAATTTTGTTTTTGAATAACATTGTCATATGCCTCTTTCCCACGTCTATATAATTGACAACGCTATTAAAGCATTTTTTTAACAACAGTACAGTATTTGGAAGAAGAAGAAGAGAATAAAATAATAAGGAAATACATCTAGGTGCAAGAATATTGACAAAAAATATTGTACTTAATTCCGTCTCATACAAGATTCAACCTTTTTTCACTTAGCATTACAGTTGGATCATTTACTATGCAGCCAAGTAAGCATTATGATCAGAAGAGCACTATACTGTACATATTCTTCAAATTCATATTCCAGAAAGATATTTGTAGCTTAGATAACGTAACCTGAATATCACTACTTAGTTTAAATATGCAATAGTTTAATAGTGAAGAAAGATATTCCATATTGGTTAATGCCTGTCAAAAGAATAGTTTTCAAGAATATCATTATTTAGAGGTATTGTTTTCAAGTTACTTTGACAAGTAATGGCTGAGATTCTAAACCACATTTGAAAGGCAAAGTTCAAAACATTTTTTTTATCATTTTTTGTTTTTACTGCTAATTTGCAAGTCCACTTTTATTATATATTCAAGAACATCTTTATCTGTCTAATATGGTTCTAAGTAATATTGTAAGTACAGTTAACCTTGCATAACTTGAAGTCGCATAAGTCAAACTTTCCCTTAGTCAAATCAAATGTTTTGACTTAACTATGCAAAAACATGTGTTATTTACATTTCCTAAGTCAAATTTGCATAAGTGTTTTTTTTGGATTCCAATATACTTGAATTCTGCAAAGTTAACTGTATATAATTTTTAAAAGTAAACTGCATGTACTTGTCCAAATTTTTTTCTACAGGAATTGTACAGTAGGTTATTTTTACTTCCACCAGCCAAGAAACTTCCATTGCTTTAATTCATGAAACAAACATTTTATGTCACTACTTCTCTGCAAGGATGCCAAGAGGTGGAAAAGTGTCTTTTTATATATTTATCGATATTATCAAATCTTTATCTTTTATACTTTTTAATGTAATTTTAATTTGTGCTATACTGATACAGTACTGTTTGAATTATAATCTATTTTAGATTGGATATTATCAAATCTTTATCTTTTATACTTTTTTATGTAATTGTAATTTGTGCTATGCTGATACAATACTGACTAAATTATATTCTATTTTAGATTATTAAAGGAATCAAATCGTGGTTACACCTACATCATGTACTTGCTTAGTTTATTTGCCTTACAATGAACCGTTTAAGCCCACTGCACACTGTGATCTGTCTGTGATCAGAATTCGGAAGAAAAGGTAATAGTATATACAGATATATACTGTCATGAGAGGGTGTGGTAGGAAATATGTTCGCCGAGGTGACATGAACCATAACTTTTTCGTGAGGGACGCAGCCCCGAAGGAAAATGGTCATCTTCACGTCACCAAGGGTACCATATTTTAACCATACAGACTCAAATGGTAGGCAGTATATACGGTACATGTATTTGGTTTATATCTGTCATCTTGATGTAAAGCCTTAATTTACTCATCTACTTATCTGCACCGTAGGCCTTTGCACGCATATGAAACGCGTAATGATGACATCATCACACGCTGGTGCCTAAATCAATAGATACGCGCAAATGAATGTTGTCACAATGTAGTATGCGCTTTTCGTGGGTGATGTCATACGCCGTTGATCATTTCCGTGAATAGTACTACATTGTACTATTCACGGATAGTGACGTCAGATGTTACTCTCCATTGCAATTTGCTCATTTGCATGAGGCTAGTGGGAATTGTATTTTGTCACATGACACGCATTGGACCAATCAACTGGGCAGATGTTTTTTATTGACGGATATAACATCCGATATGAACGTTTAAACACATAAAATATTTTGATTGAGGTTCTGAATAGTCCTATACAGGTAGATACAGGTAGTGTAGATTGCGGGCCTTCTAGTCAAAGGAAAAGGCTGATTTGGTTCCCAATTGGGGCGTCCTGGCAGTCCCACGATTGTCTACGATTTGAAGCTGATTTGGCCCTTACCAAATTCTTAGGTTTAGTGTTCGTATTATTGTTCAGAACCCGAGTCAGGAAGATTTATTTTGTTTCAGTGTCCATATTTAATGGTATTGCGATTAATTTCCATAATCGGATTGCAGTCAATCGTATAGAGTGTGGTGGGCTAAATGATCAAGATGTGGAAAACTTGCTACAAACTTGTGTACTGAAAGGAACTCTGAGTAAAACCGTACTCATGATCCTATCTCATTTTTTAAAATTATATGTGAATCATTCGTTCCTGTTTCCTATTGTAAGCTTCCTAGCTTTTCAGGAAGCTTTTATACAGTTCATTTAAAGAAACAGAATTCTACCACCTCTACCTGTACTCAGAGTCAGTGGAAATGAAAGTTAGCAGCAAACTTGAGTATGGTGACATGAAGCACGCTGAATATGAGGAAAGCTCATGTATGAAAGTGACTTTGAAGTGTTGTTGTCAATTGGCTAAAAGGCTAAGATGAGAATGAGCATGCCAGTGAAATTTGTGTCTGTTCACTATTGACAGTACCTAGCCAGTGATAGAGAAAGAGAGAGAGGGGTGGGAAGGGACGGAGGCAGAGAGACAGAGACAGAAGTTGGGTGACAAAGAAATAGAGAAAGAGGGGGAAGCTTTATTATAGGAGTTAAGGTACATTACAGTTGCTACATACATAGAGCCAATGACAAAAGTCAAAATACTCGATATTGATTCAAATAATTTCCAAGACATGATGGATAACTTTATTAACAACATAATCACATCACATGAAATGTGCACAAAAAATTCTATACTACAAGTTCACATAGAACTTATCCCAGTTATCGCAAGGGATGAAAATGTATATACACGTAGTAAATCAGCTTGCTCATATTGCTATTTTTCATTAGTCCAGCAGTTTATGTGTAACCTTGTCGTCATCGTCGTGTGGGGCAGTCATTGATTAGACTTCTCCCTCATCATCTTCATCATCTGTGGCCACCCGAGTGTACTTCTTGTCACCTGAACCACTTCTATTTGAAAATGGAGTTGTACGAAATGAGAAAGGTAGGAAGAGATAAAAAGAAAGGGGGAGGAGGTGAGATGGAGAGAAAGGGGATGTGCGTGTGTGTGTGTGTGTGTGTAGAGAGAGAGAGTAGCAGAGAGGTAGAATAGGGGAGGGAGGGTAAAAGAAAGAGAGAGAGAGTGGGGGAGGGGCAGACAGAGGGGAGAGAAAAGGGAGGAGGGGTACATAGAGAGAAGGGGGAGGGCGTAAGTAGCGTGTAAGGTAATGAAGAGTAAGACAATACAAGATAATGGGGAAAAAGAGAGAAAAGACATTGTGAATGGTTTAGAGAACGGAATAAACCTAAAGGGAACACTGAAAATGGACGGGGACGGAGAGAAGAGGAAAAATATCAAAAGAATGTACAAGAGAAGAGAGAAAAGGATAATAGAATAGTGCACGCGTCAGAAAAGAAAAATAATATAAAAGTTGTTGAAATATAAAAGTCGTTGAAATAACGAGGTGATAAAGCCATAACAAAAAAAATCTAGAGCGGAGATTAAGAACTACAAATTAAACCTCCCGCATCAACTTTGGTAATTTCAGATTCAAGTCCTACGCGTGTACATATTTATGTTGAGATGTCTATAGCATTAAAAGTTATGATGTTAATCATATCACAGTGATCAAGTGCATAATTTGTTTATTGTGTATTGGATTTCCTAACAAGCTACAAGATGTAAGGTTGTTGCGTTTCACTTTCACTCTCTCTACGGCATCATTAATTTTACATGAAATCATGGAACAAGTAATGGCAAAAGGAGATATACCGTAGTTTCGTTGCTATGGTAACAATACCCCAAATGACGAGGATGACGATGGTAGCACTACCAGAGATGACCCATGGAAACAGGGCAAAAGAAATGCCGCCAAATTCTTTTGAGAGAAGAACAAGTCAAAGAAATTATATCAAGTACTGAAATTATAACTTTAATGTACCCAGATGTTGTAATTCCGGACAGGTTGTTAATCCGGACAGGTCATTTTTAAACAGTAAATCGAACAACTTTTCATGCAAATTGTCACGAATCTTTCACAGGTTAGGCTGAAAATCATGTGAATTGCAAATATTAATTGGTTTTAGCGTTACTTGATGCATGTTTTTCGTAAAATCTGACGGCAAATCTGACTGGCTAATTTTTGTTTAAGTGTCCGGAAATGCAACCCCCATGCTACTACTACTACTACTCCTACTACATGAATAAATAAATAATAATATACATAACTATACAATAAGACATAAGATAGTAGATACAAGTTAGATCATTTTCTTACCAGATACGTCAGACCCATTGTTGTGCCCCCAGAAATTAATTCTGTATACGCCCATACATTTCCCCCACAGTGGTTTGCTAAACAATATTTGTACCAAAATTCTGCCAAGTACTTAGTTTTGTCTAATGCTGCCCTGGAATCCATCGTGTAAATTTAAGACAACAAGTCTAACCATAAATGAACGTTTTTGTCACCTTTCGGCTTTGTTCCTCCAACATGTAACTTGACAACGCTGGTAGTGATAGTGGTTTCCCAATAAGTTGTTAGGCAACTGTACGTCCCTGCATCGCCTTCTTCTAGCTCACTGATGTGAAGATTACCCCCTGCGTCGTTTCGTATCCGAGGGCTCGTGTGATCGACAACTTCTTCATCTTTGGACCAACTGTCGGGGAGATGAGTTTTAAGAATGCAATGATTTAACTACACCTCGTGTAAACCTGATTGGTCAATTAATATATATATCAATGACAAAAAGGGGGATATTTTCGGTTAGAATGGTGAAGATGGTGAAGATGCTGACGCTTTAAAAAAAAGGCATAACAGTTTTATTCATTAAAGATAAAAAATATATCATATTTATTTCTCTTTTAAAGCATAGCTACATCGCCTACATGTATATACAAATTTATGTATAGACCTACTGTACATTTCAGGTAAACTAGACTATACGGGGGTTTTTTTTTTCTTCTTTCTTTCTTTCTTTCAAAATATGCAAAATGAACATTCGAGACTTTTACCTCATTTTGATGGATGGCTGGTATTTTTGGATCAGCTGACTCTGACAGGAAAATTCCGCAGTCTTTCCGACGTCCTCCCATCTCTCGTGCTGGAACTCTGTGTTTTGGCAAATTAAGAAGGAATACACCATAATATCTGAATCAATAAATGTCATCACCATTTCCACCATCGTCATCATCATCATCATCAGCATCATCATCATCATCATCTTCATCATCATCATCACATTTACCACGACCATCATCACATTTATCATCATCATGCATGTCACTATCGTCATTATCAACACTATTAATAATTGTCGCCATTTCCATTATCGTCGGCCTTATGCCAAAAGGGCCTTATCACTGTAAAAGTCTATGGCCTTAAGGCCCTTTTGGCATTAGGCTGACGTTATCATCCTCATTATCACTGCCATCACCGTGATAAAAGTCACCAATCATCCATCACCTGCAGCGCCATTACCACAATCGCAATTCTCATTGCCATCCTCCCCCTCCCTTCTCTCTCTCTCTCCTTGTCCCTTTCACTTTCTTTTTCATGTAGATCTGTCTCCGTCCTTCCTATATTATAATTATTGAATCTTGTTTCAATTACGGTACTCACGACTTTCCCCGATGACTTTTAAGACGGTTAATGCCACAAGAAGTAGGAGCAATCGACAAACTTTCATCCCAAGATTCTACTCCGAGTTATGTCGTGTTCTCATCGAAATATCAGAGTCCATGAAATCATCCGTTTCATAAACAATGCCGGAGTTCATATCTTCCCTGTTGCTTTTGAAATTGATGTCGAAAGATGCAATCATTCGGAAATGATTCGTAAACAATTTGACAATCTGTAAAGAATGCGTGCATATTTTGTCTGTTGACATTTCATTTGTGGATTTCGGAAATTGTCAGGATCTGCGCGTTTAAGGGGAACCCGCGCGCAGTAATTTTGCGCATCATTTGTAAACAAAGCGCGCCTTTCCCCCTTCTTTTTCCTCTTTTTAGCTTTGTGTGATTTATTTTTACGTCAAAGATTTTCATTCGTAGCTAAGTTTCGTTGAATGGATAGCTGGTTTGAATTGAGCCAAGCTGATAACAGAAATTTGAGGGGCAAAGTGGAAGATTATTTTTTTTATAAATAAAACATAATTGCAATCCGAGGTAAAGCCTCTATCCTAACAAAAACAACAACGATAAAAAGGGATGGATTCCACAGACAGGAAAATAAATTCAGCATTGAGATATTGAGCTTTATTCATCAAAGGAAACGGTCTAACAAATAAAGTATTGTAAAGAAAGATGTAACTATCTGGTAGATGGAGTAATAATCTGCAAAGACATGAACCTGTGTGGATTGATTCATTTCGCCATGTTCGCTGGCTTGCTAGTATCAGTGGTGACTGGACGAACGATATTCACGACGAGTGGCGATAACTTCAGACATCTTGACCCCATGAAACACGTCCAAAATGGCACCGCTTATCGTGACAGTGGAGATGTGATCTTTCATGAACCAGTCGTGACGATGGCTGTAACGAACGATAGCTTCTTGTGGTCATACACCTCGAAAATAAGGCAAGGAATGTTGGTCATTCTATTCACCATAATGTTACTTTTTCTTGTAAAGATGCATAGTGAGGATAATGAGGATGGGAGGAGGAAGACAAGCCTAATTAGGATGATGATGGTGGTGGTGGTAGTTAAGAGGAGAGGAGGAGGATGATGGTGGTGTGTTGAGGATGAGGATGAAGATGATTATATAATGATGGCAGAGGTAATAATAATTATGACGAAGAATAGGTCTGTATTATGTTCCTTATAACAATGATGATGGTGATGGTGATGATGGTGATAATTGGGTGATGGGGGTGATAATGATGAGGGTGATCATGTGGTGATGATGATGATCGAGGATGAAGATAACGATAATGATGGTGATGAGGATCATGATGGTAATGATGATCGAGGATGGAGATAACGATAATGGTGATGAGGATCATGATGGTGATGATGATCGCTGATGGAGATAATGATAATGATGGTGATGACGATCGCTGATGGAGAAAATGAAAATGATGGTGATGATGATCAAAATGGTGATGATGATTGATGATGAAGATAATGATAATGATGGTAATGATGATCATGATGGTGATGATAATCATGATGGTGATGATTGCTGATGAAGATAATGATAATGATGGTAATGATGATCATAATGGTGGTGATAATGACGATGATGATAACGCTGATGGTTGCTTTGAATGATTGATTACAAATTACTTATAGCTACCCTATCCTTCCCTTGTCGAATCTAGTCACAGGCCAAAACTTCGCTGGACTCCACCACGTGATCGTCGAGATCTGTCAGACGTGCTCGCGTTCGTTCGCATGGGTGAGGAATGTCTGGATCGAAAACGACGACGAGCTGTCATCGTGTACGAGGGCGAGCCGTTGAGACTACGCTGTGATCCCTGGTAGGAATTACAGTAAATAATTCAATTCTATTTAGTCAATTTCGATTCTAGTAGGGATGGCGGGCTTGTGTGATAAACTAAATAGAAAAGAAAGGATAAGAAAAGGAGGTGAACGAGTTTGAAGATAGAAAAAGGAGAACAGGGGCCAAAAACAAAACCAAGAAGAGAAGAGCAACTACGAAAGAAAATGCGAGAAGGTAAAGGGAGAGAGAGCGCGAAAGAAATCATGACTTGTATAGCAATAGGAATAAATGAGGAAACATATTATTATTAGAGCAAGATGGGTAAAAAATTACAAAGATTCTTAAACACAAGGTCTTGCTTGTGTCTTAGAGGAATATTGAAAATCATATAAAAAAATAAAACACATTCAAACTTGAGGGCCCTTGGTAGAAGGGGTGAGTTGCAACCCCCACCATTAGCATAATTAGATTTTCTATGGACTTGCCTAATTTGTATTCTCTTCTCCTTGAAGGCAAATAACTGATAACATTTCTTTTCTAGATTTTGGGAGAGAATTTTCAGCAATTTGTCGGCTAATTGGTTTGGGGCAGAGCTATACTGAATGTTAGTTAATTTTATGTAATGTTAATGTTAGTTTATTTTTTCTCTACCCTTTGTTTCGAAATATTTTCAGTAATTCGGTTCTGGAGAAGATCCACTGGACCAAGCAATCGGCAGACGATGAGGAACGTCGGGTAGCCTTCGATAGCCGCTCCGACGAATCGCAGGATCGTATCGTTCTCGATGCCGACATGTCCCTTGCGATTCGCCGTACTACGCTTCTTACCGACGATGGTATTTACCGGTGCAAGGCAAAGCGGGAATACGGTGAAGAGTGAGTTTCGGTTTAGCGGATCCAGGGGGCCTGGGGGCACATGGGGGCACTTGGCAGCACTTAATACATATTGTGATGATGGTTATGATGGCGACTCGGCGTTGTGATTGTGACGGTGATGCTGATAATGGTGATGATAATTATTGTGATGAGATTGATGATAGCGAGGATAGAGCAAAACGACGACCCAGCGAGGTTTTCCTCTTTCTCTTTCATTTTTCCTTTCTATTTTGACGATCTTTTCACTTTTATTATGCCCCTTTTCCTTTTCTCTCTCTTTCTTTTTCTATTTTCTTTTTCTCTTTCCCTCTGTATAGTTTTCTCGATTTGACAGTCATATTCTTGTTTTATCATTTTTATTATTGATTCCAACTTCATAATATATTTCCTCGCACTCTCGTATATAGATTACTAGGCTTCTACAATGTAGAAATTATCTCACTTTCGCCCGACGATATCGAGGAAATACAGCTAGCAGACGGCAAGAAACCCAAGGGAGAAGAAGCGATCACAATGAGTGATCGAACATCAGTTGAAGTCTACACTCATTGGTCTGAATGGGAAAGATGCAGCGAGTGTGAGTCCCAAGGCAGTCGAGTTAAATTAGGTAAGTCAGTGGCCGATTTTAGGGAAGGGGGGGGGGAGGGGGTGGGGGGCATGGGGGTCACAGGCCTGTTTCCCCTAGCTTTTATCCCAAGGTAGCATAATTTAAATGCATAAAATGAAAAAAGTGCCCCTAAAAAGAAAATGTGCCTCTTCCACCCTCATTGTGTTATTGTTGTGCCTCCCTTTTCAAATTTTGGCCCCAAAGGTACCTGACAGTCTGATTTTGATGTTGTTTTTGTTGACTTGCTTGTCATATTTGTGAGTAAATATTAGTACATATAACCTCAGGAATTCCCTAGCGCTTGCAAGCAATGCATTATTAACCCTTCGTAAGGGCTTGAACGGTAGATTGGGATTTCTCAAAGCCCCCCCCCCCCCCCTTAGACATCCCAGTGAACCGATAGCCGAAGACTATAGACTCCGACAGCCTACGACACGGTCATTATCTTGAGAACCCAGTAAATTCAAAAGATCGAACTGTTCATTATACCAACAGCCTGGTGGTACCGTGGGCTGTAGCTGAGAACGTCCCTCTACCCCCCCCCCCCCCCTCCCCCCCCCCCAAAAAAAAAGGGCAGAGCGAAAAAGCGGGTGAAGTGAGAGAAAAAAAACATAAAAGGTACTAGGAGCCATTATCTTTCTCTCCAAATTTGCTAAAACGTCAAAGCTTTTGCGCTTCGCGCGGGAAGGGGGAAACTTTCCCTGAGCCCACCCCTGTAACATGTAGTGCAGTATTGCGTCCAAATAGTTGAAATACAGTCAGGGCGTCGAAATATAATCTTTCCGCCTTAAGGTGCCACGAGCCGTAATTATTCTTACGAAATTTGCTATAATTTCCTTTAAAAAGGTGCTACGAGCCGTAAAAAAAAATCATAACATACCCTGTAGTTACTCATGATGGTTTACATATTCTTTGTAGTCAGAAAGTATATATATATATATATATATCAAGTTGATTATGTTGTAAAACATCAGGCTGACGATGGAGTTTGCATGACTCCGAAACTTACCATTCCTTAAAATGCTATGTTTTCTTTGTTTGTTTGTTTGTTTTTTTTTAATGCTAAATCGTCAAAGCTTTCGCACTTCGCGCGGGAAGGGTGAAACTCCACCCTTCCGGCCTGCGCTCAAATCTGTTACATATACAGTGCAGTATTGGGTCCAAATAATTGAAAAGCAATCAGGACGTCGAACTAACCTAAAAGGTGCTACGAACCGTTTGTCTCAAATTTACTAAAACGTCAGAGCTTTTGCGCTTCACGCGGTAGGGCAAAAACTACGCCTTCCTGCACCCACCCCCTTGGGGAGCACGCTTCGGTCAGGTCACAACCCCCGAAATTAAATCCTAGCTACGCTGTTGAATCGTTTTGTTGGTATATATTCTTATATATATGATAATATATATTATATATATATATATTCTTTTAGTATAATACCTGAATTTTTTCCTTTTTCCTTAAACCAACTCCGGAAACCCCCACGTCCTTGACTTATGGGGCATATTGTGGATTTTCTCAATCTGAGCTTCAGCAGTATAAAACACCTTAAGACACAACTATTTAGCTCTCATCACACGCTATGAAGACAATATTTTGAATTATCTTGAAACCTATTAAGCTGATAAGCCTTTTGATTGATTAAATATAATTATCAGGGTTAAGTTTGTTTTTGTTTTGTGTTTCTCAAATGTTCGTCGAACCTTCTTATCACTTACTTGTGCAAATATAATACCATCCTGTTCGCATTGACTTAACACCATTCCAAAGATTACCATGGTTGCAATAATAAATGACAACTTTATTAATAATATTTAGTGCAGGTGAATTTCCAGCTTGGCAAGATGCCAATATGACTTGTGTTGTCATAAAATCAGCAACAACCTCTTTTTTGCACCTATACCACGCACGAGCCAACTAGTAGTGTTTTGGAAATCTTCGATCTGTTTGTTTATTTCATTTTAATCTTTCACACAACCGCCCCCTCCCTCCACATTTCCAATTTGCTAAAGTTGATTTACACCATTTTTTGTTTAGATAATCTGACAAAATTTCAATCGATCGTGTCCAATCTTTTAACCATTTCAATTTTTTTTTTCTGTTTAATTGGACATAAAAATTATGTAAAGAGTATATTTTAAGGGGTTTTGTAATCGATCGTGTCCAATCTTTTAACCATTTCAGTTTATTTTCTGTTTAATTGGACATAAAAATTATGTAAAGAGTATATTTTAAGGGGTTTTGTAATCGATCGTGTCCAATCTTTTAACCATTTCAGTTAATTTTCTGTTTAATTGGACATAAAAATTATGTAAAGAGTATATTTTAAGGGGTTTTGTAATCGATCGTGTCCAATCTTTTAACCATTTCAGTTTATTTTCTGTTTAATTGGACATAAAAATTATGTAAAGAGTAGTTTTTAAGGACAGAGAAAGAGAGAATGACATCTTGGTAACAGTGTCGGGCGCTTTCCAATCAAAGAAGGCATTATTGGCGAAAATGGACATTTTCACGATATTGAAAAAAGGGAAGCTTTTCTTTCCCCTCCCCCGTATTTGACACTAATTCTCCCACCCTTCAACTCATGTTTTTTTCAATTATGATTGCACTTCAGCACTTCAGTTGCAATATTGATATTTGAAATCAAATATAGAACATCAATATTTAATCGTGCCAGTTTCGGTAATCATCCCCCGGATCGTGCACACGAAATGTTAATGATAGTTCAAACAAAGCAATACAACTTCTCTTCACATTACCTCGAAATATAAATATCAATTAATCAATTGCAGTTGTCATTCAACCATTCAATTTCATTATTGCTATTGAAATATAACTTTTAACTGTTGTATTGGTATCATCATATTGTATTTTATACGTTGACTTATTGATATTTTCCTATTATTATCAAAACATATGTCTATAATAATAGCAATGTATTGAAGTTTTATTCAAACTATTATCTATTAAACAACATTTTTTATAATTTTGTTTTTGTTCCATGTGCAATGAACACGATAAGAACTTCTTTCGAAAAATAAACTCCAAGGGCAATTTCAAAGGCCTTTTGTACTGCCCATAAAAATCAGGTTCGGATTATGTAATAAATACCATTGTTAGTAATGTTCGCACATTTCTAAAGGTGATAGACAGGGCTACTGAAATTGCCTTAAGTTTATTTTTTTAAAGCAGTTTATATCGTGTTAATGAAGTAATTTGAACTTTGAATGTGATTTTATACCTAGTATATAATTTTATATTAATGTGGAATTCAGTGTATAAGTGGAATTCAGTGCATGCATGCGGAATTCAGTGCATGCTGCGAGACATGTTGTCTAATAAACCAATTTCGAATTGAAGAAAAGAAGAAGACAAAAAAAAAGTGGGAGGGGAAGGGAGCTCATGAATGATATTATGGATATTGCAGACAATAATTATGTGACAGATTTCGATTTGAAAAGCTGGCAACGAAATCTTTTAAAAGCCTGCCCATAATTATGATGGCATCAACACTCAAAGTCAACCAATGTCATCATAATTCTTCTACCGTCCTTTCATGGGACGTGATAACATAATTACTGGCGGACAAGTTTATTGATGCATGTGATGGCTTTTTAGGAACTTGAAAGAGCCGCCAAGTGGAAATAATGGGATAATGTTTACTCAGGATGGATACAAACAAATGAATAAGATATGGAACTGAGTGAGGGTAAAGTGCGGCTTCACAGATAAAGTCAAATCTAAATGGGTTAACTAGCGATACCATGCAGCTAGGAGAATGGACCACCCCGCCCCCCCCCCCCCCCCCTGTATCTCTCTAATACCAAGTTCAGCTGTTTATTTAGTTTGTTTGATTAATCGTAAGCAATGTCTTTCCATCCATTGTTTTCACAGGATATTGTTATGTTATACGAGATTTGAAATATTATTCCAGCGGAGTCCCATGTCAGTCCACACTGCTTCCACATGAAATCAAGACCCAGATACTCGAGAAACGGTAAATGAATTAATGACCAGTGAATAACTACATCACATTCCATAATACACAACTATCATTTTGTTTTCATTAATGTATTGAAATGAGCTTCGGGGAGGGGGGCTGGGTGCGGAGAAGGGGGCGCAAAGGTATAATCACAACAGCAACAAAAAACAGGAACAAAAGAGAAAAGGATAGTCAACTGGTAGAAAAGGAATAAGAGGGTCGATATGCTTTAGTGTTTGCTCTTTTCCGGTGTAATTTCTTGTCCCCGGTCTAGTGTAAAGCGCCAGGAATATAGTTTTGACAAAGAGTTAGTCAAAAGTGCGAAGAAAAAAAAAAGAATCAAATGTCTTTCTCCCTTTTATTTTTATTCATTTTGCTTTCTTTTGTTACTCGATTTACATCGCGTTGATTTTATTTTCTTTATCATTATGAATTGTATCTCGTTATCATGTGATTCTTTTTGTTGCAAAACAGGAAAAACGTGCGCATGATTGAAGGGTGCATTGTCCCTTGTGATGAGGGTGAGTATTATATGTTCAAGCCATCAACCACAATATTGAGTTTACAAGTTAGACTTATCTATATGCTTTGTCTACAGGACTGATCTATAATCTTACCAGTGTCTGAATTCATTTGCAGATGATTATGGTTTAACTCAAGGCCGCTGTTTTTGTTGCAATGTACATTTTGTTTTTGTTTCTTCAATAGTCTTCTTCAGCCTTTTTAAACTTCTCATTATTTAATTATTCCAAAGCATTCTGTTCAATTTCACCAATGTAAAGAATAATGGAATACAACATGTTGAGCAGAATGCATAAACTGATCGAACTAACATTTATTTCAAACTGTTTTGCAGTCCCTATACACCCTCCTCAACAAAGGGGAATAGATGAAATAAAAACAAATAAAGAATAAATGAAATAATGATAAATAATTTCATTGTGTATTACTTTTCTTTCTTCTCCATTATCATAATTACAGCATACGAGAAAGAACAAGCTGAGCGATGGAACATCCATGGAGGAGAGATTGCCCCTATTTCAGGATTACAAGGGCCAGGTATTGTACATTCTCAATAGTCTTAAGATAAAATTGGTCTGACTGGCAGAGACAGCCATCTTCGTATAACATAATTATCTTTCAACTCCTCACGTATATTGGTCACATGGCAAGTAAAGATAACAAAGTCATGCTCTGATGTCTTGAGATTAAGACCATATTTGATTCAGCTTTTCAGATATCAGATTTCATAGCCATGATTATTTCATTGTCATTGTCCTATATAGTAACAATTGGACATTATTATTGACAATGGAAAATATAACATGAAAAAAATTAAAGGTCAGAAACATGTTCCGAAAACAACAACAGAAAAGACTGCCTTAAAGAAATGGGAAAGAAAGCAGATCTGGGGCGGTATTCTGAAAACTATGTTTAATATTCTTTTATGTTAAGGAAAACTATGTTAATTTTCATAACAAACTGAGATTGCGCGCAATAACACTAATCATTGGTGCTTGCGCAATGACAATGACAATGGATTGACAATGACAATGACAATGACAATGGATTTATAATTTTCTTATGTAACCCTTATTCGGGCATTGAAGAAAATCAAGCAAGTTACATATTACAAGTATACATTGAAATCAAAGAAAAAACTTGTTCTGCTGAAATTTAAACAAATAGAGAAATAGGCAAATCAAAATTGTCTGATATTGTAAATTACAAAAAGTTTACATGTGATTTTGTAATTGTAGTGAATTATAAATTTTAATAATAATAATAATAATAATAATAATAATTTTAGAAAATTAAAAAAAGAGGAAAAAAAGCTATGAACTTCTTGCGGTATTTGATAATGACGTTGATTTAGATAAAAGAATAACTGACTTTCTAAAAAGGCACACGCTAACTTTAAAGAAATATAAAAGAAATAACTTCAGGCATGAATTATAAAAAACAACACAAACATGCAAAAAAGAGAAATCAAAACGAATTCAAATCATTCGATATTTACATCTGCTAATTACAAACGGCTTCAAAATCGAAGCATAATTATCTTACAAAACTTTGCTAACCTAACCAACTCGTTGGTGCTTGTTGAATTAAAGAGATTATACATCTTTAATGTATTAGGCTTTACTCCGTAAAACATATTTAAATATATAGCTTTCTCTCATTATTGAACACTTGACATTCAAAAAGATAATGAAATTCATCGCCAATTTTTCCTTCATTACACAAATGACATATACGTTTTTGTATTTCAATGTTAGAATATACCTACCAGTTATGAATGCAGTCGGTGATTCCCACATCTAAATTTCGTTAGAGTAATTCTCTGTGACAGCGAAAGGTTTTTCAGATAGATCTCTAACTCAGGCGTTGTTTTAAAAATCCTATCCTATCCTATGTTTCTGTTAACTTTACGCGAGCACAGCCATCTTTACACAGTCATTAACCAAAGAATTGCCTGATTTTGATTTGTTATGACATAGCTTTACTAACAAGTTGTATTTAATGTTAATAAAAAGAGCTGACATAACTTTTTCTTTATGGTTTCTATTTTTGTCCTGATTTTTTTTCCACATATTTTTTGTATTTTAGAATTAATTAGACGTGTGGCAAGGATTGGATCAACTGCAGAGCTACAATGTCCAAGGTAATTATGTTTTATCATCTCTCCCCCCCCCCCCCCCCCCTCTCTATCTCTCTCCCATGCTATTCACTTTTTATTTCTCTTATTTTTCATGGAAATGCGAAGAACAGTAGGTTTGTTTGATATTCGTGTATAGTCATTTCTAATGTTTTTAATTTGGTTGCATTCAATGCAGTAACCTCTTGTTGGTCATTACTAGTTGCTTGCATGTGTTTTTCTGTTTTTTCCGTATTATTGCCCATTCCGACCTGTTGTTATGACTACCCTTCTGCTAGGTCAATAACTATCCTTCTTGTTGATGACTCCCTCCCTTTCTTTATAAGTTCCTTATGATTGGGGGGGGGGGGGAATCCCCCCCCCCCCTCTCTCTCTCCTCACAAAATTTTCTTCTCTGCTTCTTGTTCCCCATTCTCCTCTTCTTCATCCTCTGACCTCCTCCTCCGTCTCCTCCACCTCTTTCTCTTCTTCCTCCTAATCATGGAAATGATCGACTCCTTCTCTCTCTCTCTCTTTCTCATTCTCACCCAGTGGCGGATCCAGGGGGCACAGGGGTCACGTGCTCCCCCCCCCCATCCAAAAAAGGGCTCTTTTTTGCGCTGGATCCGCCCCTGAACTTGGTGTGCCCCCCCCCCCCCCCGGTCATGAAATCCTGGATCCGCCACTGTCCCCCATTACTTTATTCCATTCGATTTAATTATAGAGTCGGTGTCGGGATGGTTGCCGCGTGGTACAACGGGACCAAGAGAATCGACCAGAAGGAAATTCTTTCTTCCAATGGGAAGTTGACCGAGTCCATTGATGGCTCACTCGTGATCGCCGATATCCAGAGGCGTCAGGCAGGAAGATACGAATGTCGGGTCGACCGGCAAACAAGGGCTGTCTATAGACTCGTTAGTAAGTTGGGGGCCGCTATATTAAAGGGGTACTCCTGCCTGAAAATAATATTAATTGAATAAATAGAGTAAGTTTAAACAAGCAAAACACTGAAAATTTCATCGAAATCCGATAAAAAATAACGAAGTTATTGAATTTTTAAGTTTTGCATTATTTTGGGAAACAGTTCTATGCATGTCATCATGAATATGTAATGAGTGAGCTGATGATGTCACGTCCCCACTTTCCTTTTTTGACTATATTATATGAAATCTTCATTATTTCATTTTTTCATACATGTCTATAAAAAATATCTCCCTTGCAATAAAATAAGTTACAGCAATGATGAACTTACACATTAAATAAGGAGTCAGTCCTTTTAGTTATAGGCTTGGAGCAGAAAATTTGAATAATTGAAATTTCATATAATAAAATACAAAAGAAAAAGTGGGGATATGACATCATCAGCTCACTCGATGGATATTCATGATTACGTGCACATAACTGTTTTACCAAAGTAATGCAAAGCTTAAAAATTCCATAACTTCATTATTTTTCATTCGATTTCGATGAAATTTTCAGTGATTCGTTTGTTTAATTTTACTCTTTTTATTCAGTTCATATTGATTTCAGGCCGGAGTACTCCTTTAAACAAAAAAAAATGATAGTAATTCAGTTTACAAACATGCTCTTTTTGATAACGCCTTCGAAATGGCCTTTTCCTTTTCTTTTCTTATTGCTATGTTTGTTTTAAATAGCGTCTTATCATCTTCTTTTTCATAGTTTATCTAGCCTTTTTTTTTTTTTGGTGTTGGTTTTTTTTTTTTTTTTGTGGGGGGGGGGGGGCGGGGTGGGGGTGGGGGAGCCTGGAATGCAGATCACTTTCATCAGGAGTAATATTTTGTTCTTTAAATCAGCTGGATGTGGCCAGGGTATATTCTCTTTTTGCCCTCCCCCCCCCCCCCTTCAGTCTCATTTTAATGTTTCCTAACTCTCTTTTTCCTACAGTTATCGACAGGTTAGCTGCCAGCCAAGAAGGTGAGGATAAAATTATCTCTCTATGATACCGTACTCTTTCTCCTTAGTCGTCAGCTTTATTTGAGGAGCTTCTCTTGCAAAATTTGTAAAAAAAAAATGAAATAATATACATTAATCCGTCAACCAAGGAAAGTAATCCCCCTTCCCACTCCCCCTAACCCCCCCCCCCCAAAAAAAAAAAAAAAACAAAGATGAATAAAAACAAAATAAATAAATAAAATATAAATCAATAAATAATAATAACAACAATGACAAAAATAATTTTAAAAATACATTGCTATTTATCAGGTATAGTTCGGTCTTTCAGGACAATTATTGTCTCCACTAACCCTTTTTTCTATCCCGGTCTTTCCTTCCCCTTCCTCTTTTTTTTTCTCCTCCTCCTCCTCCTCCTCCTTCTTCTTCTCCCTTTTCTTCTTCTTCTTCAGTCTTCTTTTTCTTCTTCTTCTTATTTTTTCCCCTTCTATACTTCTCCTTTTACTCCTCGTTGATGTTACTAGAATTGGCGTGTGAATATTTGCGTTTTGAAGGTTTCCCTCATCTTTATTAATCAAATCTTTATTAATCAACATGATGAATACATTATGAGACTGACCTACACTATTCGTTATGTTTATATTTGCAGACATTATGAAATCTATAGTGATCCTGGCTGGCGTTCTCGCGGGTTACTTCGTCTTGTTTGTGATCATACTTATAACACGTACATGCGCAAGGATGTTTGCCAGAAAAAAGAGACTGCGATGAAGATCATTTTTAGAATGGCTGCATGGTCTTTGAGATTTCTATACATGTGTCAATGGCGGACTTGGGGAGGCGGGGGTGGGGGGGGGGGGGCACAACGAACCGTGCACCCCCTTTTTTAACACAAGTGGCATACCTGTAAGCACAAATCCCTGATAATTTGCCCCTTTTCAGAGAGTTTTTAACAATACAATGGGCACTCTAAAAAAAATGGACGACCCTTTTCTCGGGGCACTTCGCCATTTCCCCCTTTATAAAACAAAAACAAAAACAAACACAGTTCTGGATCCGCCCCTGCATTTGGTGGCGATGACCTGCCATTTTTCTGCAGCGAAATCTGTTTCTGGTATTGTGTCGTCAAGGACAGTCTTGGGGTTAGGGTTTTAGGTAAGGTTTATTTAGGGTCAGGGTTCTCTTAGGGGTTAGTTTAGGGTTCACGTTGACAATATTTGTCAATACTTGTTGATGTTTTAATATTTTATTATTAAGAAAGACAAAGTAAACAGATAAAAATGTTGAAATTAACTTTGCACGTTTGGGGTAAATACACAGTGCTATAGATATGGTGGAGGGGTGAGGGAAGAGAGATGGGAGGGGGTTGATTAGAGAAAGTCAGCTGACCACGGATCGTAGGAGAGAACTCATCAATCAATGATGTGGTTCTCTACCATAAAATTGATTTAAAAAGATTGTGTAAACCTTTTTTTAACATATTTTTCTCACCTCCGCCCGCCTCCCCCCCCCCCCCCCCCCATGTTTTAAAAATGATCCTTGGTGGTCAAGGAGCAATTTGAACTTAATTACTTGACATTTTATCCCAGTAAATATTGTTGAAATTGAGAAATTGGCAAAGTATATGTCGACCTTGAATTGATGACTCCACCGCTATTTTTTCTTATAAATGAACCTTGGTGGTCAAAAAGCATTTTGAAATTTACTACTTGATATTTCAGCCAAGTAAATATTGTTGAAATTGTGAAAATGTCAATATACGACCTTGAATTGAGGACTTTGTGAAGTTATTCTCGAGATAGAATGACAGACATCCACCCCCTCCCTCAGTGGCAGATCCAGGCAGGGGCGCCAAGGGCGCGCGCTCCCTTTAATTTGTCTGTTTTGTGATTTTTACCGTGGGAGGACACCCTCCGCTCCCTCGCCCCCCATTTCAAATTCCTGTATCTGCCACTGCCCTCCCCTTATACACAGAAAATAAATGAAATAAACAAAAATAATGATTTATATATAAATATACTGTACATCTCTCTTTCTCTCTTCTTCTTCTACCCCTACCCCCCCCCCCCCCCCCTCTCTCTCTCTCTCTCTCAACTTACAGGTATTCTGAATCCTGTCCTTGTTTATGGCAACATATTTGAACATTTTCAAACACTCAAAGGTGGAATTTGAACCTGAATGTTACAGAGCTTTAAAAGCAGTCCAACATGAATTGTGCATGAAATCATTTTAGAGGTAAACATCCTTCATCTTAATCAGGTCTCTTGAAACCCCGGAGTGATTATACATGTTGATGTAACCTTTGAAAATGTTGTATTACTACCGCACTGTGCGTCGTGCATTGCTGACCATGTATCTGGTTGCAACATGTGTCTGAAATTGACAGAACAATGGAACTAGTTGAAGTTGTTGAACAGGACTACATATAGTCAATGAATGAATATACAATGCGTTACTACATGCGCAACGAAAATACAAAACAAATATTTTTCAGTTATTATATATGTTCTTTGCATTGCTTTTATTTATGCATTGTCACCCGAAGCTAGGTAATACATATCTTTAAATACATGTATATATACAAATAATAATCATACACATACATAGAACCATAATTTCAAGACATATAGAGAAGAGTTTTGCACATATTCAAAACACAAATGCATGTATACACAGTGGCTATTCTTTCATGATAATAGTAAGAATGAATTCAATAATACGCAATTATGCAAGGCAAATTATCATGCTCCCAATTAAATTGATTTTCATCTGAGTCGCTTTCTCATTTCTGTTGATTTCTTTCCCATCGATGTTTAGTACATGTATATGAACTGAAGGGGTTTTAAAGACTGAATGAAAAAAAAAAAAAGAAAAGAAGTAAGAAGAAAAAGCAAATAAGAGAAATAGAAATCCCACACGAAAGCCATTCCTCTCCAAAAAAAGACTCATTTTCTCAAAACTAAAATTTTCTCCAGAACTAGTACTGAAAAAAGCTTAAAGAACCTGCATAAGGGGCTTTAATTTTGGGAGAACTTACATGCATATGTGAAGTATACACACGAAAAGAAATGTCTAAAGTTAAGGGAACTGGTGGTTTCAAAATATTTAATGAAAAAAAAAATCTTATTTTCCCCACCAATTTTATTTCTCCAATTATATGACAATGATAATAACCATTTTTAGTCAAGTTGCTCAGGAATGATCCTTAGAATGATATTGATAGAATGAAAATTAATAATGCATTAAATCATAAACATACGATTACTTGAATACTAATAAATAAAGCTCCATCCCTAATTACGACTGTTAGTGTCCTGTTCTTGAAGGTTTAGATAGGAATGAAAATTGAAGATTTTTTTAATCGAATAGATAATATAAACGCTTTGGCAAATCAAAATCATTTGGTGATATCTTATGCCTACATACATGTATGTGCATGCTGCCATGAAAGTAAGAATAAACTTTTCAAAGAAAAGATTCTCATTAATTACACATGTATATTTGTGTCCAACTGTCCAAGTTTCCAAAGAAAAGTGTGTATACACCTGTAGGACTGACTAAAAAACAAAACCAATAGGTCAAATTTGTAAAAATCTACCAGTATGTAAATATTTACCACAGCACTTTTTACAGTTTAAAGAAAGCCAACAGGTCAAATTTGTAAAATCTATTTACCAACACATGACACAGCAGATCTAGAGACCGTTTATAAGCATACTCATGAGTTTAACTTGGCAATGTGCCAAGTGGTACAGTTAAACTGAAAGACGGTTGATTTGATACTGGACTATGACAGGTAACCATGCACTGGATTTGTATTCTTCTTTATAAATTGGATCTTACATGCTTTGCTCTACAACCACACCTAATTAAACAATAGTGTGGTAAGAAATAGAATAGTGAATACATAGATGTAGATGTACATTTGTAAATCCACATCATAGTTGTCAGATGGACTCTAGGCACATATGCTTAACATAATGACAGGACAAACTCCAAACTGCCTTTGCCAAGATTCTACTAAAATAACTTTTGACTCAAGACAAGTAAAGACTAAATCTTAATCTTAAACCCTCTTAGGATTTAACTTGTTAAAGTAGAACACAAATGTATGGCAGAATGCTTGGGTCTAATTGGTGGCCATCAATATCAAGTACAATGTACATTTACATGTAGATTCCTCTCAAATAAAGGCCTTAATTTCTTGCCTCAAATGAATTACATGTATAGAATCTTTTGGACTAATCAATAATCAAAACAATAACCTGACTACCAATGTGGATACCTGACATGACCAAAGAAAAGGTTAAGAAGGTTAAGAAGCATAGCTACTATTCAAGCCACATAAACATGAACACAGAGTATCGATTTCATACAATGGCCCATCCAAGCATGAAATGACCTACATGTAATGTATATGTACACATGTACATGTACTTGTGTACATGCATGTAGCCCACGTCCTATACGTCAGTATTCAATCACATACACTGTATATTCCAATACACTGTACATAGTAAAATGGAAATCATCAAGCTCTTATTATAATATTATGCTAATGAACTAGCACACGTTACCAGCAATCATTCAGCAAGGTACAGGCATGAAGAATACACAATAAGAATACACATGGATACTATTCAGTTTCTTCAAAACATTATGGGGATATATTAGATGCAACATGTACATGTATGTACACGAGAATCTGATCAATCGAACACATGGCCAAGTCACAAATCGTAATGGCTGGCATGATACAGGCCTAGAAGAAAATTGGCTTGGACCACAAGGCAAGCCCCTGGTTCACAGTATAAGTGGATGGCGTTCAAAATGATAATTTTGTTCTTTAATCCTGCTCTTGGCATCGAAAGAGAAACAAAAGTAATATTTGTATATTACATCAACCTGCAATGGCCTTCAAATGAATAATATTGTTGTGTTTTCCTCTTTTTTATTTTGGCATCCAAAGAGAAAAACGTGCATGGCCTTTTTATCCATACAATCATGTAGATACATGTACATGTACACCTGCAATGGCCTTCAAAGGAATAATTTGTTGTTTCCCCCTTTTTTTGGCATCCACATAGAAAAAGCTGCAGGTTTACATCTACCTGAACTGGTCTGGCCTTCAAATGAATAATTTTGTTGTCCATCCCTTTCCCTTTTTCTATCTTTTAATGATCTTCAGAGAATATGTTGCATGAATTTACATACTTGTATACATAGCATGTACATGTACCCATCCATGCAGAATATTTATGTACAATGGAAACAAGGCTGATGTTAGAAGAGCAGTTGTCCATCGATGAGTGGGCTGAGGCAGTATGTAACACAAGGTATTAAAGGAACATATCTCCGGATGGATCACTTTGAAAGTTTCTAAACGGATGCATGATCTCCTTCTTGCAGCGAGGCCCGTTCACGTATAATGTACAGCATCAAAACTGCGATGATGTAAAGTTGTTTTATCATGAGCAAAAGGCAATAATGATATATTTGCTTTATAATGATATACTTGCATTTACGTTGCAGATTTTTGGAAGGAACATGTCATTCCTTTGACAAAACGTTCACCATTATTGCGCTTTGGAAAAAGAAAAAAAAATAGCACACTTCAGTTCGCTTTTGGCAGCAACATTGGATCAGTATTACCAGGATCTTCACTGGTTACCAGTTTCTGTTCCACTGCATCTCGCTCCTGAAGAAACTTCTGATGGTGATGGTGACATTTCATAGTTTCCTCCCCCTTGGATGAAGCCCAGATCATCTTGTTGCTATGGCAACCTGTAGATACTGATCCTGATACGGTTTGTACTCTATTAGTCTCCTTGATGCCTCCTCCACGGAGAACCACCTTCGACATCTCCCTGTAGTTGAAAAAGAGGAATTATATTTTAAAAATATATAAATGTCACGAATAATAAAAACTAAACAAAACAAATATAAAACTCCTGAGCATCTTACAGTACAGTACATGGCAAAATTGTGACAAATCTGCAAACTCATTATCGAATCTTCATATTGATGTTACCCTGCCCATATCACAAACAAAAATTGAGAAACAGAATGGTATGACATATTCCGTCCATTGATCATGAAAATGTATTTATACAAAACATTTACCTTGACTTATCTAATAAAAAAACAATAACATGAACATAACCAAAACAACATAAAATCCAACCAATAATCGATCTTAACTTTTTGTTCAATAGTATTAATTTATAATAAAATTTTAATTTATATCTTTAATATTTGGTCATGGCAGTGTTGTAGCTCTCTGGAGCTTTGAAAGAACTGGAAAAAGAATACATGTACATTCATCCAAACTTACCTATCCTTTCTTGGTCTTCCCATGAATCAAACTCTTCTGTAACTACTGAGGCATATACCGATGTTCTGTGCTTGTTGGACGCATCTACAAAGTTACCTACAAAGTCTACCAACCTGGAACTCACACCGGCCTGCAATGGATGACAAAAGAGGAAGAAAATGTTGAAGGATTTTGCGTCTTTTTTGCCAGGGAAATCCGACAGAGAAATCTGACAGAAGCATGAATTGATTGCAATCTTTTCCAGAATAATGTGCTACACTACAGTTCATCTTGAAAATTTACAAAATTTGCAGCCTACTTATATTTACGTCACTAAATCTGCCGAGTATAAAACAGACAAAAAAAAATTGACTGGCATTTGTATGTATTATCCTTTTATTGTTGAAACTTTAGTTTACGGCAATAATTTGAAAACTTCAAGCTGATGGAGTTAATGTTCATAACAAGCACAGAGATCATGTTAAAAGAATAAAATAAATGTACAGCTTAAAAATTTAGAAATTGCAGTATATAATGGGATAAGGGATCCTTGCTCACATCAATGACAATGACAACTGAATGATGTTCAAACTCAAATTGTATGTAAGTCCATTATTAGCACATGCACAGGAGTGTATTAAAGCTGTCATTAGACAGCAAACTGTGGTTGTATTTCATACAACCATTGGGTGATGCATAAGAAAAGCACATGTACATCTGACCGAAAAGACAGAAAGAAAAGAAAGACAGAAAAGAAAGAAAAGAAAGAAAGAAAAGAAAGAAAAGAAAGACAGAAAAGAAAGAAAAGAAAGACAGAAAAGAAAGAGAAGAAAGAAAAGAAAGAGAATAAAAGAAAGAGAAGAAAAGAAAGAAAAGAATTAAAAAAGAAAGAAAAGGAAGGGAAGGAAGAAAAATGCCACGATTTCCAGAGACATGGAGACTTCAGACTGTTCCAATATTTATAAGGTACATGTACCACGTTGACAGCTAATCAAAGGAAAGGCTTCATGAATAATGCATACATGCCTAAGCGAACGTTTATTCCGTGAATTCCTTTCAGGCCGACTTAGTCTGAATATCAGAGAGATTATGGTGCACACGCTCTTTGTGTATAAAGAGTATTACACAAAGAGCATGACACAAATAATACACACAAAACCACAGAGCATTGTTGCCAGACTAGCCATAACACTTGCTGTGCATGTGATCGCCATGTGGGTAATCAAGTGATGTACACAAAGCAAGTGCGCATGTCCGTAGTAATGCAGTCATCTCTCCCTGGAAATACTGACCGGGGGTTTCCATCCTATTTTCCTAGCAAGCAGAATATTGACAAAAGTGCAATCCTGAATCGGGAGGGGATTTCCCGCCACAACAATAACAACCCAAAATTGTCAACTTTCAATTCATCTGACCTAGAATGTGGTACAGGCAATAGAACGAAGTCTCGGAATTTAACAACAGTTAATGAATTTCTGGACCTATTACCCCCCCCCCCCCCCCCCCCCACAAGAAAACCCTTGTCTCAATGTAGCAAATCATTAGGTCTACTGGAGGGGAATAAGTCATTCTAGAATACATGTACATATCATGTGGAAAAGACAGTGAGAACGTCAATGAAAAGTGTATATTTCATTTCTTGGTTCACTGATCCCATGCCATCACTCAAGAACAATTTATTTTCAATCCTAGGCCTACTCCAAATCAACATATTCTATGTCAACTCAAATGTTGAATCTTCACAGCTCTCCATACTGTAGTATGGTTCAAGTTGACATGAGGGTGACTAGTGTATTCTCTTGTGTCATTTTGTGTCTTTTGTGATAACACAATATCAATCTAGCAAAGTAAGATCATTACTGATGTTTTTCATGCATACATGTATGTTGATTGTGCAGCTACATCAATAATAGGAGTTTGAGCAATGTGCACTTTCATGAAACATGGGCAGTTCTTTATTATATATCTACATGTACACACCCTGGTGTATTGAAGACGGAGAAACTCATGTTTGTTCATCCTGTCCATTTGTTGATCTACCTACACTACCTTTCATTATCTATGTACAAAGTGGGATAGTGGAATCTGACCCTCATAAAAAATTATTATCCATCAAAGTCAAATATAAAGAGATGAGCTACTTATCTATCTTATCTCACTATTTGCCTACGTCAACCATCAAAGGTGTGCCGCTTTGAACTTTGTAGTTCTTTTCGAGTAACTGTTCATGACAGGAGTAGTATGTTATCTACCCAAACAAGAGATTACTATGCACAATTGCACATACATGTATATGTATGTACATGTAAATTGTCCATAAATCAGACATAATTATGCCATTTTCTATTTTTTCTAAGGAAAATATTTAAGCATACATCAAGCAACCTAGATATAATCATCGCACATACATGTGTATGAAACAAATCAATAAATTCCTTTAACTAAGAAAATAATACAATTACATGTATACAATTTTCAATTACGAAGCAAATTTATGGGAGACCTCAACAAGGTACATCACCGAGTTGCCAAATTTGAGTTGGATCAATTACGATTCTAAAAATCCATAACTCGCTCATGTTCATCAGACTTTGCTCAAATTTTTACTATTCTTTTTTCTGCAATTCTCTCAAGTTCATGCTTGAATTAAAACCAACAACAGATTAAATACCAACAAAGCCTTCAAGAAAACAAAATTCTTACTCAAAGAAAGTATAGAAACATAAACACAAAACCTTTCATGATCACTTTCAAGATCATATTTTTGTATAATGATTTGTGCTTGCACCCCTCAGCCGAAGAGTAAAGAGGTGCCGAGGTGCAAAAAGGGGGGGGGGGCAAAAAAGCAATGACGGGCAGAGAAGAGGAACGTGGGGACAAAGTGGGGGTATCCAATGTCAAGGCCACCGAGAATGACAAGCATTTACTCACTTCCTCCTCTAGTTCTCTGACAGCTGCAACGGCTGGTGTTTCATCAGGTTCTAGGCCGCCACCAGGTATCACCCATAGATCACGACTTGACTTACTTGATACAAGAAGGACCTGCAATGCGGGTAAAAAATTAGAGATTGCATCAATCATCTAATAATACAGTATTTTTACATTTATAAATATACATGTATGGCATAATGTAAATAGTTCAATGCACTTTTGTAATCATTATTATTATTTTATTATAAGTAGTAGTAGTAGTAGTAATTACAGTACATGTGTATACACATGACATTATTATAATTTTCTTTATCATTTTATTATTATTAATATAAGTTATTATTAATATAAGTATTATTATTCTCATTATGCTTGTATATTAAAGTACAAAGTACATGTAGCTCTATTATTACTATAATTATAATTATCACCGATTACTGGATATCAAGCCTTAAAGAATGATTAAGTATGGATTCAATCAATGCTATTGAATAAATATATTGATACAAGTTGTAACTTATATAACATATTTCGTTAAGAATAGTTAATCTTTAGACAAAAATATTCTTAACTTGTTGACTGCTGAATTATCAAATTCCCATGAGGTAAATACAGGGACCACGCGGTTCCTGTATGCAATGGATTAATATAAAAGGCTTGAATGTAATCGTAATCCCAAAGTACTGCTCAGTCACAAGATTGGTTTGTTTGTACATTTTCTCACATTTTATGCTATGAAATATTGATTTTGTCAATAGCAAGCAAGTTCCACTTATTACACATTTCAAATTGATGAACAACATTGTTTTTGTATACATGTACATACATGTACATGTACATGCATTGAAACTCTTTACAAAACAAATTTTGTAAAGAGTTTTAAAAATAAAATGTAAATATGTTGATATTTCACAAACTGGCAATGACGTACATGTAGGCAAATTAGACAAAGACACATTTAATGCATTGTAGCCATTAATGATTTATTTTCTCAAATTTTTGATGCACCGTGGCGTCTTATTCAGGAGAACGATAAATGATATTATTGATAAGGTATCATACAAATAAATGAAATACTTATTATAGTGCGCGCACCATATATACATGTACATGTACATGTAGGCGTATATATATATTTGAAATAGAAATAAAATACATACATGTATGTACTGGAGTATAGTTTAGATGCAGTGCTCTTTTTGCATTTTTGATTTCCTGTATTAAGTATAAATTTGTTTGTGGGAGCTCTAGTTTTGTCAATTACCAGAACTAAATTGCTCATTTTGTTTTTCTCTATTGTCATATCTGGATCTAGAAATAATATCTAGATCCAATGTAAAATCTCTCCGTCTAGACTTTTTTTTTCTTTTACCGAATCAAATCATAACATCGCATTTGCCGATTTAAACAGTCCCATTAACATTGACATAATTTCTTTCTATTTTAGTATTTGACTCTTAATGGGCAGTCCTTCTTTCCCTCTTTCCCTCTTTTCATACAATTATAATAATAATAATAATAATAATACATTGCATTTATAATGCACTTAATACAAATGTTTCTAAGCGCCGACGTATTATTACCCCGGCTGTAGCTAGGCTACCGAATTCGGTGCTCACAGCATTTCAAGGAATAAATTCCTACCGGGTACCCATTTACTACACCTGGGTAGAGAGTGGCAAATGTAGATTAATGTCTTGCCAAAGGACATTATCTAGGTTAATTCATAATTGCCCCTAATATAGACCTACCAAGTCTCACGCCCCAGCGCCTCGTCTCACGCCCACCCGTCCATGACTCATTTGCTCATGCCGTCCGGCACGGCAAGGGAAAAAAAATTAGACAAGACGCATCCACACGCTGGTTTTTCATAATTATTTCCAAAATACATTGTAGAACAACATGTTTATGATTCTCAGATGCTTTTTACTTTCACCAGAGATAGAATGGCCAAGTAAGAAAATTCTAACTAGACTTTTTCATCAAATTACAGGGGATTAAAGAAAAAATGCCTCAAAAGGTGCCCAACTTTGTGAACAGACCCGTATGCACCAAATCACACAATTTCATATCCCAAAATAAAACATCTCCCAATGGCCTATCGTGGGAGGGGGGAACGCCCCCTCCCACACCCTCCCCCACTCTGTCGCTTCGTTCCCCGAGGCTTGGTCGCTCCGCTCCCTCGTCGGGTCTCACCTAGACCGAAATTCTGTCTCTCGTTCATTAGCCTCTTATTATCTTGACGTATATATGACGGGGTCGTCCAGAAGAGCCGACCCTATCCAAATAAGAGGCAGAGGAAAGAGAGACAGAATTTTCGGTCTAGGTCTCACCGAGTCACTCCCAGCTGGTTCAGAAACTTGGCATCACTAAGATAATTTACATAGGTATTAAGGGCTATTATACCTAATATGCCCAGTAATCCTCAAATTGGCAAGATTCCTACCAAGGATATAAAAAAAAACAGCAGAACGGAGGTATAGATAGGAGGTATAAAGCGGCTTAATAAACTAAGTAATAGATCTAGTGCAGCAAAGATCATTCGCTGTCAATTGCTCGTGGTCTAGTCACTGCTAGTGGTAAAGGCGTCTGGTCAGACTGTCAGAGTATTTTCTTTCTACACTGCACTCGCGTTTAAGGTCCCAGGTTCGAATCCCGCTCTTTTTTGCTGATAATTTTTTCAGTTATGAATTGATAACGATAGCGTTTATTCCGTTATATACATTGTAAATAACTGAATTTCAACAATGAAAACCAAGACTAGAGGCAAGAAACTTGACTAATTAAAATTATTCACTTGTTCAGGCGGATTTAATGGCGGCTGGGCATAATAATAATATTAATAACGACTTTGGCCGGTATTAACTGACAACTTTTCAATTTCAGGCAATCCAACCTTCGTCATGTTCGTTACAAAGCATTTTCCTTTCACCTTTCTGCCATACCAAAGACAAAGTATAGGTGTCGCACCCATGTCTACGCAACAATAACTCTTCGTCCATTGAGCAATGCACATGTTACGAGAGAGCTAGCGACTATATAGACTAGGCACACGTAGACCATCGGCATCGAGCTCGCCACAAGGCGCTAGCTAGGCGGGGGCGCGGGCCGGCGGTCACTAGAGTAGCGGCGGCGCAGCAGATATGGGGGTTCAAGATACACAACCCAGCTTCTGACATCTACTGAGCTAGATCTATTAATTATTATCGACTTCATAAAGGTCTTCTTTTATGCCCACTTATTGCTACAAACATCAAACGCAAAACATACCTGAAATAATTCTAAATGACTAAATAATATTATCAACAATCAAGCTCACCATGACATAAAACTAAAAGTAAAACTAAGTAAAAAAAAAAGTAAAAATAGTTCGTAGTCGAGTAGTTTTAGAAGTAGAATTACAATGAATTAGAAATTTGTTGCATGTAATTAGCCTCCCCCCCCCCCCCTTCTAATTCAAATAAAAATTATTAATATTACTATTAGGGCCTAAAAGTAACTAGGAGTAGGAGTTTAATTAGGGCCTAGCAAGCATGCCTAAACGGGCTTTGGGATCGCTATCCACTTCTGGCGCAATGCTAGTTAATTCAATTGTATCATATAGGCCTAGCTTTCCAAACAAAACGCTATTAATTGTCTACATAATTGAGTCTAATTTTCTTTAGAAAAACGTAAAATTCTCCTTCTTCACGCTCACCTCATTCTTTGATTCGTTTCGGAAGCACAAACAAGCCGCTCGTTTCCTTTTGCCATCCGGATAATATGTCCGAATTTGATTCAATTTGTACTGGTCAATTGTTGAATCCTTCGTACTAACACCACTAACAAGATGGTGGGTCATTGATGATATTGTATCACAAGGCATTTTGTCTCCTAAAAGATGAAAATTTTCACAGAAGACGTTGGCAGGTACCAGTTAATTGGTGCATGGAGGAGTCGTTTACGTTTTCTTCTAATTCTCCGGCGCGGACGACCGGCGCGGCGCCCGTGCTCGCGCGCGCGCGAAATGCCATATCGCGTATCTGTACTATCTCATCGCTGATTGATTTTTACGTGTCACGCACGTACGTTGGGGGGTGGTTTCACAAAGAGTTAAGTTTGACTTAAAATCATGCGTAAGTGCCAATACGGTATTAAACGCGTAATCTCATTGGTAGATTACCCAATAACGAGCGTCCCGTGAGCATGATCTGACCAATGCGGTGATGTGTCATATACCACACACAACTAGGAATTTAAGTGCGACGTTAGTCAAACTTAACTCTTTGTGAAACCACGGGTGTGAAACACCCCCAGGTATAATAAAAGCAAATGGGATTCTCTGCACTGATTGGACAATCTTAGAGGATAGGTCGGGGGCTGGGCATCATGCTAGCAGCAGGCACAAAGTAGACAGCAGAAACTAGACTGTACTAGGCGCGGATCCAGGGGGTGGCGCAAGGGGCGTGCGCCCCCCCCCCCGTTTTGTCTGACAAAGTATGCCCCGGACCCCCTAGATGGCCGTTTGGCTTTGTCAAACGGAGGGTTCCACAGTGTGCGCCCCCTTTCTGAAAATCCTGTATCCGCCCCTGTACATACATCATGTTTATCACATAGTCCTGTGAAAATTTATCTTGATGTGGGCGGAGGGGAACGTAACAACCCTACGGTTTTTTTTATGGATATTTTCTTTTAAAGGGGAAAATTTGAATAAACGTTTAAATGATCTCAGACATTTTTGTGCGACTTTGCAAATTTTGAGGGGGGGGGGGGGGTGGACAAATTTTCCGTCAGATGAGTCCCCCGTATCACCGACATTGCATTTTGTAGTGAACTTTACTTTGCGAGCTCCTCTCCCACATGCCCTGTACCCCCAAAAATCATTAATATTTTATCAGATGATGCACCTTATATAATTATAACAATTGCTCATATGATTTTGCGCAAACCCCGTGTATGACACAAATCTAATCCTTTATCAAGAACTTAGAAAATTTAAACCATTTTATGCGATTTTCTCTACTGAGCAAATGGGAGAGGAGCTCGCAAGATACGTCACGGAGGTAAAAAAAAAAATTTAGATTTTGCTCAAATTGTCACTAATCTGTTTATCTCATTTTCTTCTCTTATTCAAATCAATTTAATATTGGGTTGGAATTTGCTTCAAAATACGTACTGCTGTAATCATTAAAGGAACCCCCAAAATTGAATAAATGATACAAAATAAATATACCACATGTATAGGCCTTTTACAAATAAATGCATACGTAATTGAATAGATAAGGGACAAAACAAGCGATATGCATAAGATTGCTATTGCAAATATATTCTTCAGGTATTCAAGCATAATGCTATTACTTTGCTGCATTCTTCGACCAAAAAATGAAAATAGATGAGACCGAGAAGAAAAATGTGGGCCTACTCATCCTTAATGATGGCGTTAAAGAAATTTACAAAAATAAAGATTGATAAGAAGAAGAAAAAGGTGTGTTCAGTTTGCTTGCCGTGTAGATTCTGGAAAGCATACTTCATATTCTAGTAAATAGAACTTAATGAATATTCCCCTCGTTTTGCACATAGCTTGGGTTTTTATCTATTCTTATCTCTTTTTATTTATTTATTTTTACGATATTCCATCATGAGATGGCGCTACTCACCAGCCAGCATTTCGCTTGTTTGTGGGAATAGGCCATTTTCGAGATGCATTCAAATTTTGATAACGCTTACCTTTTATACATGGGTATTTTATGGGGGGGGGGGGGCGGTAGCGTGCCGTTGTCAAAAAGTACACCAAAATAGGTTATTCATAATAGTGATATTTGTCTGAACAGCTCATAATCTTGAGCATGTGTTGTCCGTAGCTTGCAGGCCGAAACCGTTTAGAAGTTTAGTCGAGTTTAGCCCCTGCTTACAGTCTGTACGACGGTTACAATGTTTAACAAGATTTTTTGAAATACAAATGGCTTTCCGTGAATCAACAACATAAGATAAACCAGACCTAACTTAGGCAGCTTTCCAGAATACGGCCCCATGATTTTTATGTTATAGGCCTATAAACGGCCCATTCTATAGAGCATGGAAGGTGAGAAGAAACAAACTTAGCAACACTAAACAAAGGCATGAAAGTATCAAGAACAATCTTTTGCATCAAACAACAAACAAGTGAAGGCTAGAGTCAATTAACCAATTTCCTACTGGAACCGCGGGTCGTTCTTTGATAAGCCTATTGGGAATGGGAGATTCAGTACTCACTAGGTTAAGAAATAAAAGCTATACCTTCTTATAACATAATACACTAAGGATTTCGGGCTCTTTTTTTGGTTCAAATAGGCTCCTCCCCTGGCCCTTTCGGTCCCCGCCTTTTGGTACCCACGGGTGGGGAAGGGTTCTTAGGGTGGTGGGAGGCACTTCTTGAGGGCTGACGTCCCGTCCATATTTCATAAATTCATTTTTAAACATTGAATTTCCGCAGGGAGTAGGCCTAATAATTCCACCAACCCATGAAGCGGGTTTGTAGCTTCAGGCCCAGCCAACCCATATACCTTTCCCTGTGAAGGGGAGCTATGCCAAAGAACAGCATGGCCATATATCCGCATGGCTTCAGTGTACAGTACAGTATTATACACACGTGTTAGATCGTTCGCACGTACGTGTACAGGTCATCATACAGGTATAGAGTTACATCATTTGAAGCTTCATGGTCACAAACACAGTTTAGTCTGTATGTTTCACGACGTTCGCTACCGGTAATTTGACACTTTATCAGAAAATCTGATAAGAAAATTCCTTCGAAAATATTTCCATAATGATTATGAATACGTATAATGATATTAATCCCTTCTCCCCTCGCCCTGGGGGTGATGGGATGACAATGGAATGGGGGGAGCTGGAGGGGGGGGGGGGGGGTAGTAGGGGGGAAGTCAATCCGTCGGTCCTCCCAAGACCCATATAAGGGGGCCATAATCCCCCTGAAAATAAAATGACAAATTCATTTTTTCTCATTATTGCATCCTTTACAGGGGACGTACCGCTAATTATGGATGTTACTCTGAGTATTAATAAACCACAGAAACATGGCAAGATCAAATCGCTCCCTCTAGGTCTATGCATGGATATTCTACTCGAACATTATTATATCCATATCATCAATTTTCATCAAGATTAAAAGGAATTTTCTTCAGAACTCATGCAAGCTTTGGATAAATAAGACATATTCACATGATCAGGGGCGGATCCAGAATTTAGTATAAGGCGGGGAAAACAATTGCAGGTTTGTCAACTTTTGGAAAAGGCAGACCTGGGGGGGGGGGGGGGGGGGGGGGGGTGGCGAGAATTTTTTTTTCGTCAGACCTAGAAAATTCGCTCAGGAGGGGTGGTTATGGGGGTCCCTCCATAATTCTCTGACAAGCAAAATAAAGAAGGTTTCATTCTAAACGGGGGCGGGGGCACAATCAACAAAAGGGCGGATCGTCTATGGTCAAAATGCATACTTTCCTGCCATTGAACGGGGGGGGGGGGGGTGGGGATGGCACGGGCCAGAAGCACCCCCCCCCCCCCGGGTCGCCAATGGACATGTTGTAAATACTTCTTGGTAAAGATAACTTTACCCGACTTTTTTATTTATTCACTTGATTATTGTAACAAAATACGGTACGGTGATTAATCATAAACACAGCTAGCGCCCGTGGATGTCCACGGGCTGCTTCTGCTAGTATATATATAATGGTATAAAGAAGTATTCGAACTATGTACACTTCATGGGTCTCGATCCAGGGGGGGGGGGGGGGGTATATATCCGCATCCGCACATCCCTGCCTCAGCCCCTGGCAACTCGACCACGGGACCGACAACGAAGATTAACACGACAACGCAGAGGCTGCACGTGCTGTATAGAGCGAACATGATTTTTCTCAGGCAATAATTCACTGTGGGAATGATATCTTATGAACTCGGACAGGAGTTCCGGAACTATACCACTTCTGATATCCACACTGCAGTTGTAATCAGATAACAGTTTTCTTTTACACATTTCCGACGTAGGCTATATCCGTGGTACGTGTGGCCTCGGATTTAACAGCATTTAGGTTTCAGGGCTTTCTGTTATGTCATCTGGTGAAAAAGAAGATAATGCTTTTTACTAGACATAGGTCTAAGTATTTGAAATAGAACACTTTAGTGCGTATAAAAAAAACCCAAATTTTTGAAAAATTTAAGCTCCGGAACCATCTGTACGTTATAACTTTTATTTATTCATTGGTATATAAAATTACTGATCAGCAGCGAGCTGAAAGAATCAGTTTAGACATTTGGCAACATTAAAAACATGACAATACAAAAATACAAATGCAAATATACAGGCAATATGACATTTAAAAACATATTACACATAATATACATAATTATAGGTTCTTAAATAGTTTATACTTTCCCCCTTTCATAATTTTTTATTCCTTGATTAAGTTTTTCAAAATGAATATTACAAATTACGCATTAATTACACAATATAATGTCGAATGTCGAGCTATTGCCTTTGTTACGTTCATTATCTTTACTTTCTAAAAGTGCATTATAGATTTCTTTCCTTGTTGGGGGCGTTCCTTTTTATCTCGCGTTGTATATCATATATTTTATGAGTATAATTAAGTGGTTAATATACACATGCATAAACACACAGTCTTGTTATGCTTTATTTCCGAGGACAAGTATTGTTCCTCTATTGTTTCTCCGTCCTCGGACAGTCGACGGAATAAGGCACAAATTCATTGTTCGACGTTCGAGGACTTGTCCGGCTTCCGAGGACCATTGTTCTCATGATTTTTTTTTGTCCTCTGTCCGAAAATGTTCTCGGACATACGGCTAAACACGCCCACACCCTCAAACACACCTGCACATACACCCTCACACACGAACACACAAGAAAAAATACAAAACAATGTAATACATAATATATAAATATACAAGGGAATGTGATCAACTAATCAAGGAATTAGTGATATCCCAAACATCAAATATTAAATTTCATAATCTGTCAAATGTATGGGTTGAAATTTTCGTTTAAATAGTTTATGGCAATAGTAATGGCAACGACCAGTATAATTATACAATACGTATTAAAAAGGGAATTAAACCAAACTTTAACATCTTTGTAAGGAAAGATGCAACTTTTGTGATCTTGAATTTGGTCTAATAATATCATACTACCTTCGCTGCCACGGATTAACCAAACACCAGAATTTTAAAAAGTCTTTTCCAAATTTCATTCTACCAACTTTGGACTGAACCTAAGCGTGTGTAACAAAAATATTTGTGCATTGTGTTAAAAATGTTAATCACTTTAAATTCGGGTACATGCTTATTACAAGCAAAATATGAAGGTGCGTTTCTTGACGACCCGAAAATGGGCTTCATTAATTGGCCTAACAATTTACCAAATGGTGGTCCTCAACTTTCAAACACATTTTCAATTAAAGTTTTATTTGCCACCGATTCATTCGATTGCCATTAGCGCCGATTGGCATGTAAAGAAAAGGCGCTAATTAAACAGAACTATTTGTGAGACACAAAGTTTTGCAAAATGGACTCAAACATAGTATAGTACACCACGCTAAAAACCTTTGTGTTGCCAGATCGCACCAACGCACTCCCAACCATCAGTGGCGGCACCAGGATTTTTAAAGTGGGGGGGGGGGGGGCAAAAGAAAATGTTGGGGGGAAGGGCGGACAAAAAATTTTTCCACCCTTTTATTTTTTTTCACTCCGAAAATTATTGGGGGGGGGGGGCAAAGCTTCTGACTGGGGGGGGGGGGGATGCCCCCATGCCCCCCCCCCCCCTTGGTGCCGCCTCTGCCAACCATGTATTAATAGTATATTAATAAACGATGGTGGGTTTATATAGCTCACCAAATACTGAGATTCCTTGTTTTGAAACGCACATTTCTGTGATTTTTGTGACTGTATTTTTTAAACTGTTTTTACAAGATTTATATAAAAAGGGCATCGAAACAACTAAGCAAGTATCAAAATGCGTATTCAGTGCCCAGTTTTATACTTGTCATCAATGACAAGTTGCAATAACTGTTATAAGCTACTGAAATCCTTGCATCTGATTGACAGAGAGCAAATTTGTCGGTAAAAGTCACCGATAAGACACTTGATAAAACGCCCCCAGTTTAAAAAAAAAAGTTAGATGTAAACGCAGCTGTACATAAAAAAGCTTTGATTGGCAAGGAGAATACCAGTAGTTTCGTTGATGGCTCTTCAAAAGCAATTACTCAAACCAATATCGTCACAGAATATTAACCCACTCAGCCTCTCAATGAATAGATAAAAACAAAACCATTGGAACTTGAGTCCATTGTATGTCATGTTATTCACTCTGTAGTATGTGTTTCAGAATTCCTTCAGATATTTTTCCTATTCACTTTACATCACAATTAATCACAGTAAAAGCGATTTTCCTCTAACCATAGAGCATACATGTTCAATATTCAACAGCAAGTAATAGCAGCAAGATAAGTATCATACAGAATAACTTTTATCTATTTATTTTACAAAAGACGAGATTGTCGGTAAAATATGAAGTAATCTAATAAAAGTACCGGGCTTTCAATTACAGATGTCCTTTGTACCTGTTACACTTACAGTGAGAAATGATCTGAATAAAGTTTTCTTAGTTCCCAAATCAAATACATAAGAGTACAAAATGTAAAGGTGAGAACAATGTGAACCATGGTTGAATTGCACAAAGTATTTTACAAGATTCTTTTTTCTTTTTTTCGTTTGGACGGGTAAAATGAACCCTTCTGTTCGGACTTCGTTCGGTGTTTGGCTAAAGTGACTATAATGTATAATGTGTTGAAAGCGAAAGTTGTACGAGTAGGCCTATTCGTAATGTAATTCAAAGATTTGGTCTTATAGGCTGACATTGTCTTAATGTCATTTTTTTCTATTAATTTATATCTTTATTTCCACCTCTCCTCCCATTTTTTTATTCTAATAGGATTTGGAAACCCCTGTCTTAATCTTTTCCATTAGATACCCAACGGGTAACATTAATCATGCTACACTTTCCCAGTAATATGTTCCTGTCTACTACCCCTTCACGTATGTATTGTAAATTTGCTTACTTTATTCCATCAAGAACAATAGACCTATGAGCAAGCTAAAAATAACTTGAAGAGAAGCCAAAATGGTCTTCATATATATAAACATCTTGTAAGCCTATTGTGAAGCCTCAACAATATTATATTTTAATAACAAAGATTTCTTCATATTTGGGTTAACGTTTATAATCTGTTATGTATTAATTACCTTCCATTTGCCAAGTTAATGATAAAAGTATACAAATCGGAACGTGTCTTATCAAGTGGATTCTTCCTACAAAAACGTTGTAGATTATTTTAAATTTGAGTATTCAAGTAACATGATTAAGAAAGAATTTTGTTTTTGTAGTTGTTTTTGGTGGTTTTATTTATTTATATTTTTTTTAATCTACTGGTCAAAGTAACCATTTATTTTAAGCACAAATGTCATCAACAAATCTGAATAAAATTTCAAATTATAAGGAGAAAGATAATTTATGTCGCTGTAAATTAATACTACAATGCAATCATGCAAACAAAAACAACTTTGGGCTGGATATCGTCCAATGAGGATCACTATGTTTAAAAAAAAATCACTAAGAATTATATATCTCGTTCTCTATCATTACAGTATCATCAACGTCGTCATCTGCACCGTACAGTTTGCCAGGTCCTTCTCGTGGCGAATGTATTTCTACGCCATTGAGGATCACGTGATCATCCCGTTTGTTATCTGGCATCTCATAGAGCACCCCTACGTCAGCCTCGTTCTTAGCAGTTTGTTGGGAAGGCATGGCGTAGAGCAAAGAAAGGTCGTCTGTCTGGTCCAGAGATGTATAAGTGCCAGGCTTCCTTGAGGAGGATTTATCTGAAAGGTCAGGCATCACGTACTGAGCTGTTGGATCTGATATAGCAGCGTCTTTGTAGCAATTCGTGGTGTCAGAAATGTCGAAGTAAAGTAGCTCTTGTTCGTTATCCTTTTTTTCTTCGGTAGCCCTGCATGCCATTGGTAGGGCAGAAGCAGGGGCGTCACTTTTCACCTTCCTATGGGCAAATAGGAAAAATGCTCATTAGTATATTGTAATAATCCTGTTTAAATAATATGTTGTTAAACATGTATAAAGTTCGTATCAAACATACACCCATATGGATTAAAAAAAACAAGCAAGAAAAAAGATGAACAGCCTTATACATGTATGTGTGTGTGATGGTATGTGTGTGGGCTTACATAGATTCAGTTGTGGGGGTTAAGAGAACAAAAGAGCCAGGTGATGGCCTTTATGTGAGGGTGTTTGAGTGTGTATGTGTGTGTTTACTAAACCTAAATGCATCAACAACATATGTTGTTATCAGTATCACTATCATTGTAGAGTAATATAGAAGACACCATACCGTAAAAGGATTCTCCCCACCCCGAGTGATGTGTTTTCATGTGTGCTAATAAAACGTCTTCCTTTTTCGTAATCGAAAGTTGGACTCATCTGCTAATGGCTTTTAAACCACCCCTTTACGCTTAAAAGCCTACCGTCGTTTGCACTTGATGAAAACAACGACTACGATGATAAGTAATACCAGGAATCCCCCTCCTCCGCCGACACCTGCAAGCAAAGCTGGAAGAAAGAAGATCCACTGAATAATCAATTTTTCTAGTATCAATTTTCCAAAATAGTTTAGGTACTTTAATATTTTGATAGCATGAAATAAAGTGTTTCCCAATAGACCTGTTTACTAATTTTATGCATACTTCTTGAACAAAAGTTGCTCTTAACAACTCAAATGCTTGACAGAGGCTTGCCTGACACAGCAAAACTAATTTATGCAAAGTGGATTCTATCCATAGAGATGCTATTATGCATAGCAGATGCACTAAATAGTTGGTAGCTAAGGATTCCGGAGAGAAACATGCATAAATTTAAGTACACTTAGTAAACAGGCCTATTGCAGTTAAATGACAGAGTGGCTAGTCTTTATCCCTTTTTTGATCTGGATTTCAAGATTATTCACGCTGATAAGAAACTACATGACAATTATGATTGATCTTTTTCTAATATAAAATCAAATGAAGAAATTGCAGTGATTGAAATTTTCTTTTTTTAGAAAAAGGAATTTCGCAAACCTATTTTTTGTGCGTCACCCGACAATGAAGAAGCACTAGACATAATGGTATGTCCTAAGTCAAACTATAAAGGAACTAAATTACTCTTGTGAAAGAAGCAATCGACTAAATGAATAAAGAAAAATAGGTTAACATGTAAGAGTGCTATGACTTTGATGTATTGTGACATATTTTAATAGAACACAATACAGTAAATTGGAGCTGTAAACACACAAATTTGTAACGATGGTTATACTGCAAACATTAAGAAGTCACTTTTAAAAAACACTCCGAGAACGATGGGGATAAAATTCTTAGCGTCTCTCATCATCATACATTAAACATTTAAAAGAAACCTCAGCCCAAACGGTAAATGTATCTTAAAGATGTTATTGACTATGATATCAGATGAACTAAACAAATTCTCAACGAAATGTACCAGAAAGTCGTAAATATTCTTAGCATAAAAAAGCCTTATGTTTGCGTCGCCGTTTTCTTGAACATCCCACGAATGTGTGTCGTATGAGGCAAGATTGCTTTCATTGGTCAACATTTTCAGGATATTACATGTTATTTTTCAGAAAAGTGAATTATTAAACGGCAATATCACTTTACATGTAGATTAAAAAGAGTTTCAAATCTGGTGATTGCCGACAATTTTCTTTTAAATATGGGTGTCATTCTTGTCTAGGGTGACATCCTGACCTTGATATATCATGCCATGAGGACTACCCTTGCTATTTTCAGAAGAAAAAATACCAATTACCACTTTAAATTGTATTGAATCACGTGATTCCAGAGATGATTTTTGTTGCCTTTTTAAGCACTTAGGCGTCAGCTCACAAGAGCGGTCTGATGGGCCTTCTAAAAAGTTATCTGAGGGTTCACCACATTGACAACCCACGAAAGCGACACGTCTGTCTGTAGGATCCTCTAACTTTTCTGCGGATTCACGAGACCGGCATTTTCGGCCTCGTAGGCTTTCCGTCTCGGAGGCTGTCGGTCTACTGGGTTGCCGAAATTTATAAGCTTAATCGGGTATGATTATCAAACGTTACGTTATGGTAAAACAGCCTACCCCCTTATTTTAAGCCCCCCCCCCCCTGAAAATTGTTAATCTTTCTTTTTATTCTTCTTTGGATTTCAGATATTCTTTAAAGCATATTTATAAAACTCTTTAGAAAATGTAAAGAACATTTTTCGTTTCATTTCTTTGCCTATCAGAGATTTTAGATTTACTGCCCCACTCTCCCACCTTAAAGATCTCTGGTGCCGCCCCTGCTGATAATGCTTACCAAACGTTGTCGATTCTGCTGATGTTGGGTCAGTAATTAGAATTGTGGTCAACTCACGGTCTGTAGTAGGATTAGCTCTTGTTGTAATCGTCGTTGTCATCAAAGTTGTTAAAGGTGGTACTGTCGTTTCTATGTCTGGTGGCGGTATTATCACTGAAACTGAATAGCAAAATAGAAAGGAAAAAAAAATACCATTCAGCGGCTTGCGGTCCCTTCGACCTCTGAGTGGGGGGGGGGGGGGGGGGGGGGGCGGGGAGCAAAACAACAATCACTTGTTTTAAAGTAGATATTCAAAGAAAATCACAAATATGGCAATTAATGTATCACTAGAAACTGGGAAGCTTACAGATGGCAATCTTATAAGTTTTATGTCAACTGCGTATCTGGTGATTATAAAAACAACACAAATAAAAGTTCTTCTCAGCATCTGGAATATCCGAGGATTCGCCAGAAATATAGCGATGTTTTGATGTCGTCACACTCGGGATCGATCCTGCGTAAGCAGACGACGTCCTATAATGATTGAACGTAATTGCAATGCAATTATTTATCAAATTATAAAGAGTTTGGTGTATTTAAACATGACCTTATTTCACACCATTATAAAGGGAAAGTGAAACTGATTCTGATAGCTAAAACCGTTTGATTGTAAATACATAGGAGAAGGGTCAATGATCAATGAAATAAACCCCACTTTCAAATTGAAAAGCCCTCCGAATAATAGCAGGATGGTATTCGTTCCCTCTTGAAACGCCGAACATGCCCCGGTGCAAGCAGCTGAAAATACAATGGCGTCTTATTTTGTTTACAAGTGACTGATTCCTTTATTTTTTTAACGCTGCATTTTTAATCAAAATAATACCATACACGAAGTTAAGAGTGAGGCAACAGACTAACATTAAGACTGACGCTAGTGAAGGAAGAGAAATAAGTGAAGAGGAGATGACAAAATAGGCTCTGAAAAATGTGTAAGATGTTATGGGACATCGTCTGCTTAGACAGGACTGGTCCAGGGTGTGTCGTCACATATCTCAGCAGCGTTCGAGGAGCTCTTCAGCTGCTATATCGGGGGCTGTATTTTACCGTTTTATAATTGATAATAATCATTACTTCAAATGTTTCCAAGCGTTGAATTTGGATAACCTTGTTTAATTTATGCCATCTATGCAATAATAAGTATTAAGCCAATATTTAAAATCATTAACGTTCTACTTTAAACATTATTTCAGTGGGAGTTCTGTCCATTCGTATATTTTTCTGCAGATAATTCATGCCTACGAGGACCACATTTCAATTATAATAATTGGCAAGAGCATTTAGGGAGAAGGACAAGCCCATCAATGGCAAAGTCGAGCGTTACATTGCACACAATTTGAATGGGAAAAAAAAAGCAACAAAGTGACATGAACGGCAAAGTTTAAACCAACGAATTACCCCCCCCCCCCCCAAAAAAAATAAAAAATAAAAAAATAAAATAAATAAATAAATAAATAAATAAATAAAAAATAAAAAAATAGGAGGAAAAAAAAAGGTTGAAGGTGAACTATTTACAATACTCGTTTCTATATACTTAGTAATATAGTTATGGTTATTGCCGAAGGATCAAAATAAGTTTGACTTTGAAACGGACCTTTTATTCTTCTTTGGATTTCAGATATTCTTTAAAGCATATTTATAAAACTCTTTAGAAAATGTAAAGAACATTTTTCGTTTCATTTCTTTGCCTATCAGAGATTTTAGATTTACTGCCCCACTCTCCCACCTTAAAGATCTCTGGTGCCGCCCCTGCTGATAATGCTTACCAAACGTTGTCGATTCTGCTGATGTTGGGTCAGTAATTAGAATTGTGGTCAACTCACGGTCTGTAGTAGGATTAGCTCTTGTTGTAATCGTCGTTGTCATCAAAGTTGTTAAAGGTGGTACTGTCGTTTCTATGTCTGGTGGCGGTATTATCACTGAAACTGAATAGCAAAATAGAAAGGAAAAAAATACCATTCAGCGGCTTGAATACACTGGTGCAATGCACACACAAAAAAAGAGTTACAGGATCTTCAAAAACGCTGTGTCAATTTTTTACCGTAACATGACACTTTTTGATAAGTAACAATGAGGATATGCGTAATGAAAGAGAGTATTTATAGCTAAACAAACCAGCAATCAAATAGTGATGATTTCGCAGATAAAAATTCTTTGAAAATCACAATAGGCTACACATGTACTCATTATACATAATTTGTTCCATGTCTTCTAAAACAATAACGATTAGAGAAGAAACAGGCTATTGTTAATACCACATTGAATCTTCTTCTTGAAAAATATAGGTACAATATTATAATTATGTAATTATATGATTATACTATTATTTGCAAGCTTTGAACATAAAATACAAACTGGATTTCAAAAGATAAATATATTATCCGTTTTCATTAATGTTTATCTTGACCGTTTATAGTGCCCCCCCCTTAAAAAATGTACATATAAACATGTTTGTATCTGCTTGAAAGTTTTTTATGTTTGTGAACTCTCAATAAATACACAATTAAAAAAAAAAAAAAAAGTACATGGTGCCTAATACGTACGATTAAAAATGGCGATTTTGTCGCTACCACCGCATGAGCTGTATATATCTCCAGCACAATGAAATTGACATCCATCATCTCCTACCTCCCCATTTCGATCATACTGTGTACTCGCATCACCGCAGTAGCATTCCCTGCTGTTCCTTACCCCTGCGTAAACATACTCTGATGTGAAGATGCAGTAATTGATGCACTGTTCAATGGTAAGTTCATCAGATTTGGTCCAGTTGCCTTGCAGGACCCGACTGTTTTCCCCGTCTTTGAAGCATCCAAGATAGCGTTCATCTAGAGCAAAACAACAATCACTTGTTTTAAACATTATTTTAGTGGGAGTTCTGTCCATTTGTATATTTTTTGCAGCTAATTCGTGCCTACAAAGACCACATTTCAATTATAATGATTAGCAAGAGCATTTAGGACAAGCCCATCAATGGCAAAGTCGAGCGTTACATTGCACACAATTTGTCCGGTCATTACATTCCACCACTAATTCTACACCCTTGCTAATGTATGGGGAAAAAAACAACAAAGTGACATGAACGGCAAAGTTTAAACCAAAGAATTACCCCCCCCCCCCAAAAAAAAAAAAATAAATAAATAAATAAATAAAAAATAAAAAAAAATAGGAGGAAAAAAAAAAAGGTTGAAGGTGAACTATTTACAATATTCTTTCTATGTACTTAGTAATATAGTTATGGTTATTGCCGAAGGATCAAAATAATTTTGACTTTGAAACGGACCTAAAGCGGCGTAGTACAGTTCTTAGCCCCTTAATCATGTCAAATGATTTTTAATATTTTCACCCCAAAAGTCTGATATCATTTTGATTACGAAAAAACAGGCGAAAAGATGACATCAATTTTTTTTTAAAGCTATCCGGTCAAAAATGTCCCCCTCCTCCCGCCTTGCATGCTTTCCAGGTAATCTGTAAAAGCATAATGTAGCTGTATATGAACTAATCCGAAGGACGTAATTTTCTCAATTTCATTTAAAAAAAAAAAGAAACGTAGTACGCCTGTTCTTTTTTAAAATTTAATTGTATGTTTTATTAGTTTGTTCTTAATCGTAAGTATAGTACGGGTATAATAACTTACATCAGCAAAGACGAAATAGAACCCCAAAGTAATGTCTGCTTTAAATTTTAAAAAGCAACACACACAAAATTTAAATAAATAGTATCCCAAACATCTTTACAAGAAATGAACCCAACTAATAATAATATTATTTACATCAACATTATATAGCGCGTAATTATGTCTCTGAGAGCTGAATAGTATTATTTCAGCCGCAGATTTAGATTCAATTAATCTATTCATACCGGTTACCAATTTACTTCAAGATTAGCAAATGTAAACCTATGTCCTGCCAATGGATACGAACAATGTACTTTGCGATCCTTAGTTTGGATAAATACCGACTGGACCACGACCTCAAATACTTCACATTAGTGGTACATCTCAGAAAAAAGTTTTTGCCATTTATTTCTGTCTTCACTATATCATTTTAGGTGTGTCATTCATACTAAAAAAGGTAATTTTTAGTAAATTAGTACGATAACTACCCATGTTCTAAGATATCTTACGCCAGCCACTCGAATGAATGTCATTGCTCTGAAAGAAAACTGATCATAATGATTATGCATACTTATGGTTGTCACACCTCTAATTATTACCGTAACAAACAGCCGCTCCTGCGTTGCGTTCACCAGACTCGCTAGGTGGGCACTGAGAAGCCATAGTGCAGTCTTGCAGGTTATCTTCACCTGCGGACAGAAGAAGAATGGATTTGAATTTCGTTTGTGATTACAGATAAACATAAAAGGTAGAAGAAGGAGAGGAAGAAAGAGAAGAAGAAGACTGAAGAAGAAAAAAAGAAGAATGAAAAGAAGGAGGAGAAGCAGGAGAAAAAAAAAAGAATGAAGAGGAAAAGGAAGGAGAAATAGGAAGGAATACTGTGATTAAAATCTGTGATGAACATTTTATCCATTTACCATAAAATTTGGATGCTAGTCTGCTTTCACTTCATTGAACTGTAATCGATAACTAGAGGATGACTTTGAATAGTGTGCATGTTCAAAGTAGGTGCAAGTTTTTACCTCCAGCGCAGTTGAAGTCTTTATTTTCAGGCATTAAATCGATTCCAAAAGGCGAGCTTCGGATGTTCCTATTCGCACCATTGAAACCAAGCTGCCTACAAATCACCTTCACTTCATTGATACCAAGGTTGGTTCCACAAAGGGGGTGCCATGTCGTTCCATGATCGGAAGAGTAATGGACAGTGCCTTCATAGCGCGAAGATCCATTCACCAATCGTACCTCTGCATAAGGACAAATATTATATTATACTGTATTTACTCATGAAAAGCCGTAGAGGGAAATATGAGCACACCCACACACACGCACACACGCACACACATCTATGTTTCCTATTGTTCGAATTTCAACCGATGACTATTGAATTGCGTCACAAAATTCATTGACGGAATAAACCTCACCAATAATTGTTGACAACCGAAGACCTATTGAATTACTACCGATGACCCATTGTTCTCTTGTCATCGGTTTGAATGCGTACACACGTACACACCCACACACACATACACACACACACACAAACACCCCCCCCCCCACACACACACACACGCACACACCCATACACATAACACGTTTCCTTAAAACAAAAATCCTGTGTTAATTTTTTTCCCCATGTCGTAAAATTCAATAATATGAGAACCTATTTTATAATACTCCTCCAATTTGTGTCTGCTTCAAAGAACATTATTCTGGGCCTTTATTTTCAGGTAATCAATTGATTTAAAGAGTGCAATTCAAGAGAAAATAGACACTCCTTTAAAAATTAGCTTAAGAGAAAACAAGAATCGGAGAAACAGATAAGAGAAAGTTCAGGGATAAGAAAACTATATAAAATTACGTGTTTTCTCTTCTTTATTTAGATTAATAATTATCACATGCCCACATACAACTTGGCCATAATAAGATGCCATACAAGAAGACCCATCCGCTTTATGTTCATGCAAATTACTCAAAGAGTGTGACTTCCAATCTTTTCAGTGTAAATCACGTGTCTTGATATATTTTTGCAAAGGGGAAAGGGACAACTGCCTTCCATAAGAATTGAGGACATGGAAAAGAACTGATATTATGTAAATAATACTATCTGACGAAAAAGGAGATCACAGAGACTAGAATAAGATTTAAACATAAACAGAGGCGTTCCCTTATTCTTTCTTTTTTAATGACAATGAGTATAAACAAAATAGTGAGAAAATATCAAAGATTTTGTTCCTGAAAACAAAAAATTACACATAATTGAGTTTGACGTACCAATTGCTCCCGCATTTGACTGAGAAGCTCCTGATGAGCCGCATACCAAGAGGAATGTAAGCACACCGAGAAAGAACTGGTGCACATTCATGATCTTGAAGTATCAAATGTTGCTCTGGAAACTAAAGGCTAAGCTCAGGCTGGATATGCAGCAATTTCTCTTTTCCAGATGAAAATAATCCGGGTATCTTCAGATTCGGTAGAGTTTCTCCTTTAGTGTCTTTTTTGCTGCAACTTCTAAAGTTCGTTTAATCCTAAAAAAATGTTACGTAATGTAGAAACCATTCCCAAGCAAAATAGGCAAGATAACGATTAAACGGTATTCTTAATAAATAAAACTGGTTTCCTAGAAGTATAAGGCTGTACACGACCGACCGTTTATCGTTGCTGCACAACTATAATGCATTGAAGTTTAATTGTATGTGCAACGATGTGCATGAACCTGACTTCCTCAAAATAATTATTTCCTTGTTAAAACTGGCTAGAGGAGATGTCTGGACGATTTCCCAGTTGCCCTATATACAGTGTGTCCAGAAAAAAGAAAATCGGATTTCATGGTATACATTTTCTGTCATAACGAATAATTTCCTCAATAAATTATACATCTATGAAAAGCTCTGCTTCTCTTCTTTCATTTGATGCACAACTTATTATCAATAATTAACGCATGATTGAATTAACACAATGGAAAGTGGTGGTACCAATATTTCATTTGCACGAACAACTTGCTACTTTGAATGAGTTTTCAGGGCATTAACTATTTTGAGAAAAAGAAAACATCAGACGAAAATTCATAATTTTCTCTTTTATACGACACCTCATGCGTAAAGAAAGATGTATGTCAGAGAACAAGTAAAATGAAAACATGCTTGATTTCTTCCTAAATGATTGGGTTAAGTAAAGAAGCCATTCAGCTCTTCTGACCTAGCAGCTGACAATGGACTTAATGCTTGGGCGAATTTACACAAACATGGGGAATGACAAGGAACATTGAAGATAGTTGGGGTAATAAAAAGGCTGAAAATAGTCTTTTTTATGTTGCGTGATCATGCTTCTGACCACAGAATAAAGGGTGTTCATCTAACAGAGTGCCTCCTCCAGATCGCGACGTTCCTGCAAATTCTACGTCATGGAGAAACATAAAATAGGGAAGGACGAACCTCAATGTCAACAAGGGTAGATCTGCTCGAAGAAGAATTGCCATATCGGAAGAGAATGTGGCAGAAGTAAGGCTTGTCATCCATGAGAATCCCCAAGTATCCGTAATTTTCAGCCTTTTTATACCCCAGTCCCTAATCCCTATGGTGGCCCTGAAGGGACATCGCAAATCGTGAATACCTTTTGTATATAACTTCTGTACATTTTCACTACGAATTTTTTTTTTTTTTTTTTTAGACATTGAAAAGTTGATGCCTCCTTGCGAAAATTGGCCTGTATGATCAAGATCTCTACATCTGTGATTTTCTTTTATTATTATTTGGGGGGGGGGGGGGGAAGATTAGGATGCAGCATTTTTGTTGGCACATGGGTGTCACACCCTAAAAGTTTGTAGGCAAATCTGGGTATCACCCCTCCTCCCCCCCCCCCCCCCCCCCATCGAAAATGTTCTAGCAATGCCCCTGGGTCCGCTCGCGCTCACAGAATATACCGAAATAAGAGAATAGGTGTAGGTTGCAGAGAAAGGTCTAATCTATCGAAAAATGATATTTCATTACAAGTTAATGTCGCTAACCATAGCGGACTAGTCTTCTTACAGACGGTTATTTTCCATACAGAAAATACCAACAAAAAAAAGCGACCAAGGTTTAATCTACCGAAAAATATAATTTTATTAAAACCTATGTCTTTCCGATTTTTTTTCTGAGAGCCGTAGCGGAATGATCAACCCGCTCCCCCTCTTTAATCCATATTATATTACACTTAAAGTATGGAAATGTCCGCCTGCAGACTAGTCCGCTATGGTCAAAGACATGTAACTTTTAATGAAATATCATTTTATCGATAAAGTAGACCTTGCTCTCTACCTAGACGCTTCTTTCGATATTTTCTCTGAGCGCTAGTCCGATTTAAAAGATTTATTAAAGTTGTCCGCCCCCTCTGCATAATACGCGGGGAGTATATGGAACATGACAGTCTGCAGTTAGTCAACATGATTAATCCGCTATGGTCAAAATCAGATCAAAGACATATAACTTCTAATGAAATATAATTTTCTTTCGATAGATTAAACCTTGCTTTTCAACCTCCAACTAGTTTCTTCTTTCGGGATTTTTTCTGTAAGCGCTAACGGGCTGATTCACAATTGCCCCTTTATATATTTGAAGAATAAAAACAGCTGTAATACTAGTCCATTTTCAAATGAGATGCTATCATGGGCGGCGATCCCGGAGGAGGGGGGGGGGGGGACCCAGAAACTTTGAGGATTGTACAGCAACCAGTGGTAAAGGCTATTCCCCCCCCCCTCCCCATCCAGCCTGACAAGAAATCGCCTCACATGGATGCGATAATATGATAGATAATATTATAATGGTTTTAAACCTACCTTTTGTGCTTCTTTCCAGGATGAAAACAGGTTGGTGTCAAAAGAAAATGGCACAACTCATGTAGAGTCAATAATATTGTTAGTTTATAAATGTTGAGAATAGTGGTAGTCTCGAAAATACAATTACACACACCTTTTCAACCGTTTCTATCAGAACATTTTAGTTTGTGGGGGGGGGGGGTGGTTCGAGAGCACTCTTGATTCTTTATTAAGTTGATTCGTGCTGCTTCACAATATACCAAATAACGGATTTAAGAAATTTATAACAAATGTTACTACGATAAACTGGTTTCTTCCGTGTGTGGGAAAATCAAGGCGCTTTCTCAAAGAGAGCACTTTTGAATGCAATAAATACAAATAAATTAAATGAATGGAATAATATATGCTGGAAAAAAAATCGGTAAAAATAACAAAGAGTATTGCAATAAATTGAGAACGAAAAATTTAGCAATAAAAAGCTGAAAAATGATTATAATAATTATTGAAAAACCACCTCTTTCTAGATGCCGAAAACACACATTATAAACTTTGCAAAACTAAGAATAAGAAAACAAAAATGGAACAAGGTAGATACAAAAACTCCCGATATAGAATATGCCCTATAGAGGACGAACATCATATCAGTACTAAGAACTTAACTATTCAACCAGTTAAAGAGTGTGTTCCCGGATTTTTGAAGCATGTTGAATAATGAAAAAAAATCTATTTTAAGGGAAGGTTGAGTTCTGGGAAAGGTAAAAAATAGTTGTGAGCTTTGTAATTTATAATTATTTTGTTAATTTGGAATATTATCATATTAGTAATGTCCCCTGAGAAGGACTGCTGATCAAATGCACTCATATTAATAATATGCCAAAACAGCTGCAAATTTTTGGGCCGAACATTTGTGTGTAGTCCTATATACGCATTTCTGTGTGCAGTGCATGTGACTTTCGTCAGGACTGAGTCAGTTTCTTATCATTTTGGTGATTCCAAAATTGTACAGTGTACACCAATTCTTATGTGCTATATGATCAACCTTTCCCAACGGCAATTTCTTTCACGATTCAATCTCATGACCAGAACTCAACTTTATATTTAATATTAGGTAGTAACAATATGGATGTAAGTAAACCTTGTGTAATTGGACTTAGCAATATGTACACAGAAAGATCGATTCACGTCTAAACAAGAAGTAATGATAATAAAAAATAATAGAAATCAGAAAGTATTTTGATGTAACTTGCTCGTATATGTTTTGAAGAGGTTTTATTTTTATTTTATATGCTTCGTATAATATGCTGTGGTTGATATCGCTTTTACACCCGTTCTGTTCTACTTAGCAACATTAATTTATGTCGAGTGAAACCCGATACGATATTGTTTTGATATTTTGCCTTTGTTTTGTGAGGTTTTGTTTGTATTCAGCATGTTGCTTTTTGTTGTTATTGGTGATTTTTCTTTGTCTGTTTGTTTTAAGTGATAGCAACATTTCTTTCAGTAAAGTAAGTAACACGATAATGCAATTATGTTTTAATATGATTTACCTTTGCTTCGATTGTAGTTTTGTTTCTATTAATCATCCAGATATTTTCCCCCCGTTTTGCTTTGTTTCTAAAGATAGCAATATTACTTTCTGTAGACTACAATCACATATACGAATCGGTTCTGATATAATTTTATGATAATCAGGATTTTATATCAATAAATTTGAATTGAATTTGAAGTTGTGGCGTAGCCTGGGTCAGGTGATTGGTGGGACACTGGGGTCAGAAAGGGTACTGGTCATGGTCATGGAGTGGGGTTCAGTACATTTTTACTCCCCCCCTCTTCATTCTTCACCATTCTCCTACCTCCCACCCCGAGCAATACGTTTAGGAAGGGGGCACAGTTTTGTCAGGTTGATGAAACTACTGCAGGTAGCAAAGCGACCGAGTGAGCAGGGAAGGGTTGGAGTGTGAGCCCATCATTCTCTTCTTGCACGTCCTTTTCCCTTGTTGTCTTCTCACTTTGTTTCCTTTACCCATTTTGTTCCAGTTAAATGGTTTCATGCGGAGTAGAAGAAGGAGGAATGATTTGCCCTCTGTGTCCCACATCCCCCGGTGTACTCCACTGACCCATTACCATAATGCACCGTCAATAAGTCATTAGACTACAGCGACATTAATCAAAATTTATTCCAATACTCACCTACCCATGGTTACTTCAATTCCCCTCTTAAGCTTGTTTTGAGCAAGTTGTGTTTAGGACAATAATACGCATTTCTTTGAAAAGAAGATTTTTATAGAATAAAGTGAGCAAAACAAATCGCAAATGGAGAAAATGAAAGAGAAGTATTGCTGTCTTGTCATGTTTATAAAAGTATGTATGGGCCACAATTAGAATTGTTATTTGCTCCACTACAACTCGGATCAGAGTCTAAAGATTAATAGCACCACAAGTATGCAATCGTTTCCGTTTTGTCCAGAAAATTACTGGAAGGCATTTCCTCCCTTTTTTCTTTGGGTTCTTCTTGTCATTTCCCTACCATTTTGTTTCATTTCTAAATAAGCCTACAAGGTAATAGTGCATATTAGACCTTTCATAAACTCTTTTACACGTTATATAAGTTACAATTTAAACAAACAGGAAATTTAATCCTACTTTTTAGACTGCGTTGATCTTTACAAATTTGTATATGTTTATTTTCTTTATATAATAAATCTTCAATGGCATTATAACATTAGCATTCGTGTTGACTAAAGCCGCAGAGAAAAGCTACATGGTAAGTGCATTGGTTACTCCTTTACAAAGGAGTCAGGTCTTTATATGATAGTGGTGGATAAATCATGACTGAAAGAAACAGGGAAGACGTATTTTACGGAAAGAAAATGCCTCAGACAAGAGAAAAGTTGTCATTCTCTGGATACTCATTTATATTCAATCAGCACCGAAAGGAAAACATACACAGTTCAGAACTCAGTTGAAACATATCTTTTCACAACAACTTGTTTCATTTGTTTCATGTTGTACATTTACCTCTCAATAAGTATAGGTTTTCCCGGCCAATTTCGTAAAATTATCATCCATTTTCGTTTTATGTGCATTCAAATTCGTGTGTTTGAAGCGGTGGAGTGACTTTGGTCAATCGATTTCATGTTTAGTGCTTTCCAATTCGCTTTTAGGCACCGAAATTAATGGTTATACAAGTTCAAATTCGGATATAAGCATTCCATTTCGTGTTTAGGCATGAATTTCCACATCTGTGGATGGGTGGGTGGGGTGGGGTGGGGTAAGAACTTATAAGCACTTTCAATTTCGTTTTAGAGCTATCGATTTCCACAATTCTTGAGCATTCACTTTCGTAATACATATCTGTAATCTTTAATTTCATCATAATCATGATCATTATTTTTTTATCTGTTTCATTGTGTATATTTACGTCTCATTAACTATAATTAAGCTCTATCGTCTATTGATTTTTTGTGCATATGAGCTGATGTGAAAATGACTTGCAATTATCTTTCAAATTATCTTGGGTTTTTTTCTGCACAGTCCAATATTTGAACTGATGTGAAGCTAAAGTTCACAATAGACAAAAATATTTATAACTCGCGTTAGCTTCATTACCCCTTTGTTGGTGTACTTTGAGTCATATTTCACGCTATACAGTGATTTTCACGTGAATGCACAGTCGTTAAAAGGATTTGCTTGAAAGGTAAAAAGTATTATATTTCATTTCCTCATTGTGTTTTACACTTGCAGTAATAACGTGACATTTACGCACAATATTTAAACGTTTCAATGCCCTTGTTTTCAGTACATCAAAATGAGCACAGGCGTGAGAAAGGGTGAAATAAAACGAAGTTCATAGTAAAGTGTAAATAACAGACTGTAAGAATTAATTATGTTAAAATATATCATGGTACTTGTGTAAAATAGAAATCGTATGGAAAATAAAAATGTACATAAAATTACAAAGCCTATATAGTTGAATAGCGTGACTAATATCAAATACGTTCAAAAGTTTTGAATAATTCCTTTGTTATGCTTCTCCAAATGATTTGTAGCACTGTAGTAACCACTAGAAGATTTATAAATGCATTGATTTCATATTAAATCTGAAAGTTTGATTATCAAGATATAATTATGCAAAGAAAAAAACACAACACTCTACTCATAAGAAAATGTTATGAGATTTACATCTGTATGCCCAAAGTCAAATTGGTAGATTATAGTTTTATGGTTATAAGGAAGATTAGACATTGTATGAAGAGAAACGTAGCATAAATCGAAGTAAGGTAATATCTAAATCATAAATTCCCCTCAATGAAAATCGTAAAACATGACAAAGAAAGGAATAAACGTAGCATTGTTTTAAACACTAGCTTCCATTACCTATTCACCTCTTAGACTTTATGGCCTTTAAAGTCTTGTCATGGTATTTTTGCAGTATATTTCATTATCCGAATGTTGGGATTTTGCTTTGTAATATGATGAGCAATAATACAATTTATCAAGCACGGTCATGACGGTGGTATTACAAATATTTACAGACATAGCAGCTGTGAATCAATCTTGACAAGTTTTCCTCCTCCAGCTGGGTATTGATTTCCTTTAACGTAGTCTTATATTTTCTAACTATATTCTGCTTACCAAGCTGTATAAAACTAAGGATTTTTCTACTTTGTTTTGTTTATAATCTCTCATTGGCAATGAAGTATTTTATTATTTAAAAAAAAAGCTATTACCTACCTGTCATACAAGTAGAACAGTTCTCTGTATATAACCCTGACCCTTACCCTAACGCTGACCTTTACCCTTAACCTAACTCCTACCCTACCAATTTGATCGATTGTTAGGGAGGAAGATACATGGACATTTTAAGGGAGGATCCCGTGTAATAATTTGTCACTTGTGAAGACCATTAGAAAAGGATTTGGTTTCTCGGAAAATCACAGGTAATATTTTTGTTATTATTGAATTCAACAAGTGGTCCCTCTCCTTGCATGACACTCTTATCTCGACCGAATTATAGTAGGGGATTTCCCGTATCATTAGTAAATTTAACATTTAATATAAAAAAAATATTCTTATCCTTCCTCCGTTTTTCTGAGATTTTCACTTATCTTATTGAACTGATATCCCGGTTTCCACTGGGGCAACTTCCTATGAAAAGTTAATTCACATTTAATCACGATGAGCTGCATTATGGGGGTGGGGATGGGCACATGCATTATTATTTTCTTTTTTACTCATGTAAAATCATATTCAAACACAAGATTACATAAATGACGATATAATCCAACATATAAGTCTATATTCACTGTCTTGGTATTGCACTTTGTAACAAGTGACAGATAAAAACCCTTAAGAGTATGACAGGTGGGTATAATTTCATTAAAACCTACTTTGAGCAAATACAAGGAAAATAAATGTTACGCGCATTCGAGAGTACAGCAACACGTTTTGTATTTTAAGACAGAATCACTACACTTGTAGAATAAATGAGGCTTTGAAGCTTATTTGACCATTTAAGATATTTGAAGTAACGATTATAACATTATATTTGAATAACCTATCCACAATATAGTTTAACATTTGAATATTTTGTCATGGTTAGTGCAATAATCTCCACTACCTACTCAAAGTTGGAAACATTGTAAACATCATTTTCTGTTATCCAGGAGAATTATAAACTCTATTGTTTCTACGATTCTTTTATCAGGTACAGCGTCTTTATGTTAGTTAATCTAATATTTTCCAGGTATTACGCAGAGCTGTAAACTTCATTTTCTATCATAACGTTTTCGTCATCACCTTCAGTATTTCCACGATTCTTATCAGGTACAGCGTACAGCAAACCCACATCATCAGTAGAAGGTATCGCTCGTGGCGTCGTATTCCCGGCGCCACTCTGGGTTACGTGATCATGTCGCTTTTTGTCTGGTTGCGCATACAGCTGCCCAGCATCCTTCTCCGCCTCCATTCCGATCGTTTTCGGGCGGGCCTTAGTGGAAGTCGCGTACATGGCGCCAAAGTTATTTTCATTCTGATTCCCATCGTGGGTGTACACTGTCTTGGCTCGTTTATCAGGCAGGGCGTACATCGATGATGGGGCACTTGTCTGGTCTGAAGAAGTAAATGGCATAGGTCTAGTTGAAGAAGATTTAGCTGATATGTCAGGCATTGCATAGAGAGCCACAAGGTCAGGTTTTGCTTCATTCGAATCCGTTTCTCCCTTGGAGTTCATAAACGCCGTATGTTTATCCTCGCTGCTTTCAGGAAGGTTAACGTATTCTCGCCTGTCCAGCTCATTCGTATTCTGATATTTGCGCTCTTTTTCCGCACCCTCATTCTCATAAGGATCTCTTCCTTCAGCGAGAGATGTGTCAAATGTTGACCTGTTGTCGTCACTAGCACCGATGGGTGATAGTGGTCGGTCGACATCAGGTGATCTTTTCTTCACTTTCCTAAGGACAGAGAATAAAGACAAAAACAATACTTTCTTGATTGTAAAAGTATTAATCTATTACCCATATATAGGCCTATGCTATCGAAGATTAGTCCTCCAGTTTAGTTCCTGGATCCTTGGTATGACGTTAAACTGCATCCCGGAGTTCAACTGGCAGGGGGGATAGCACTCCGACGAAGGGCCCCTACCAGGGTTACGGCGAAGCTCTGGGCAGCAGCAGAGTTGATTGTTCTTGGGTGCTGATGGTTCAGCTGTCTGCTCAGCCACACAACATGGATGCCTGGCACACATCGATGACAATCATAAGCAGTGACAGGGATCAACAACAACAGCGTGAATAGGATTTTGGCAACCTCCTTGCAGAATCATTCGCTCGGTATGGAGGCGTTACTTGCACAGGGCACTCCAGACCGTCATCATGCTACTGTGCCCATACATCGTCAGTCATTGCGAATTGGAACATGGAATGTCCGAACTATGTACCAATGTGGCAAACGTCATAATGTCATATTTGAAATGCAGCGTCTCCACTTAGATATTCTTGGATGTAGTGAAGTTCGGTGGACCAAATCTGATATGATCAATACTGGAGATGAGAAACTTCACGTTGGAGGAACAGGAATCCTTCTGCTCACCAGGCATCTGCTGCAATGCTGGGATATTGGGCTGTATCAGATCGGGTTATTATGGTGAAGCTACACGCAAAGCCCTTCAACATAAATATCATTCAGGTGTATGCTCCAACTAGCATTAGTTCAGAAGAAGCCTTGGAAATTTTTTAATGCAAATCTAGACAGAGCAAAGAAAGAGAGTAAATCTCAAGAGATAAAAATTGTAATGAAAGATTTGAACGCTATTGTAGGTGAAGGGAGATACCAAGATATAGACCTCACGGACTTGGACTGAGAAATGAGCGTGGATTGGATAGAATGGTGTGAACAGAAGGGCCAGGTCGTAACTAACACCGGAGTAGATGGACATGGAAAAGTCCAGACCAAAACACAAGGAACCAGACTGACTATATTACTATTAACAAGCTAAGGGATACCCTGGTGCCGATTGCAACTCTGACCATGTTGTGGTTGTGTGCTCTATTCGAACCCAACTGAAGAAGAAAGCAAATAAGAAATCGACACAAAGATTTGACTTTTCAAGCTTGAGAAACCTTGAAATAGCTCGTCAGTTTAGAGAAGCCGTTGAAACAGAATTGAAAGAAAAACAACAGACGATATCGACAAGTTTTTCGATAGTTTTCAAAGGGCATTATCCAATGCTACATATAAGTATGTGCCTTATGTAGTTCCATGCAAGAAACAAGAATGGATGACAACTGACATTTTGGATTTAATGGACATGCGGAGAAAGGCGAAAGGAGACAATGATTGATATAGAGAACTCGACAGATATATCAGAAATAGATGCCAAATTGCAAAGGAGAAATATTACGTAAACAATGTGAGTCAAATCAGTTTTCACAGCAATACCAAAGAAGCCAGGAACTACCGAATGTGAACAGTTCCGGACGATAAGTTTGATGGGTCATCTGACAAAGCTGATTCTACGTGTCTTACTGATTCGAATCCGCGTCAGAACCAAGGGTGAAATATCAGAAGAACAGACAAGTTAACAAGAAATGCCCTGTACATTATGAGGATGTTATCTGAGGGGGCTATCCAGATGCAGAAAGATTTGTATGTTTGTTTCATTGACTATGTCAAAGCATTTGACAAAATACAACATCGGGCCCTAATGAAGGTGCTAGACATGCTGGACATTGATGGAAAAGAAATTGAACTAATCAAGAACCTCTATTGGAATCAACTGGCTGCTGTAAAAATATATGGGGAGATGAGCAACTGGCTTAACATAGAACCTGTGGTTAGACAAGGTTGTATCCTCTCACCAGACTTGTTTTCACTATACACAGAAGTCATCATGCAGTTAGTTCAAGAAATGGATGGATTCAAGATCGGAGGAGTCAACATCACAAATGTGAGATATGCAGATGATACTCCGAGGAAAAATTACAGAACCTCATGAACGTTGTAGTCTTGGAAATTGAGAAGAAGGGCTTGCTGATAAATCTTTTCAAAAACATCACCAGTACCACAGTGCAAAGTGCAGGTGAATGGAGAAATGCTTGAACAGGTAGCAGAGTTCACTTGCCTGGGAAGTACAGTCACGTCCGATGGAAGATGTGCAAAAGAGATCAAGCGACGGATAGGAATTGCAAAATCTACATTCAAGAACATGGAGAGAGTGCTGACAACCCGGACTATTTATCTTCCCACCAGACTTAGATTGCTGCGCTGCTATGTATGGTCCACACTCTTGTATGGATCCGAATGCTGGACTCTAAACAAAGCCATGCAACAGCGCCTGGAAGCTGTTGAGATGTGGCTTTTACGCAGGATGATGAGAATATCATGGACTGATCATGTTACCAACGTAGACGTCCTAGGAAGAACCAAATCATCTCATACTTTACTTCAAATTATTGTAACCTGACAATTTAAATCCGCTTCTTGGGCCACATACTTCGCAAGAATATGCGATAGGGACAGTTGCCTTTACTGGTGCTGTTGAAGGAAGAAGGGCAAGTGGACGCCAGCGATTGACTTACCTCTCTTGGCTCAGTGATGCCACTGGCACAAGGCCCCTTGACATCATACGCCAATGTAAGCATAGAGGAGAACACTTTTTGATAGGCAACGTCAGATTCTGACAAGCCACTTCAATGGATGGAATGAAGAAAGATCATTCAAAAATATCGAAAAGATCATGCCAATGGAAAAAAATAAACCGTTGTATTAAAGTTCTATCTGCCTTTTCACTAAGTATCACAAACTTGCAACTGCGATATAGCTTAAAAATAATGTAAATCGAAATAGTATTTTCCGAGTACTGAAGATTAGCACAATAGAGACCAGTATAGCCCACAATCGGAATCTACTATAAATCACTTTTTAGCATGATTCATATTTTATTTATTTATCCATCCTAAAATACGGTCGTCACGATTACGCTTACCTCCGTCTGCATGTAATGAACACAATGATAATTATGATGACAAGTATCACCAGAAATCCACCTCCGCCTCCAGCACCTGCGTACAATCCTAGGGGAAAATTAGAAGAAAGAAATAAGAGGAAAAAAGAGAGACAACTGCTCTTCACGTAAATCATATTTTAATGTAATTGATACTGCGACGCGATAGAATAGAAATTTAAATATCTTTGTATTTTACATGATAACATTTTCTTCCAATATTGGGCGAAAAGAGAACAATCATGTATGAATTTTAACCTTGGTATTGCTAAAAAAAAAAATTGATTTCTGATATTGCTCCTTTTTATGACCTGTAATGACTTTGTGATTGCATCTGCTGCATGAGAGTGGTACCTCCTAACACCTAGCAGAAATATACAGGCCATCGTCCCCTGCAAGATCCTTTACTTTTCATTCAGGTATAGGAAAACTAACCCATTCAAACCATAAGACATCTCAGTTATCAAAGAGGAGTGTCCAAGTGATGGTATTAATATTTATTTCTAACCATTCCGGGAGGGGGGGGGGGGGGCGGCAACATCAATGTCCAAGCAGCAAACATATCGCTAAGTTTTATTAAAACAAATGCTGATTTGGTCGGCAGCGTAAAGGGAATACTATTATATCACGTAATTTAGGAGATAATGTAATACAAACCGATTTTACTTTTGTCCCCCTGAGCATGTTTAGTCTGGGCTTCAGTTGACCTCGAACTAAATTCTTTGTCAGTGGTTCTTGTGAGCAAGGAGCGGTCAATCGCTGAGGAAGTGAATGAATCTATAGATTCAAAACAAATTAAAAAATTTAACTAGCAAAAGCCTAGTACTTTCTAGGAACCACAATTAATGAAGTTCTTCTTGCAAGCAAATGCTTCGTCATGACTAGAGATTACTTGCTTGAAAAGAAAGAAATATACTTTTTATTTTCAAGAATTTGCTTCATTTTTTTGCAATCTCCTCTCTTAATGGAATGGCAGTTTACTTAACTTTTATTTATCAGATAAGAATAGCCGTTATTTTTTGGTAACTTTAATCATGTTAATAGTTTTATTTTCTATTTTTAAATCTATTCAACTGCTTTATATTCTTTCTTGCAAATACAGGTTTTTGAAAATTAATCATTTAAATAATTCCAGAACTAGTTTCTCAGATCTAACAGCAGTATTTATCAAAATCACTTAGTTCAGAAAGTGTGCATGGATGAAAACCCTTTTTGACTGTACGGAAGCCTCGGAGCACATACGATATTGCTCCAGTTTCCCACATAGCAGTGCTTCGTCGAATGAATCGGGGGTGGATTCAGTGGGTGGCCCGGGCCCCTTCCCCTGGGATAATAAAAATGCACCCCAAAAATGCTGATTTTGGGGGGTTTTGTTTTTGTTGTTGCTTGTCAGAGATTTGTTGAGTTAAAAAGAGACCCCAAAACGTTGATGACAACCCCAAAATGATGATGATCATTTCTTGTTTTGGCTACTCAGAAAATTTTGTAAATAATGGGCACCCTCCCTCACAAAATCCTGGATCCGCCACTGTGATGAATAATACTATTTACAAAATACTAAAGCTTTTCGACATGCACTCATCAGAGTAAATTCGCAACACAAAAGCAACATACCATTGCGTCCAATTCTGTCAATGACCAATTCTGCGCAGCATGAATTAGCCAAATGGCTAACTGAATTGCTGAATCCAGCCTTGTGTAAAGTTTCGGACTTTACAATAAAGGATTCTTTCACCTTTGCTGAATCCATGCGCGATCTTACAGTTGACTGCGACAGTGTGACATTGTGTTCCTATGACATTGTTAGTCTATTTACTAGGCTATCATGAAAAGCGTGCGTTCTCTGATGTACATCCTACATGTACCCCGTTGGTGTATTATCGGTATGTAGATGATACATTTGCCGTGTTGAACAATCGCGCAGCGTGTGAGAATTTTCTTGCACATCTCAACGCGCTCCACCCGTCTCTCAATTACACTATTGAGATTGAACAGGACGGCGCACTTCCGTTTCTAGATGTACTTGTAGAAAAGTCGGCGAAAGGCTTTACTACTTCCGTTTATCGGAAACCCACTTTTACAGGTCAGTACACGCGCTGGGACTCTTTCAGTTCCACTCGGTACAAAACTGGTCTCATCGGTATTCTCGCAGATAGAGCACAGAGAATCTGCTCACCGTGCAAGCTCGCTACAGAGATTAATCGGGTCAAGGATATCTTGCGCGAAAATGGATATCCTGACCGCGTAATTGATTATCATGTCTCTCGCGCACTGCAAAGGCCCATGAGGACACCGGTCTTTGGACCTAAGAGATGCCCGATCTACCTCAAACTTCCGTGGCGTGGGAAGGCTTCCCAAAAGTTTGAGAAACAGATCAAGCAGGCTGTATCTGGTGTTTTCCCTGCTGTTGAAGCGCGTGTGGTATTTAGCACTCATAGAATGATCTCGTCTGTCCGAAAGGATGTGCTCCCTATTACGCATTGCAGTAATGTTATTTACGAATTTAAGTGCCGATGTGAAGCTCGGTACATAGGACGCACAACCCAACGGTTAGCAGATCGCATTAGCCAACATGTGCCCAAGTCAATCCGAAATCGTCAAACTAACGCGCGCCCACAACCTTCACGCTCTTGTACACAACTAAATGTGCCTACTTCCGTGGATAGTGGCAAGTCGGCCATTGCTTACCATCTATTGAATAACCAAGAATGCGCGGAACAATACTGTTCATCTTGGTTCAGGGTTCTCAGCCGAGCGAGAAGTTTTAATCACCTGCGCATGCTCGAGGCATCATACATTCGGCTTACTGACCCCATTCTGTGCCGTCAGAAGGAGTTCGTAAGAACACTTGCGTTATTTTAGCATTTGTTCGACCGAACGGCTGTTACTAGGCCTAACCTTGTTCAGCCAATCATATCGCGCTATTTAGCGGGCACTGTTCCTTCGGCTCTATTATATTGTTTCGTTTTCTGGCGTTCTGTTCATTCATGCGAATTTACTCTGATGAGTGCATGTCGAAAAGCTTTAGTATTTTGTACATATTATGTCCGTGTTTAAAGGAGAATTAATCCCTGATTACAAATTTACTTATATTGGAAGGTGTAATATATTCCTATTTATTGGCCTAAATCATTTACTAATAAGATATCAGAAAAGGGTATAAATAAAGATATTCCAACACCCGGTATCGTCTCCAACTCATTTACATGGGGGCTGCCATTTTCTTGCTGATTTGGAGTTGTACATGAACCATTGAGGAATGTTCCAGTCAGGAAGATATTTTGAATCCGAATCCTAAATTGATTTTCTTCATTACCTAAAATCCCATATGTGACGGAAAATATAAAGTGGGTGTTTACATGTATTATAAAAATTAAATCTTTATAATGATAATTTTAAATTGTCTGGTTTTGCTTAACAAAAATCTATTTTCTTGGGTTTGCCAAACAGAGCAGAACATAATATATGCAGCATGCATTCTGACTTTTCAAGTCCATTATCCGAAAGCAGGTGAATGCATAGTTTGCCGCTATAGATGCTCAGGGAAGAAGCATCCATAAAATTTGAATTAATTTGCTCCGTCCCATACGCCCACTGATCTCTATGTAAAAATCTGGATAGAGCATTGGTCCATACGCACTGTGCAAACATCTGAAGCCACAGTGCGGCCATTTAAACCACTCCCAATACAATGCGCACGCTGCGCATCACTGCACAGCCATTGAACCAGCTTCGACGTGATTGGCCTTTCCAATCTCCAGCTATAGAAATGGGAGTGGTAGCATGGCGGCCTAGCGGCTTCACCTCAACAAGCCAATGCTCTATCCAGATTTTTACATAGAGATCAGTGCATACGCCCAGTATCGAGAAAATAGATTTCTATTAAGCGAATATCGATTTTCAACAGAAATATATAAGGAAATCTTCAGTTTAAAAATAAATTGACATATCTATTCTATATTTTTAATCTCAAATGGGTTTTTAATTTTGAAAAAGGCAATTGAGCATTTGGATTAAGAAAATCTTCTTGTACACATAAACAAAATGGCAGCCCCCATGTGCTGCTAGCAGACGATACATATTGCTAGCAGATGGTAAATTTTGCTCAGAAAAAATTGATTCGTATCGATCTCGTATATTTTGACGCGAAGCCATATAGTCTAACAAGTAGGAATAAATAACACCTTTGAACACTATCGTCTTTATTTTTGAGCGTAATTCTCCTTTAACGCTATTTTCCGATTTTGCAGTACCAAGCACTTATTTAATAATACTATTGTTCTCTTCTAAACGTTTGCTTGAGTTACAGCTTAAAAAATAGATAATGACTTATAACTGGAGCAATAAAGACGACAGGTGTCATTTACTGGCTCCAGTAATCTTTAGTCTTTGCAACTATTACGCATTTTCGACTTGGACAAAGCACTGATTATCAAACATTAATGAAATTATTGATACTGGGACAGACGTTTTAGGATGTCTCTTGGTTTATTGATTGTTGTTGTGTTACATACGTTTCACACACAAAATGGTTCAGGAAAAAAAATGTTTTACACTTTGTTTCTGCATGGTATGGTAACAGATTCAATACTTTTGATTTGATATACGGTGAATTTGAATTATTACACCCTTTTATTTAGTGTGCCTAGTTGCTTTAATCTGCATATGATGCAATGTGGCTTGATTTTATAAAATTCAACACATGTGATAACCTCTGCTATAAGGCAATTAATGCACAACCCAGATAAGGACGATTTTCTGTGTTATAGGGGTTTCTCATACAAAATGGTTCAGGAAAAAATATGTTTACCTTTTGTTTCTGATGATATAGTCGTGCTGACTGAGAGGAGAAACAAATAAAAATGAATGTTAGTTACTCTGGAAGTAATGATATACTGTACATCTATGTCGTGTCAAAATAATAAAGATACAAATGCGATTTTATTTTTGAAGCCAAACAGATCAAATGATATTGATTTGATATAATGTGGACTTACCCTTCTCTTTCATAGTCCTAGTTGCTTTTATCTCACACATTCGAATTAGTTGCACATGAAGTGAAACAATGTGGCTTGATTTTTATAAAATCAACATGTCAATCTCAATCACGTAATTGATACACAAAGCAGATCAGTATGAATTTCTGTGTTATAGAGGTTTCTGAAATAAATGTAAAAGGGGTTTTACCTGTTGTTTTTGATGGTGTCGTAACGCTGACTGGGTTTGAAAAAGACAAAATGGAATAATATTTCAACAACAATGAAGAATGTTAATAAGTTTATCTAGTGGTAATGATGATATATGTAACATGTACATAAATACATGAATGCGAAACTTTGGCAGCCGAAGAGATCTAATACTTTTGATTTGATTTACAGTAATTTAATTTAAAAGACCTACATATGCCTTATATTTGTTTTTGTTTTCAGCACATTCGAATTATTTTCATACGAGGCAATGTGACTTGATCTTCAATCAGCATGCCATTCGCTTTCAGGCAATATAAATACAAACCAGATAACTATGATTTTCTGCCAGAATAAAAAATGTTGTTTCCCTGTGAAAACAGACCAGTTGCCACGATGCCAGTCGTGTATAGGTTTACATTGTTAACATGTAATGTAGAAAGTTGGAATATAATGAAATTGGATTTCTGTACTAGGTCAATTTATTATTAACTGCCTTGTGGACTATTCCCTTCTGGTAATAAGGAAATAAAATGTCATATATTTTGGTTGTGCTTTTCTTACGTATTGTTGATAAATTTACGAATATGATCAACAATTCTTATAATCACTAACACTAATGACAAATAATAGAACATGTACTTACAAATAGTATGTAATTAAGAAAATTGCCACATATTTCATCATAAATCAAAATCTCTTCTTAACTTATTAATGATGCGATATAATTATTAGACAAATATACACAATAACGCACAGTTGAAGACTGCTATACTGCCAATGTCACCACCACATGAGCTATACATATCTCCACCACAGGGGAATAAATAGGAATAAATAACACCTTTGAACACTATCATCTTTATTTTTGAGCGTAATTCTCCTTTATTAAAGATACGTATATGTACATATATATACAAATAGTATGTGATTATGTAAATTTTGTCAAGTAAACTGTCACATTTTTCATCATAAATCAAAATCTTTTCTTAACTGATTAATGATGCGACATAATTAATCAAATTAAAAATAATAATACAATAACGTACCGTTGAAGACTGCAATACGGCCAATGCCACCACATGAGCTATAAATATCTCCAGCACAAGGGAACTGGCATCCATCGTCTCCCAACTTTCCAAGGCGATCATAGTCTGTACTCGCATCACCACAGTAGCATTCCTTGCTATTCTCTACTCCTGCATAGACATACTCGCTGCTGGATTCGCAGTGTTGAATGCACTTCTCGATCGTCATGTCATTAGATATGAGTTCCTCGTCTGGTAACACTCGATTGTCTATGTCGTCTATGAAGCATCCGACATAGCGATCATCTGGAAATTTAAACGGTAGAAGGTTGACTTCTTGGACAAGTGAAAAATAATATGCTTTTTATGTCATTGTAGAATAATTAAACAGGAATGTCCAATTAGGAAAATATTTCTTTAGCAAGAATGAGTCAGTTTCTCATTATTTTGATCTTTCCAAAACCTCACAGGATCAATGATTTCTTATGTACTACATGATCAACATTTCCAGTTACTTCCAGACAGTACGTTTCTCTCATTATGTACTTGGATGAGCAGTATTTAACTTTATCTGTTATCATTACATTTGTTGCATACACGAATTCAAATGCTTTTATTTGAAAATGTTGCAGTAATGAATGCACGAAAAGCAATTCAAATATTAGTAGATAATATTCATTACCATAGCAAGCAGCTGCTCCGAGTATATTGGATGAACAGGTGTTGACGGTGCAATTGTTTATATTTTCCTGATTTCCTTTCAAATGAAAACAAAACAAGTTGGTTTTCGTAACAAAAGTTGTAAATTTAATTAAACCTTTTTGACTCTAGAAACAAGAATTTCGCTCACTTTTGCATTTCTCCTAAAAGGCGAAATCAGTCATCATTTCTTTTAAAAAATAATTATTAAAGGTCCCCTGCAACCCAATTGCAAGTTGAATTCGGTTGATGTGCAGCGAAGCATATACAACCCATATTTTGTTTTCCAAACATCTAAACATGTGTCATGGATTTTTAAATATTTCTTAAATATCATTTTCTCAAACATGCTAAGCTCCGCCCTAAAAATGTTCCAGATCTCATTCCTGCAATGACATCATATGTCAATCATTAGTGAGCTAAAAGAATGGTCATGAGGAGGTATTAGCAGGTATTGTTTGAACGCATTCAATTGTATTGTGAGCATGTGCTGAGCTGGGGGACGTTACATTCAACTGTCTATTGTAGAATGTTAGTGTAGCTGACTGATGATTGACCGATGATATAAATGCAGGAATGAGATCTGGAGCTTTTTATTAGGGTGAAGCTTAGAAGGTTAGAAAAACATTTCAAAATACATTTACAAATCTATGAAGCATATCTAGATGTTTGAAAAACAAAATATTAGTTGTATGCATCCCTGCACATCAGCAGGAATAAACTTTCAATTGGGTTGCGTTTGGGCTGCAGGGGGATAAGAATAACTGAAACGAATTTGACAGCTTGCATATCCTGCCAATTTTTCCCTTCTTTGTAATACATTCCTGTTATAGATATATTCATACTTCACGCTTTTATTTAGCAATGAGAAACCTAAGATTGTCCAGGGTACAGAAGGGTCTTAAACAACAAAATATTGTCGACGATCTGCCGCATTGATGAGTTATATACTCCCTCTGAAATTAAAAAAAAATCGAGAAATATTTGATGCAATCTATTTATTTCAAAAGCAAAAAATACGGAGAATTTTCTTACCCTAATCTTGATATATTGATTTGTGAACAATTGATGTTTTGATAATGGAAATATGGTTTTTATTGCAGTCGGTACAATACAAACAAATTGCACATCGTGTCACCTAATGCAATGCAGGGATTATGCGTGAAAATTCATTTTAAATCTTTTCATCTTCAGTTTACATAAGAACAGCTAGATTCATGAAACTGCATTAAAAATTACATTTTTTCAATGCATTTTCATAAATTTGAATTTCAAGTTAGACTGTAAATGCAAAATTCAACTGTTTTTTTACTTTTTTCTCTTACCAACTGCAATAACAACCAATCAAAATGTGTGTATGAAAATTCTGCATACTTTGACATTACAATGAACAGTTTGCTTCAGTATTTATAGAGTTTTATTGGAAAGAGTCAGGGCTGAATTTCTTTTGGGGTTGAGTATATTTTGTATGCATATCATTGTTTCAAATGAGGACAAGGGTGCGGCCGATTTTTACCCGTCCTGGATCCACTTAGATATAAACCACACCAACAAGATTGACACCGAACCGACAACAGACCGAACAGAAAATTACATTACCCCGAATGCCCCCACCCCCACAAAAAAATAGGGTTGGTTGTGGAGTCGTTGTTGAGTCGGTCTGTTGGTGTGACTGAGGTATTAGGCGTGATCATTTCGGTTGATGTAAGAGACATCTAGATTATGAAACAACAAATACAAAGTAAAATTACCTTCTTGACAGGTAAAATAAGCAGTTGCATTTTCTGTTTCATTGCCGAAGGGAGAGTTTTGGATGTTTCTGTTTTCACCTGCAAATCCCAACTGCCTGCAAATCACCCGAACGACATTCAGAAAGGTGTGCTGTCCACAGGTCGTTTGCCAAGTCAATCCACCATCTTTAGAATATTCAATATTGCCTACATAGGCAGACGGTCCATCGCTCAGTCTCACCTCTATCAGTCAAATGAAAAATAAAAATTTAGAAAAAAGATAAAATTAATATAAACATCTATTGAAATCATAACTAGTATCAGTTTGTTAAATCATCACTGATCATACCACTTGCGAATCCTGTTTTTAAATGTTAAAGGGATACTCAATACTTGTGGACGTTTTAATGCCGCGAGAGGGCACCGTGATCGTTACCTGATCATGCCGTTGCCCCGCGGGGCGCAAACCTCGGATAGACTGGTCGACGCACAAACATGCACATTCCGCCTGAGCTCGAGCTCTCGTGCGAGATTCGGTCGGCTTCGTGCAGTCGAAATGTAATCCCACTTGTCCAACGGACGCGTTCGACGCACAAACTTTGTGTACGAGTGAATGGGGCTTACGCAATCCCGACTTTCCCCACGGCCGCCCGGTGGCGTATCCCTTTAAAAGCGATTCGAGTGTTTATGTGCAAATAAATAGCATATTACACATCCAGCCGTATGATTATGATAGTTTACTTTGTACTGAGGCAATTCGAACTCGGGGTAAGCTTGGTAAGCCTATCCATTCTTTCCATTGTCTTTCTGCTATATTAAAGTTTTCTAAAAACCCAAAAGGCTATTTCCTTAAATTTGCATAATAATTTTTCATGACCACCTTGTCACTCGATCGCCTTGAATATCCACCTTTGGCATCACTGCATTAGAAAATTATGGTATGTTCTGACCTTTTTTATTACAATGTTTATTTTAACAAATTAAATTCGAGTAGCGAGACCCTGTGTTCTACCAACTGAAGGATAAGGGCATATCCAAGGTATTTAGTTCCATACGTTACCGACCACAACTGAGATTTTAGTAAATCTTACTAAACCTAACCCATGACCCTAACCCTACCAGAAGAGCACCGAGGTTCTAATCCGAAAGCTACCATTCCAGCGTATAGTTCACTTACTTTGATGCAGTCGCAGTAAGTGACTGCATCACGGATGACATTCTCCAAGAAGACTTTCAGTAGGGTTTAGTAAATATGATGATTATATATTCATTTCCAGGAGCTAGGATCAGACAAAATATCAAGTTAATTGGTGGTTTATGCCAATTCATGTTCACAATACCATCATACACTTCCATAGGACATAACTTGGACTTGTACATTCAACATATCCATAGCAAATTAAATAGATCTTTCAATGAAAGAAGACAGGAGATATAAAATGAACAGAAAATTACCTGATATCTGTCCATGTGATTGATGTACTTGAGCTAAAGTCAAGATGGCTGGCATCACGAAGAGAAGAGCCTGGTGAATATACATATCATCAAGTCCTCTAGATAACGCGTTGTGACAAAAATGAAGTGTTACTATATCACACAGAGTCTGTGCAGTTGACAATCGGTTGACAGCACATTGTACTTGGTCAAGAAGTGACCGATACTAGGTCCATGTTTTAGTTGCGCCATGATCCATATCGATTACGACATTTTACTGACTGCTCACTCCTAAATACAACGTTTTAGACAAGTAGTCATACAGCAATGAAATACAATGCCCAAAATTTCCTCGGAAATGGAAGGCCAATATCACAAATCACGAAGGCACAACTAATATTAGTTATTTCACAAAATAAACTCACGAACCACACCAACTATACTATAAGTATTGAGTGCATTTCGTTATTTGTACTTCGATTTAGAAGAACAGGGCTGAGTCCGAAGCACATGTCTTGAAATAATACCGATTTTAGTACACGAACTTCCTTCATGGTTTTTCCCCCACATCATTCGTGGGAGGGGGGGGGGGGGGGGGGGGGGAGGGCTTTCAATGATATCACTCATGGTCTGGTGACAATTGGCCTCGGGTTCATTTCTTTCAGTAGTCATGTAGTCGATTTCTTAACTTCTGCGACCCTGCACCAAACACTATAAAAATTATTCTAAAACCTTAACGTAGCAATAAAATTGCAAACGAACCATAAAGCTACATTTTCACTGAATAACGCCGGTAGAAAATGTCACTGGATCATATCTGGACATGTCATATGATTAGATAATAATGTTATAATTTTTATTGAACTCGAAAATAAGAGCTAATGTATATTCTATGCACTGCACATCTGCGCGGGTGGGGATGCCGTATGGCTAGTTTTCATTTTTCTTTTTCGCTTCTAGGGTATAGGTTACAGAAGCTTTGCTGCATTCAATATATTAAATAAGTAGGCCTGTATAGGGCTTCCAGTTTAAACCAGTTTTTGTTATTAGCCAGGTATGAGACATAGAGAATGTGAGAGAGATGGGAATATATAGAATATATGGGAATATATAGGTAGAAAAGACTTAGAAGTGGAAGAACATATAAGAGGAGAGATTGGGAAAGAGAGAGGGGGGGGGGGGGGAGAAATTAAAGAAGTTGAAAAGTAGAAGGTAATGAGCGTGTGATCAAGGATAAGAAGAACAGAGAGAAGGAGAAAGATAGGGAGAGTTAAAGAGGGTAAAGAGAGACAGAGGGATATAGACTGATGAAACATAAGGCCGCTGGAATTGGGCAAAGCTAGTAGATATCTTACTTTCAGGAAGTAGCTATTTTTAACCCCTTTTCAACAGAAATCCTAAAAGTTCTTGTATGTATGATATTCTACACACAATCCAGGAAAGGATTTTTTGTATTGCTGTCAAGCACAGCAATCGTTGCATTCTCATATACAATAGAAAAAGGGGTTGGGTTGAAAATAATGTAAAAAAAAAAAAAAAAACCAACACACAATGACGGTTTAAATCGTTGCCTTTGAATGTGCGGCTAAAGGGAATTTCCATGGCAGGTACCCGATCGTTGTGAATACAATAGAGACATCTATTTCTCGCCTTTCGTTTCATGTTTGTATAAACATAAAGATGTATGCATTGGCAGAGACAAGAGCAGCAACAGACTAGCCTGCAAGCGCAGACTTTATTTTCAAACACAATTCCATGAAGCCTTGAGCCGATCCTAACCTTTCCAGTCTCTGGCTGTGTCAAATAAGCAGCTACAGTACAGGACCTATTGACCATAAAGAATACATAGTCTTACATTTCAGACACTGTGTTACACGTTCGAGGTGACAAGGGTTTATGGCTGCAAACTATCAACAGTCCCATTCGATATTGTTTGATATGGAATGTGAATAAATTACTAGGGACGAGCGGTAGAAAGTGTTCCTGATTGTGTAACCGCGCGAGGCCATCAGCTTGTAAAATGACGTAGTTAAAAGTGTATTTAATTAGCATGAATAGGAAAGTAATTTATCTTCAGTGTGAAATAAATTATATTTTTATAGTCATGGACTAAATGGCGAATATTTGTACATATCCAATTAACAGGTAGAAGTATATAATTGTGGTTTGGTATTGATTTTGGATTTATTATTTTCTCCTTTTAACCTCTCTCTCTCTATATACACACAGTTTTTTGTCTCGTTCTTTGTTCATGGTATCTCCCTAATGCATTATCCAGTCATATATATAGCGAGAGAGGTGTGGATGTGTGTACCGTTCGGTTGAACCATGTTAAGTTTAGATATTATGTGAACAGATAATGATGGAACGGAATGAAGCAGGTCACTCAGTGTATTTACAAGCTTTCGGCTCATGGCCTTCAAGTTTATTTGCTAAATCAATTAGAATGAAACAAATGATAGTATTAAGCAACTGAACAAAATTAAAGACAACAGAACAAAATTATCATAAAGCTCGCAACATAAATCAACAGGAGTAAGTGAAATTGAAAATATCTTACTCGGCAGGAGTAAGTGAATTAACGAAAAAGGAACTCAATAGAAACAAAAGTAAGCAAAGTAAACAGTTACCTGACCTTATATCTCTTCTATGTCGCTGTCTCTGTCTGTATTACTCTCCTAGTTTTCGTTATATATCTTCTCTCTCTCTCTCTCTCTCTATTTCTCTTGTCCGAATTAGAAGGTTTGAGTTAGTTTTTTTAACTTCTTTGGTACAAAAAAAGTATAATTTCACCCAGTATTTCCTGTGGATATTAATATATAATTCGTTATAAAAGCCATTTCATAAGATTTTTTTCTACTTAAAAAGTCTTCCGAGTATTTAAATCAATTGAACTACATGAACATTCCAATTACTTTGCGAATCATATCTACAGACAACACGACTATATAATAAAAAATAATTTTCCTTGTGTAAACGATAGGCAAACGCCTTTTGTTCTCTCCCGTTATTTAGTATGTGGGTAAAGATGACATAACATTAACAAGTTGCATGTATACACTTACAATTGATACATATATGTATATTAAGGAAAAAAATAAATGCATTTATTTCTTATAAGCAAAGTGGAACTGAACACTTTAAGTGAAAAATGACTATGACTGTTGTTACTGATATGATACTCATACAACCACCGAATTTTTTTTTTTTTTAAATCGCAGTGACCGTTGGGGGTACAAACACACACACACGCATCTATGTTTTCTATTGTTCGAATTTCAACCGATGACTCCACTATTGAATTGCGTCACAAAATTCATTGACGGAATAAACCTCACCAATTGTTGACAACCGATGACCTATTGAATTACTATCGATGACCCATTGTTCTCTTTGTTCGATGTCATCAGTGTGAATGCGTAAACACCCACCCTCACATACATTGATTTGTGGGGAAGTGTATTGTTTTCTCCTATTGTATTTTGTACCCCACAAGCACTTCTATTGTATTTTATACCCACAAGCATGACGGAATAAAGGCCATCATTGTGCTCTTTTGTTCTCTGTACCCCACAACTGAATCTATGTAAGCCCATGTGTACACACACACACACACACATACTCACACAGGTTTACATGGCTTTACTTCCGAGGACAACTATTGTTCCTCTATTGTTACTCGTCCTCGGACAGTCGACGGAATAAGGCATAAATTCATTGTTCGACGTTCGAGGACTATTGTCCGGCTTCCGAGGACCATTGTTGTCACGATTTTTTTTTTGTTCTCTGTCCGAAAATGTCCTCGGACATAATGCTAAACAAACGCACACAGGTAGGTATACTTGTGTGTATTTCCCTTTGTTCTTTCTATTGTCCAAATAGCCACACAAACCAGCAAAAAAAGCCACACAAGCCTAACGGAATAAAGGAATCTATTGTGTTTGACTGTCCAATTAGTCACACAAGTATACCCCTGTTGGTACCCTCTCATCTTCTCCAACACACATTTGACTTTAATGGCTCCTCAATCACATAACAACTATGAAAAAATAGTTTTACATATTAATAACCCTACAGTGATAACAATAATCAATATCAATATTTTTTTATGATAGCAATGATGATTATGATGATGACGACGATGGGAGTAATGGCAATTTTAACACCACGCGTAAACTACACCTTTGTTCTCTATGTACTCTCTAGCTTAGATAATTATATGAGCGTATATATAAACAATTCGAATTTCTGAAATGATCACACAAATATCATTTTGTTTTTCGGAAGAGTTTGAGGATTAAGGGACCAAAGTGGGGTTTTCTTTTTGTTTCTGTTTGTTTGGATTGTGTTTGGTTTTAAATTTATTGTTTCTTACATAAGTTTTGAACACATAAACACGTGTAGGAATATGTAATTATAATGGTGCATGATCCTTACACAGTTACATATGAATATTTTTCTTCCAAGTGAAAATAAATAATATTCAATACAGATGGCCGAGTTACCAACTTTGATTATGAAGGAAAATATTTGAGCAGTATCATGAACATTAAACATCAAACTAGCCCTACCATGCTGATGAAAGTGGTTCTAAAATATTTTAAGAATGCACTTGTAGGCTGAGGACTAGCATTTTCTGAGGAGTGTTTGTTACTAATATTTTTGCTAAAACCGGGAATAATGCAACTCGATTTGATGTAATTATTAGCTAATAACCAATAAACAATGTGCTTGGCAAAACCGTTTCTTGCACATGTTAAAAGCACCATGACTTCCTTTCCAAGTTATATCTTTGTTTCTTTAAAAATCATTTAGCTCGTAAGTGACGTATTCGTCTTCACGGCCTTCATCTACCACAACTTGACTTTCATATGTATGGTTTGAACTTGAAAGTTCTTTCTCTTCGGTAGGCTTCAAGTCTTGGTATAAAGCTGGTTGTTTTTTAGATGCTGTTCCGATCGTCTGATATTGGCTGTCTTGCTCTGTGGATTCCTGAGACTTCTTTAAAATGACAAAAGCTCGTCTAAAGCAAACAAAACATATAAGCATGAAAATGATTATTGACGGGGTGAGGCGATGACGTTCTTTGAGGGGATATATTGTAGAATCCGTAAACATTAATGAGAGGTCCCATATGAAGAATTGAAGATTCAAGATACCATTGCAGAATCTTCCAAAACTTAAACCTTAGGCCTATATGTATTGACCAAGGAAAACAAACATTTACTTAAATCATTATCTAATATGATTTACCTTGTCAGATAGAACCCCACTGAGACGATGATACCGTATATGACTGAGACTGCAAATAGTACACCGAAGGCAATGGAGACTCCTGCAGTAGATGATGAATAACGATGGTAGAAGTTGCAAAATGGTTTTGGATAATGAATAGCACAGCACATAACAAATGTTGTGTCAATTACATTTTCCCATGATGTATCTTGAAGATAACATTTAAGAAATTCCTCGTGACGAAGCTTTTCGACCTGCACTCATCGGGTCACAACGCAGGAATGAGAGAATACAACAAAATACGAAAGTCAAGGAAGGGTGTGTACGGCGACCCGGATATGATCCAGGCACTCTAAAGTAATCGAAGAGCGTGTACAAACTCATTTTGTCGGCACAATAGCGGATCTCTCGACTGAATGAACAACACCTTTAAGAAGCGAAGATGCAGAGAGATGCGCGCTCGGGCAACAATAGTGAACTGAGCAGGGTTATACGCCTTGGAACAGCAAGTGCTGACCAATAGCAGAGTCACAGTGATTTTAGCCTTTACCAACGGCGAGTGAGCGCGATAATATTACTGTGGCTGCAAGGGAGACTAGCTGCAATGTGGGCAGCTTGCTGCTCACCGCCTTTATCCACCCGTAACGCAATCAATATTCATGTATTCACTCGCCCCGCCGTCGTGGGGTGTCACCCATCGTCCTCCGTACCCGGTGGCTAAGGCCGGACCATCAAAGTACTGCCGTTCACGAAGGAAATCGCAACACAAAGGAATCGCTTCGTAAATGGCACTTTTGCCAAAACCAGTGGGTAGCGCTATGAATAAATCCTTCCCCGCAAGAACATTTCTTATCGCAGTCTCCTGTAATTCCTTGAATTTTTCACCTGGAATCTTCAATTTGCTGGCAGCATATTTCAAACTATCGTGAAGAAGATCGTCGAAGCTGGTGGAACTCGCCATTTTGGATAAAGCAGGGTGAAACGTCACGATCAATCACGTGACAAAAAAAAAATGCATGATGAGTTTACCTCGGTGTTCGTGATTGGTTACTTTCTCTAGAGGGAATTTAATATGTATGAGAATTCTGCGTCAGAAAACGACGCAGATTTCAATGGTCAAGATAAAAAAAACAACCCGCGTTACGGGTGGATAAAGGCGGTGAGCAGCAAGCTGCCCACATTGCAGCTAGTCTCCCTTGCAGCCACGGTAATATTATCGCGCTCACTCGCCGTTGGTAAAGGCTAAAGTGATTGCGGCACTGAACATTAGCGACGCTAGCAGCGGTTTTGCAATTACGCTTCGGCTGTGCTCGGCTACCAGCTGCTGTCTGTTGCAATTTCGTACACGAAATTTATTTCGTACCTTACGGAATACATTTCTGGTGCATGTAACCACCCCCACCCCCCCCCAAAAAAAAAAACAAAACAACATAAAACAAAACAAAAATAAACAAAAACAAACAAAAACAAAAACAACCCAACAACTAAACCAGCAACAAAACAAAACAAATCTCAAAAATCTGATATTTCTTTTCTTCCTCCTCTTCTACTTCTTTTTCTTTTTTCTCCTTCATCTTGTAAAATGAGTCCATCAACAGAAACCCCACACAAATCAGTCTATCATCCAGTTATTCAAGGTTGCATAAGGCTGTATTCAACCAATCCACCATCACACTTCAGAACACATGCCATATTATGCCTGCATGGGGAAACACACAAATATTTCTCAGTGTTTCTCAGTGTGAAATGGTGTTTATTAAAATAACTCACTTATCAACATAAAAGTTAAAGTTTCTCAGTGTGAAATGATGTTTATTAAAATAACTCACTTATCAACATAAAAGTTAATGCTCTCTTGAAATGCCATATATACATGAACGTAAATCCTTGAATTACATGTACTCTCTTTATTTTCAAATTCTTTCATTAATGTGGCATATCTGTTCTTGAAATATGTAACTGATTTCTATTATTCCAGAATGTATTCCAGAATGTATTCCAGAATGTACGATTTGTATTTTGATTGATTTGTATGGAAATAAACTAAACTGAAACTGAAACTGAAACATTATAACATATGGTTCATGAACAACAAATCATGGGGCAGGTGAGGGGGACGGCATACCAATTTCTATTTTATTTCATTTTGTAAGCAAACAAGTTTAAATCTATCCAGTGACATCCGATATAATTGAAAGCTCAAACGATAACTTACCTGTTTGAAGTTTGAGCATAATTTTATGAGGGAGTGGAGGGAAGAGAATAATTGAGAACCCGCCCCGCGCATGCGCACTCATTATTCAGAGCCACAAAATGTGGACGATGACCAAGAAAGGTCAAATAACTTGCCTGAATTCGACCTCATCCATAATTGTCATAACGTAACACTTTATTAGTACTGGGAGGGTAGCGGAGGGCAATTATTCTCTTCCCTCCACTCCCTCATAAAATTATGCTCAAAATTCAAACAGGTAATCGTTTGAGCTTTCAATTTTATTTCGTGAGTCTCGTGAAGAGACTAATTGAGATTTTGAAGCACAGAGGACACATTTTGTACATATCGTAATTGTAGCAATCAGGCAACAAGTATCAATCAAGACTCAGTTATGCCCAGTTAGGTGGGCATAACTGTAAATACAATAACAGTGTAAACTATAGCTGTTACAAACCGTTCAAGGTTAGAAGTCAAAATGCCTGTACTATCTATTGTTGAAGCACCGCTTGTGAGAAAATGTCATTATGACCTGCAAGCGGTTTATGGTAGAAGAGTTGGAAAGTCTTTTCACTAGACCAGCCTGCTTGAGACTGGAACATTCGCCCTGCTGGCAGCAGAAACTGCAGCAGACCGCGTAGAGTGTGCTTTGTATCTGGTGGTATCTACTCCAGCTACTGAAAGCGTTTCTTTGATCCACCTGGATATCGTTTGCGAGGACACCTTGTTGTGTGGCTTGGTATGGCTAATAAACAGTCTTCGCTCTTGTCCTCGAAAATCAAGGCCAATAACAAACACAACTTTAGGGTGATTTGCTTAAGATTTAACATTCTAGCTGGTGACCAACTACGTAAAAATTGCAGAGCTATGTTCACATCCCACGTATCATTATAACGCGGTCTTGGTGGTCTGAGATTAAACGTTCCTTTTAGAAATCTGCAAACTAGTGGATGTGATCCCACGGAGTGGACGCTATTTTCAAGTGTTACATACGATGACAATGCGCTTCTTGCCGCATTTAGAGTGCTGTAGCTAGCATTCTCTTGAAAGAAAAGTTCAGATAAGAAACTTAACACAGAATTCACTTTAGGATGAAGATGGTTTGTCTTCTCTCTGGTGCAAACTTTGTCCATTTAGACCAATACACCTGGTACTGCTTTCTTGTAGTCTTCCGCCAAGATGCTGTCAAGACATCGACGACCCTTTCATCTAAGTCCAGATTCTCGAAGGGTCCCTGATACCCTGCAACATAATAAATCAAGACGGTCATGGAGGGGATGTTGGACATGTGAGGAGGGCTGTGTGAGTAGGTTGACATTTCTAGGCAGTAATAGTGGTTCCCCGATGAGAATGTTATTTAGACAGGGAAACCATGCCTGGGTTGGCCACTTAGGCACGACGAGAATGTCAGTGGCCTTGTCAGCCTTTATTTTTTGGATACATCTTACCAACAGACAGAAGGGAGGAAATGCATAGAAGTCAATGTGTGTCCAATTTAGGGAGAAAGCATCTACTGCTTCTGCTCCTGGATCAGGGAGCCACGAAACATACCTCTCTAATTGTGCATTAAGCCTTGGGGCAAAAATATCTATCTCGGGTGTTCCAAAGGTTTGGACTATTTTTCTGAATGCTCTCTTGTTGAGCATCCATTCTGTTCTGTCATTAAAATGACGAAATTCATGATCAGCCTCTGTGTTTTGGACGCCGGGGAGGTATGCTGCACTGATCCAAATGTTTCTTTCTATGCACCACTTCCAAATGTCTGAAGCTGCTTGATTACAAGAGGGAGATTTAATGCCTCCCATGTTGTTAATGTATGACACTGCTGTTGAATTGTCAGATCTGATAAGGATATTTGTATTCCTTGTGTGGGTGTGGAATGATTTCAGACCAAAGCTAATGGCCATAGTCTCCAAATAATTGATTTCATTACTTTTTGCTCTCTCTAACTCCACTTCATTCCATCTGCCCCCAGTGGAGCTTTGCAAATCTGTGGCACCCCATCCACTGCCACTAGCATCAGTTCTTATTTCATGTGAGGGATTCTCTCTGATGATGGGGGAGAATGCATCTTGGATATGACTTATCCACCATTGTAATTCCACTTTGGCTTTATTCGAAAGTATCATACGTCTGTCAAAATGTCCACTGTTAATTCTCAGTGCCCTGATTTTACAATTCTCAAGATACCTATAAAACAGTGGGCCATACTGGACTGCTGGGAAGGTTGAAATCAATAAGCCTATGACATGGGCAACTTGCCTAACTGTGGAATGAGGTTGGGAGAGCAAATTCTCACATTCCATTTGTACTTTTTGAATTTTTTCTGATGGAAGTTTGATTGTCATATCTGTAGTGTTGATCATGAAGCCCAAAAATTGGATTTCTTGTACTGGTCTCAAAACAGACTTACTGGGGTGAACTTTGAAACCCAAATCTGAAAATACTTGCGTAGTAGCTGTGATTGCAGCCTTAACCTGGCTTTCACTCTCTCCCACGATAATTGTATCATCCAAATATCCTAAGACGATGTGACCTGCCTCCCGAAGGGTGGCAAAGATGGGTTTAAGCATCTTAGTGAACAACCGCGGAGCGGAGCTAAGTCCGTTAGGAAGGGCCTTAAATTGCCAGTGTTGATTTTGCCAGGTGAACTGCAAGTATTTTCGGAACGTAGGGTGTATAGAGATAGAGTAATATGCGTCTTGGAGGTCGACTGAGGCCATGTAACAATTGGGAGTTAAGAGGCATGCCACTGTAAGGATGTTGTCCATCTTAAAGTGTTATAGGATTTGAAGGTTTGCATGGTGAAGTTGTAATTCAGAAAAAGGTTTGCGGTACAACCATGTGAGTTGGAAGGTTAAGGCTCATTCTCCTGACGACGGCCAGAGCATTCTGACCGGAACGTGGAGTTATTCCAACTCACATGGTTGTACCGCAAACCTTTTTCTGAATCTTAAAGTGTTGTTTAACAACACTTTGGTTTAGGTCAGACAGGTCAAGAATAAGTCTGACACCGCCATTTTTCTTAGGCGTTGTGAAAATGTTCGACACAAAACCATCGGTGTATGATGGTACAAGATCTATTAAATCCTTGTGCAAAAGGATTTCAATTTCTACTTGAATTTTTATGGATTCTGAAGCATTTCGTTTGCATTGCCGACCGGCCCTAGATCTCGTAGGGCGGGGTAGGTCTGGGTCAAATTCTATCTTGTACCCTTTTACTGCTTCTAGAATAATTTGATCAGAGGTAATTTTTGCCCATTCTTGGAAATGCTGCCTCACTCGACCTCCAACCGGTGACGCATCAACAGTTATTTCAAGGTTCAGAGGTGTGAAATTAGAACAGAATGCAAAGTTTGAAAGGCTACCTACCGCTTGGGGTATGCTGGCAGCTATTTTCTCTGTGGTGGAGGCTGGTAACGTCCCTGTGACGCTGCTGGCAGTCTCTGCGCTTGTACTGGCCGGCGTCCCCTGGAGGGGACTGTCTTGTCTAAAAAAGGCCGACGAGATGCCCCGGGGTGTGGTCGGTTGCCAGACGCCGATGACCAGCCGGCTGATCTGTACTGTCGTGAACGAAAAGTCTCATTTGACTTGTATGGGTGATAAGAAGAGCCGGTTCGAGCCCGACTCCTGCCCTGATCAGACTTCACTACCCCGCTTGCAGCTTTCTGTTCTTCTTTGAGGTCTTTAACTCGCTTTCCCAGGTCATCCCCGAAGAGGAATTTAGAAACCTGCGCTGAAGGTTTGCACAAATGGGAGTAAGCCGAGTTCATCTCAGGTTTGATGAACTCCTTCCGTAGCGCATTCATTTCAAAGTTTGCACTGGCAAGTAGTGCCAAGGCATCTTGCTGGTTGTCACTCATGGCAGCAGATGACAAAGTGTGAGCAAAGGCTGTCAATCCCCGGGTGAGAAGCTTTTGCACGCGAGCCAACTTAAGGTCTCGGCTTCTGGTGGAAGGAGTCAAATTATCCCAAATAACAGGGTTAACCTTCGGTGCATCGAGGAAGGGGCAGTTGTTAGGTGGCAAGAACTTAGCTGTTGTCTCTTCCAGCATTTTTTCTTCGAGCTTGTGATTAATCATGTAAGATGTAGAGCTTGCTACTTTATCATCCAGTGGTGAACCCACGTCTACCCGAGTCGCAAACTTCATAGCTAACGCAGGGATGGCAATATCGGGACCAGTGTTAGACTGTTGCTCAGTTTCAAATTCAGGCGCAGCCATTAAGGGCTCGGCTCCAGATCCAGCATAAGAATCTCCATCATCTCCTGGCTGTGCGCAGGTTGGGTATTCATACTCGTACGAGTCATAGGCAAGGGGTAACGAACCATCAACTTCCCCTAGTTCTGTGGCTGTAGATGGGCCAGGGATAGACCCCTACTGTTGAGACTGAGTGCGCGAAGGAAGCGCTTCAATCACCTGCGCTAACATAGATTCCAGTTTGGAAAGTCGGGCACCGTATTCGGCTTGATCAGTCTTTGACTTTTGATTTCCGTTTCCACTGGAACTAGACTCCGCTTTTGAATGTGAAGTGGTGTTAGTGCTTGATCCTGACCTCGAACTTAAAGGCTTTTTCTTTCCACCAGTCTTCGGCTTCGCCTTAGAATCTTTAGATTCATGCGGCGTGTGACTGCTAGTAGCGGTCGCAGGGTGCTTAGACCCATGATGCGACTGATCGTGGGCCGCTGGTAGCGGCGCAGAGTCCGTTGCTTTTCCCGCTGGCTTTGCCGCTGCGGGGGAATTTCCGCTCTGATCCATGGCGAAAACTGACACAAGCTAGTCAAAATCAGAAATGAAAACAAAGATCGGGATGAGATCGCTTGAAATCCGAAGAAATAAGGGTAATTCTTCCGAGTGCAAGAGAGAGTTACTCTCTCAACATGGCGATGAAGGCGTAATGAGTGCGCATGCGCGGGGCGGGTTCTCAATTAGTCTCTTCACGAGACTCACGAAATAAAATTGGATTGTAATGTGTATCCATGTACATCCCTTCAAATGATCATCAGAATATACAAGACATAAAAGTACTAAGAGACCACCTTACTGCCCAAAATGATATGAGGTGATGTTTGTCCAAATATTGGTAGTTTTGAAAATTTCGGGGTGGGCTGAAACTCCCGAGCCCCTGATTTGTCTGCCTAGAAACATGCATGATGCCCCATTGCACAATGATTGCACAGATCATAAAGAAGGAACAAATTACATATTCTAGAACCATACCTATCTCAGGATAGCTTCAAGGAAATGCATGATGAAAGGGATAATCACTTCAATCACTGAAGACCAAATAAAATATCATGATTAGATCTGAATGCACGACTTATGCTCATGCTTACAATTATAAACACAAGTTGCATTAAAGCTGATTAAACAAAATCATATTTCAAAATCTTTTTCTAAATTACATTGGAATTAAAAGGAGAATTATTTGACTTAAAACATTTATTGGTTATATTTAGAATTTTAAACTGCAATATCCTGAGGTGACATGATAATTGACTGTGTTTACATATTAAGCATTTGTGGAAGTGTGAAAAAAATTTAGAATTATGCTTAGTTACCTTTTCATATTCATGTTTTAAATGGGCAAATCATACAAACGACAATTTTTTTTATTACATATACAGTTAACAACAAAATTATTCATACCCCTTGGAAAATTCTAGTTTTTTGCATTTTTCCTAAAAATGAATGGTTAACTGAATTTAATTGCACATCACTTGAATACATTTAGTTATCATCTGCAAATGAATGCTGTTTCTGGTTTCACCTCATTTGCATAACAATAGAAAAGGTGAATTATCCAAACTGGGTGATGTTCAAAATTATTCATACCTTGGTGATCTATTGACTTTGTCAATCAGTATGAATCCAGTCCTTGTGATTAATGCTTGTAACACTTTCTTCACACTGTCACAATGCTTCTGGAGGTCTCTACTGAGATATCAGGCCAATACCTGGTCTCCAATGGCCCAATCTCCTTGAGGATGTTGTCCACACATGCCATCACCTGGTCTTCAGGGGATTCGATGGATTTTAAGCAGATTTTGTGTTTGCAGGTGGTGTAGTTTTAGACGTCATGAGGATAGGACTATGATATTGATATTTTCGTTAATATTCCTTACATTTTAATGACAATTCTGTATCTAAGTTGAAACAAAGCACTCTTCCTGGAGAGACTTCCCTAGAGGCATTCACTGTTGCACTGTCAAGGGAAGGTATTTCCTGATACTTTTGTTCCATTATTATTAAGAATGTTTAGGGAGGCCATGGTAGTTGTCTAAAGGTTGGATGGTGCCAATTTTATCAGTTTATTCAGTTACACTGATTGACACATTTTTGATATGGACACCTGCAAGTGGGTACTCTAGTGAAGCTTAAAATACTGATCTTTATGTTCCAGTGCACTGTCATGCACAGTGGTAGCATTTTGTGCACTGCAGCTGGTAACATGGAGGGCATATGGTATAAATTTGGTTTACATTCATTTTGATATCAAGGATTGTAGCTATCATACCAAAGATACAAAGAATATACCATATGAAGATTGATATACAGTAACAGTCAATGTGGGATGTGTATGGTACTCAAAGGTTACATACTGTTATTCATGGTGACCTGACGTTAGAGTCATGCAATGACTTTAATATCACCAACATGGCCTTCCTGAGCACTCTGATTAAGAATGGGGCCAATGAATAAAGGTGAACCCTCCCACAGGCAGTGCAAAAGGGAAGGGCTCTTCAGGAATGGTGCTTTGCTTCATAAGTAGATACAGAATTTTCATTAAAATGCATGGAATAAATGACCAAAAATTTCAATATCATAGTCCTGTCATCATGAAGTCGATAACTGCATCACCTGTAGGACACGAAATCTAATGAACTCCCTGAAGGTCAGGTGAAGGCATGTGTGGACACATCCTCAAGGAGATTGAGCCATTGGAGAACAGGTACTGGCCTGATATCCCAGCAGAGACCCCTCCGGAAGCCTTGTGTATTAAAATAAAGTGAATTACAAGCATTAATCACAAGGATCGGATTCATACTGATTGACAAAGTCAATAAATCACCAAGGGTATGAATAATTTTGAACATCGCCCAGTTTGGATAACTCACCTTTTCTATTGTTATGCAAATGAGGTGAAACCGGAAACGGCATTCATTTGCAGATGATAACTAAATGTATTCAAGTGATGTACAAGTAACTTCATTTAACCATTCATTTTTAGGAAAAATGCCAAAAACTAGAATTTTCCAAGGGGTATGAATAATTTTGTTGTTAACTGTACATGGTCATGGACATGTAAACCTACAAAATGGAAATCAGCTTTTATTTAAAAATTACAAATTTAGGGTGCATATATAATGGGTCTAAGAGTGAAATGACAAGTGATTGCAATAAGGGCTAGCCTCGATACAACCCCACCCTCCCCCCCCCCCCCAAAAAAAGGCAGATTTATTGGTCTACTTGGACACACACCCAAATTGACAAATCTGTTTGTTTCCCCTTAAAAAAAGTATGTTGGCTCTTTTATACAAATATGTTGACATTCAATATCCAGCTCAAAAATATATGCATTCCTGAGAATTATGTAAATAAGCAATAAACCTCTCTTTAAAAAATGATTTAAACCTTGAAATAATAATAAAGACAAAGAATAATTTGATCCTTAATAACTCTGTAAGAGTCAAATATACATAAAATGCAGTTCTGTAATATCATTTGGAAATTTAGATGAGAGACTTCCAATAGCCAAGCTTTGGTATAGAAATTACTAGATTACAAACAAATCATTCCTCTAATAATCCCTCCCTGGGATTAATTGGTCTAAACACACCTCAGAATAATAACCCCTTTTGGTTTGATCTAGCTGAATACAACCTACCAGCATACTGTAACATGTCCTTTGTATTAGGTAGTCATTAAGGGTCTTAGAATAATCCCTCCAATAGATGTTTAGAGAGACTTCTAATTCACACGCTACTGGATTTTCAATGACTTCTTCTCATAGTATAGTTGAGCAACTATATTATCTGGTTTCGTTCTTTTAAGTCTTCGGACTTCTCCCTCTGTGCTGTGCTCCTGCCCATGCAGGCCTTGATAGTACCAAGTCTTCATACCAAGCCCTTTTGTATCACCAAAATGTCTTATGACTGTTCAACTGTGATATTTTATCATCTTCTACTTCTTTGATGCCACTTTACTCCTGCCTGGACAGGAGAACCGAGTTCCCATATATACAAAGCTCTGTATATACCTTATAATCTGATGTCCATGCTGAGCAGTAAATGTTGGTTTGCACACTTATATTTCCTCATTGTGAATGGACTATCCGTCGTTGTGTAGTGATCTTAGTTAACACTCGCCATCATCCATTACTAGACACTCATCAAACCTTGTAACTGATGCGCTTCATTGGACAACCTGCATAAATAAAAACAAAAAGAAAGGAAAGAAACATTAAACTTCTTGTAGACTTTAGGCTGAATTTAAAGAAGGAAAAAATTGGTACATCGCTACTTATGTTAGAATTTTTTTATTCTTTCTTAACCCATTCGCGACATTGATTTTCTAAAAATGGATCATGACGACCACTCTTCAAAGACGGCAACAAGCGCAGTACATGCTCTTGCAAGTCTAGGAACACGACACTCACCAAAAGGGACATGCAGTTTGAGAGGGACTGTTCCCAAGCTAAATATGCCTGTGATTTACACCATTCAATTGAAATGAAATCTTTATGAAAGCTATCATTTAGTAAAGTAATCTGTTATATTCTGAAATAGTGATACAATGTACTTTTTATATTCAGAACTATCTTATTTATTTTCGTTTGTCTGTCATTCTTGAAAGTGCATGCCCATTTCAAAGTGGAATCATCTATTCTAGTCATTCATGCTGGCACAGCGTGATTTTGGATTCGTCGACTCTGTACAGGGGGGTTGAAAAATGACACCCCGAGCAGTAAGGGATCGAGTCGGATAAAGTCACAAAATGAGAGAAGTAATATCTTTACTTACATGCAGAATCTGAAAAGTTTCGTATTATTAGCAAACTGACCTTGCTAAAAAATTTTATGAGTCTGTGATTTTGTCCCCAATTTATCATTCATCCTGTCCCAAAATGGTATAGCTACGCGAAGGACCACAACTATCGATAGCTTGTGTTATTTTTAGCCCAAGGAAAAAATAGCGTGGGAATTGGAAAGGGAGGTATGCCAGGAATGTGATTCATCGCGCAGTACAGAGCCAGTGTGTGTGTACTGTGCAATAGTCTGTCATCTAGTCATTCATTTGGAAATTCTTGAAAATAGTTCTTTGATTATCAGATTGAACGTGTTGGAGTTGAATATAATGGTGTTATATTATGTAGCAATAATAACAATTGAATGTTTGAACTACCAGAAACCTTATATTACAACAGAAAATACAAGCAAAAAATAAATATAGTATTACCCAGGACTGGTAATTCTAAACTACTGCAGCCCACTGGTAAACGTTGCCTAGTGACCAAGAATGACTCATTTACTCAACAACCCTTTCTCGGTAATGTAAACAATAACACTGTTGGAAATTGATAATATTATGCTGAATCGAGGAGTTATCACAGACCTCCTTGCTTGGCTGAATAATGACCCCAAAGCACAAGATTTACGCTGGTGAATAAATTAAATTGTAGCTCTTACTTGATTATTCTTGAAACTGTAGAAATAAATATTTTTACTGGTTGGTTGGTTCCCCTAACTGCCTAAGCAGTAGCAGTGGCCATTCAAAGGGGATCACAAGAGGCACATCTCCCCCCAATAAATTTTGCCATATCCAGGTCATAACTTTGTGTGTCCCCACCCTTGAAAAAATTCTTCTAAAAAAAATATTTTATTATTGAAACATCCCTCCCCGAAAACTTGATTAGACGTGTCAGAGAGCGTTGCGTGGTGAGGAAAAAAAATGTTAGCAATTTGTATTCAGTGTTCAGTCATGTCAGTGTTAGTAAATGTATTCATGTTCTTTCTTTACATTGCAATTGTTTTTTTTTTCTTTTTCATCGGGCTTGGATAAAATAAAAATGACAAAATAAGTTGGATCTCGACTTCAAAATGACATGCATGCGAGGCACAGAGCTAACTCACTCAACCGCGCTCATATCCGGCATGCATGACAGTCACACAACAAAGTCACACTCAAACTTATACTGGCGTACATTCGGCGAGCCTCAGCCACCAGACAAATTTTGCAAATCCACACGAATATTTTAAAAAAATACATACAGTTGTTGTATATATTTTACAACTCCGAAACCCACTCAAACAGACATGAATGAGTTATAAACTAACTCAAAGCTCAAATGACAGGACCGTAAGTAACCCAAAGAAAAAAGTTCAACGAAATGGCAGGCATGACTACCGTACCGTAGTCCGTATTCACAACATAGGCAAATGCCATTCACAACACACACAAACACTTGCGAGCGCGATAGACTCACTCACGTCGAACAAACTCACCAGATTTTCACCGAAAACAATTAAAATTACGTACTACACGTCCACCAGGATAAAATAAATCACAAAAACTTCCACAACAAAGTGGACAAAACCGGGGGAAATAAACAGAAATGCACAGAAGATAAGAAATAGATGAGAAATTAGACGTGCTATGCTAGCCTGAATCTAACTGAAAAGTCTGAAGTTGTAGATAAAAAAAAGGATCGCGATAGCCGCTATCGATTTCCCCTTGTTGCTAGGATACATTGGCTAGGAACAATAGATATGAATATTCATTGCAGGCTCGTACAGATTTGAAGTGAAATGTCCAATAATGGGTCTTCTAAAATTCATAAACCTGAAATAGATTTTTGGTGAGACGAAGTAAGGAGTGTTCTGATTGGCCAAAATATTTCTGCATCGGCAGGCGAAGTTTGGGGTCACAAAACGTTCTAGTTTTCTTGTAAACAAGGCAAACCACATAATGTGGTCACTCTGTCGCGAATGGGTTAATGGTAGAAATGTAAATCTAGGTTCAAATCTTTCAAAAGAAGTAACTATTTTTATTTTCCATTCCAAATTTGATCCTAGACCAAGACCTCTAGTAAACTTTAAAATGGCTAAATTAGTAAGCAGGTTTAATGGTTTAATCTACAGTAAACAGATACACATCTAGTCTAAAATAATAATATACTATCTACTTTTATAAGTTACAGAGCTAGATCTACCAGTACTAGAGTCTACTACGTTTAAACTATGGCCAAATTGATTTTTTTTACAAATCCATGCTTAGGGATCTACATTTTCGAAAAACAAATTTACCTTTCCAATTCAACCTGGGTTTCCTGCAGTGTGAATGGATGATGAAGTCTACAGCCCAGGAGGGTCTATCACAATATTGGATGATCTGGTCCTGGTCCCCATATGTTTCACTACTTTGGTCCGATAGCTGTGCAATCGAAAGGGAACAAAAAGTTAAGATCGTTGTGGTAATAAATTTATAGATATAGGCCTACTGTCTAGATTATCAGATATCTTACTTGCAGATCTACTACTCTCGTCTCTAAGTTAGTGCCAGTGGTAACTCGTCAATGACAATGGTTGTCACTACACTACTCACTAGACCAAAAGTTTTCAGTCTCTCTGTATAGTTGGTTGTTCCAATGAGACTACGTCTGGCTCCACTGACCCAACTTTTGGAAAAGGTAGACCCGTATTTTGTTGGTCTCGCCAGCTTCTCGAAAAGTCGCTCAGAGGGGGGTATGGGTGATTGGGGGTGACGACATTTTTTTTTTCTCGCCAGACCTGCAACATTCGCTCAGTGGGGGGGGGGGGGGGGGGGGGGGGGGGGGGGGGGGGTTATGGGGGTTCCAGTTCCCCTCCATAATTCTGACAAGCAAAAAAAAAAAAAAAAAAAGTCTTCATTCTAAAAGGGGGGGGGGGGGGGGGGGGGGAGCACAATGGACCCGACGACGATGCATCGTCCACAAGCCGCAAAGCGGCGATGTCCTCGAGCCGATTTTTTTCGTTATTTTGAACCCCCGTAAGTGATGTTTTCTGGCATCTACTAACGCAATGGAGCCCATAAAAAGCAGTCCTGTACTATAGGAACGTACTGTGTGGGTCTGGACATAAAATATGATGGCGTTTTTCTATGCACATTAAATTTTTACTTAGCAGCCCAAGGGGGGGGGGGGGGTTAAACCAGATTGTCGGTAATGAAGCCACACGCATTACTTTTTAGGTCTGAGCACTATCACGATATAAAGATCTACGGAAAATTGCTGATCTTTTCGAAAAATATTACCAGTAGACTATATAAACGGACGGTTTTAGAGTTTAATCAATTTTCTTTCGTCATGCAAAATTGCAAGAGAAGAGGGACTGGGTGGGATGTGGGATAATACGTTTTGTATAGTGAACTCACTCGCAGCCACGACGAACACATCCCTATTATTAAGAGGAACGTTAAAACAAAATTTACTTACATTTCATGGCATCATACGGCATTACTTTGATGAGAATGTCCCCCGGAGGATTTTCTGCTTTCGTGAGACTTACAAGGCAAACTACTTCTAAAACAAAAATTTCTCAAAAACAGTTTTTTGGGATTTGTGTTGAAATGGCACAAAGTAGCACTCCCCACACGGTCGCCATTTTCCCTATTTCTTATCAAAATCGTAGGGAATTGTGGGAATGAAAAAAATGAATTATGTATGATTTATACATAAAACATTATGTTAATATGAGCCACTAACCAATCATCGAACAGTATTTGACAAGTTTTTGACGTCATTCCTCATGAATAAACATATATTCAAATTGACCCTCCTCGCTGACAAAGCTCCCACAATGCATCCAATGCAAAGTCTATGGAATGTCAAAGGTCAGATTTTAGTTGACTCTCTAGCCCCACTGACCTCTACGTACTTGTTAGCCCTCCTTCTGAGGGCATACTGGTATGATCGAATCTCTTTGGGGAAAACTCGACCCTGATGTAATTCCGACCCGAAGACGACTTGCCCTCGATGGAAAAATTGGCCGCATGATTGAATTTTTTTTTAATTGTAATTTTTTGTTAGCGTTAAGGTTTAGAGTTTAGGGTTTAGAGTTTAGGGTTAAGCTCAGGTTAGGTTTTTCTAGCGCTATATAGTTTAGAGTTAGAGTAGGATTTAGGATTTGGGTTAGGCGGCGGCAGGCGCGGATCCAGGATTTCTTAGGGCGGGGGGGGGGGGGGCAAATTTTAAATCATGTGAGCTACATATTGCTACAATAATGGTGACAAATGGCGTATCTGACGCTCGATCTTGGGGGGGGGGGGGTGCAAAAGCATATAAAGGGCTTTCACTCCCGCCGGAAGAACATTCTGAAATTTTTAAAGTCCATACAGATCATATTATAATGACTAAAGTTTCTAAATTCCGAAATATTTACAATTTGACACCTATGATTTCGAGGAGCTACTTATTCATCTTTTGTTCGGTAATAACTAACGTCTGTTTCTGATGGTGTCATTATGGTCATGTACGCTAACTTCCTCGAAATCCGCCCTAAACACTGAGTTTCGTGAATCCTTATAGAATGCGTCGGCTCTTCTTCTTCTTCTTCTTCCAGTCTGGTACAGACCGCCGCTGGCGTATTATCGTACCTTGTGCTTGTCCAGTGCCGAGTGTACAGTGCAAATAAAAATTGCTCTACAATCAAACTATGTGCAGCTGAAAAACAGTCCTGAAGCTCAACGGAGCTTCACATGTTGCACCTTCTGCTTGAAGAGCTCCAAGGAGGTGCAGTTGACAACAGCAGGTGGCAGGGAATTCCACAGTCGGATAGCGTCTGGGTAGAACGTTGTTTGGTACAGGTGAGTTCTAGCAAAGGGAACCCTGAACTTATGTGGGTTCCCGCGGGTCTGTGGGCCAGCAACTGGGATGAAGTTGGTGACAGGGAGATCAACCAAACCATGAAGAATGCTGTAGACCGTGTACACTTTCTGTTGCGCCCTCCGCTCTTGTAGACTTATCCAGTGAAGATGTTTCAGCATGGTGACTACGCTGCTTGTGCGCCGATAGTCACCCAGGACAAAGCGGGCATATCGACGTTGAACCATTTCCACCTTTTTAATGTTCTCTTGGGTAGATGGGTCCCATACCGTTGCAGAATACTCCATCACAGGGCGTATACCAAGGTCTTGTAGAGTAATGCCTTTGTCTTGCAGGAAGCCAGGAGCCGTACTAAGGGTTCATTACTGTGCCAAATCATTACTCCAGTCGGCGAAGATATCAAACAGTTATGTATCTGAAAAGACTGAAATGGCATATACTGTAAATCAAATTTCAAAAGGAACAGCACTAATATTTTTTTGTGCAAACCAGTCATTTATTGTCGCACGAGATAATAAAGACAATATCGGACACGGTAATGGTATGATTCAAAAATAGACTTTATTGATATGCTCTATATGCATGATTATCTATTAAAGAAATCGCACCTGAAATTGCATCATGTGCACTATAATGTCCAAGCGCTTTCTTTCATACAGTAAAAGTACGAAAAAGTTCCACAAGCTGGTATTCATACTATTACATAAGATGTAATCAAACAATAAGTGTAATTATAATGATACACTTACATGCCAAAGCATGATCATTATTGCGTTTCTTTGTGCCTGTAAAAGAATACTAATATAATATCCATGCAAAATTTTACTGTTAACATGAATATTTTGAAGAATTTTAAAATTTGATTTACCACTATATTGTTGAAAATAGGTGGAAATATCATTATAACAGTATGTAAACGTCTTAAGGATAACCGTTGACATTATTAAAACCAAAAGTGGTTGGCTTGTACATATTTGTATTACTGTATAAAAGGTTAAACAAATGTTCAAAAAAGAAGGGAGTATTCCAGTATTCTACAAGAATGGCAAGGCGTTTCACAAAGAAAAATCGCATCTGAAATTGCATCATGTGCACTATAAGTTCCAAATACTTTCTTTCATACAAGTACAAAAAAGTTCCACTGGCTAGTATGATGTATGCATACTATTTCATAAGAGATATGACGTTCACACTTGATTTGATACGCTTTTATTGAACGATGTTCAAGATGACAGCTAATAGCTGATACATGATGAATTATAAAAGCATAATTCAAATATACATATAAGACGAGAATGATAAAAGATACACAGCAAAAGCAATAGGCCTTGTAATCCAGCCAAAAGTGGGAGTTATAAACTGACAGAGGCAGACTCAGAGAACCCTAGATCGAGTCTGAGTCACGTCTTTCGGATGGTTGACGTTAAAGGTCGGTCCCAGACGTAAATAATCATATCTGATTGATACACGTCTGTAAAAAAACATTTCAAAATAGATAAATAAACAATGTGAGGTCATTCAACTGCATCAAACGACTAGGAAGACAATGTGATTAAATTTGAAGTAGGTCAAAACTGAAGGGTCACAGAGGCCAAGTTATTATGAAATACCATCGCGATATCTTTAAAAAAAAAAAGCCTTTTACACCCTTCTTAAAAACAAATCTTTGCAGGCAACTTTGAAAAACAAAAATCGGACAGTGAATTCAAGACTTGTTGTCAGGATTTTTCAAGGATACAACAAATAAACAAGGCGACTCTTTTATATCAATGTTCAATGACAATTTAATTTAGAAATAAATCTGTATATCTCAAATACAGGTAGGATCTTTGGTTACTTTCAAGTGATTTAACTTGAAGAAATAAAAGTGCACATATATATATATTTATAATAGAATATCAGTAAATGTACACACACAATATTTATATCGTAGAGTAATTGGATCTTATTTAAGTGCCGTTAATTAATTATTGATTTAAGTTCCAGTTTCAAGTTCAGATGTAATCTCATTAAGTAATAGTCATTTTTGTTTATTATTCGCTATGATTTGCTGCTACTAAAATGATCAAAATACCGACGTAGGTTTTTGCGTGAATCGATCCTTGCTATGTCGATCGACGAAGAACAAAAGTCGGAAAGATGATGCCTGCCACGTCCTCACTGCTTTCAGTCACGTGACCTTACTTGATTGACCCAGATAGTCCTCGGCTGATCAAAACACTAAGAAGCTCAGCGTACCACTCGGGCATCATGAAGAATGGACAATCTTGTCCCTGGTAACGGAGTTATCTCCTCCCTGGTAAACGGCTATGAATAAAATCACCAATACATCCCTCAAAATACATGCAATTATGTCCTAAATTTACAGTTATATCTTTAGGATGTATTTCCCTTATAAAATACAGAATAAGGGTTTTTTCCACCACTCTTCATAAAAGGGAACTAGGGTCAGTAATATAAATTCCGTTATGCATTTAAATACTGGTTAAAGAAAATAAAGTCCCTTCTAGCACAACATGCTCCAGATGTCTAATTTGTTTAACAACCTCATTACTAATGTACTATACATTACATCAATATTACACAAATATAATTTACTTTGAATAGAATTCAGAATTTGTGTATGAAACTTTAAAGCATTTGCATGAATAAACGCAACATTATCTCTATCGATCGACAATCGTGAGAACGATAGTTAAATGATTGTGCACGAACCTCTTGAGTTAAATGGGTTCATAATTAATTCCAATACACCTAAGAAGTAATTTACAATAACATTTTCTCCTTGAAAAAGGAAATGTTTTCTTTCTACCAAAATAATATTAATGTTAATCCTAAAATTTATGGCATTTATAATAGTATGAACAATTACTTCAATGCCAAATAACGTTAAATTATAGCCATAGTCGTTTTAACATCATTACCAAGCTAACCAAATTGCAGTAAATTGTTACTTACAGTTATCTCGACAAATTTGGTTTTATGGCAGGAAAATGAGGTTTCTGGCATGAAGGATGCTGCAGTACCGGTGTCGTCTGTAGAATTTATCTGCTGGCGCCGAATCAAAATCAAGGCTCTGGTAGCAATTCCACGACACACAATTTAGGATACTGGCTCTCACACACGCCCGACTCGAACCTCGGTCTTTCATTCAACTGCACTCAGTCAAGGTCACACGTACACACATTCACTTTCACTCGACCACACCCTATCATGTGATTTACACAAACACGCTAAATATTTTCTAAGACGCCCTCTCTCGTATATACGACCCGACTGAAATAAATAGGAAAAAAATAGTATATTTTCCATTTGATTCTGACACTTGTCTTGGGTATGAGCTACATAGTTTCATCAGTTGTCATTGATACCAGACATGCAATGCTGGTTGCAGTCACCATGATTAGGTCAGAAAATCCAGGGTGACCAAAATGAACTTCTGTGATTATCAGTCATGTGAGGGGTATAGACTTCCTTTTGCGACAGCAAAAAACAAAATATGAAACAAAAAAATTTGAAAAAATAATCATGTAAATAGGCCTATAAACGTCTAGAGATCTAAAATAGAAAAGCTAAATATATTTAGCTTCCTTTTTAGAGTTAAAGCCAGTCTATAGTTTTGGTAAAGATTCAATAATGTGAATAATAATGGACAATCAGTCTAATATTTAATCTCACAATATAGCAGTGACTGACATTACTTTTCATGGACTGATTGATTGTGAAAATTTGAATTTGACCGTTAAATCAGACTTAGCACCCTCTATCATTTCTCTGAATAGGTGCCTTCTGAATAATTATTTTATAGATTTATTCATTACATTACTGAAACTTTCTTACAATTCCATGCATGTAAAGTGCTTTTATACCAAAAAGAAAAAAATGAGCAAATTTTTGGGGACGAAATTTTAAACTTTAGACATTTTAATTACAAACTGTACCCATGTGCATCGGTTTTTAGATTGCTTCTTTTAGTTTTATACAATGTATGTTTTATGATAATCTTTCATTTTACATGATTTACCTGGAAATGAATTCAGACTTTGACAAATGAATGATATTCAGATTTACCAAAACTAAAGAGGGGCTTTAAGGTTCGGGTTAGGGTTAGAATTTAGTTTAACGCTAGGGTTACAGGATTTAGCGTTTGGTGGCTGTCGAAAAAAATGCAAAAAGGAAGTCTTTCCCATGTGAGTGACGAACCATAGTCAGAACTGCAAACAACATAACTCAACGGAGCTTCGTCCCCGCCGCCCAGGCAGGGGCAAGCTCCGCTGTCCGCTGCACTCGTCGTGCAGGTACAATACATGAAACTATGCCCCAATTTCCAAAACTAATACCATATGCAAACAAACTATACCAGTGCCTCTGTGCGGTGTCCGGAAGATATGTCAGGTAAAATGCTGTCATATGGAATATAGTACTAATAGATGATGACTTACCTCTGAATTGATAAAAGTTATCAAGTTTTTAATCGCAGTGTCATCCATTTCGAAGCTTGTGTGACGTCATATATGTGAACGAAGTGCTGAATCGAGGACGACCGCAAAACCAGTGTGATGAGTGCAGGTCGAAAAGCTTCGTCACTATGAATTTGTTAAATGTTATCTTTAAGTTTTGTAGTACCAATCGTCTGTTTAGATATTCTTTAAAGCATATTTATAAAACTCTTTAGAAAATGTAAAGAACATTTTTCGTTTCATTTCTTTGCCTATCAGAGATTTTAGATTTACTGCCCAACTCTCCCACCTTAAAGATCTCTCGTGCCGCCCCTGCTGATAATGCTTACCAAACGTTGTCGATTCTGCTGATCTTGGGTCAGTAATTAGAATTGTGGTCAACTCATGGTCTGTGGTAGGATCAGCTCTTGTTGTAATCGTCGTCATCAAAGTTGTTAAAGGTGGTATTGTCGTTTCTATGTCTGGTGGCGGTATTATCACTGAAAGTGAATAGCAAAATAGAAAGGAAAAAGAAAATACCATTCAGCGGATTGAATACACTGGTGAATTGCACACACACACAAAAAAAGAGTTACAGGATCTTCAAAAACGCTGTGTCAATTTTTTACCGTAACATGACGCTTTTTGATAAGTAACAATGAGTATGAAAGAGAGTATTTATAGCTAAACAAACCAGCAAATAGTGATGATTTCGCAGATAAAAATTCTTTGAAAATCACAATAGGCTACACATGCACTCATTATACAGGTACTTAGTTATATACAAACATAATTTGTTCCATGTCTGCTAAAGCAATAACGATTAGAGAAGAAACGGGCTATTGTTAATACCACATTGAATTTTACAATGTAATAAACCTCAGGATAAAAATTCTTCTTGAAATAGGTACAATATTATAATTATATAATTATATGATTATATTATTATTATTTGCAAGCTTTGAACATAAAATACAAATTGGATTGCAAAAGATAGATATATTATATGTTTTCATTAATGTTTGTCTTGACCGTCTATAGTGCCCCCCCCCCCCCCCGAAAAAAAAATGTAGGTAGTGCCTAATACGTACGATTGAAAATGGCGATTTTGTCGCTACCACCGCATGAGCTGTACATATCTCCAGCACAATGAAATTGACATCCATCATCTCCTACCTTCCCATTTCGATCATACTGTGTACTCGCATCACCGCAGTAGCATTCTTTGCTGTTCCTTACCCCGGCGTAAACATACTCTGATGTGAAGATGCAGTAACCAATGCACTGTTCAATGGTAAGTTCATCAGATTTGAGCGAGTTGCCTTGCAGGACCCGACTGTTTTCCCCGTCTTCGAAGCATCCAAGATAGCGTTCATCTAGAGCAAAACAACAATCACTTGTTTTAAACATTATTTTAGTGGGAGTTCTGTCCATTCGTATATTTTTTGCAGATAATTCATGCCTACGAGGACCACATTTCAATTATAATAATTGGCAAGAGCATTAATAGGGAGAAGGACAAGCCCATCAATGGCAAAGTCGAGCGTTACATTGCACACAATTTGTCCGGTCATAACATCCCACCACTAAATCTACACCCTTGCTAATGAATGGAAAAAAGGGACATGAACGGCAAAGTTTAAACCAAAGAATTACCCCCCCCCCCCCCCCTCCAAAAAAAAAACAAAACAAAACAAAACAAAACAAAACAAAAAAAAAAAAAAAGGAGGAAAAAAAAGGTTGAAGGTGAACTATTTAAAATACACGTTTCTATATACTTAGTAATATCATTATGGTTATTGCCGAAAGATCAAAGTAATTTTGACTTTGAAACGGACCTAAAGCGGCGTAGTACAGTTCTTAGCCCCTTAATAATGTCAAATGATTTTTAATATTTTCACCCCAAAAGTCTGATATCATTTTGACTACGAAAAAAACATTAGCAAAAGATTAGCAAATGTAAACCTATGTCCTGCCAATGGATACGAACAATGTACTTTGCGATCCTTAGTTTGGATAAATACCGACTGGACCACGACCTCAAATACTTCACATTAGTGATACATCTCAGAAAAAACAGTTTTTGCCATTTATTTCTGTCTTCACTATATTATTTTAGGTGTGTCATTCATACTAAAAAAGGTCATTTTTAGTGAATTAGTACGATAACTACACATGTTCTAAGATATCTTACGCCAGCCACTCGAATGAATGTTATTTCTCTGAAACAAAACTGATCATGATGATTATGCATACTTATGGTTGTCACACCTCTAATTATTACCGTAACAAACAGCCGCTCCTGCGTTGCGTTCACCAGACACGCTAGGTGGGCACTGAGAAGTCATTGTGCACTCTTGCAGGTTATCTTCACCTGCGGACAGAAGAAGAATGGATTTGAATTTCGTTTGTGATTACAGATAAACATAAAAGGTAGAAGAAGGAGAGGAAGAAAGAGGAGAAGAAGACTGAAGAATAAAAAAAGAAGAATGAAAAGAAGGAGGAGAAGCAGAAGAAGAAAAAAAAAAGAATGAAGAGGAAAAGGAAGGAGAAATAGGAAGGAATACTGTGATGACTGTACTGCTCTTGCTGGAATACTCCCCAGGGAGCGGATAAAGTGCACACATTGTGTGCGGGCATGTCAGAATCCGATGACCGGGGTAATAATATATCAGCGCTTTGATCCAGTTTGGGAAAGGCGCTTTATAAATGCCAGGTATCATTATTATTATGAAAATCTGTGATGAACATTTTATCCATTTACCATAAAATGTGGATGCTAGTCTGCTTTTACTTCATTGAACTGCAATCGATAACTAGAGGATGACTTTAAATAATGTGCATGTTCAAAGTAGGTGCAGGTTTTTACCTCCAGCGCAGGTGAAGTCTTTATTTTCAGTCATTAAATCGATTCCAAAAGGCGAGCTACGGATGTTCCTATTCGCACCATTGAAACCAAGCTGCCTACAAATCACCTTCACTTCATTGATACCAAGGTTGGTTCCACAAAGGGGGTGCCATGTCGTTCCATGATCGGAAGAGTAATAGACAGTGCCTTCATAGCGCGAAGATCCATTCACCAATCGTACCTCTGCACAAGGCAAAATATTATATTATACTATATTTACTCATGAAAAGCCGTAGAGGGAAATATGAGCACACCCACACACACGCACATCTATGTTTTCTATTGTTCGAATTTCAACCGATGACTCCACTATTGAATTGCGTCACAAAATTCATTGACGGAATAAACCTCACCAATAATTGTTGACAACCGATGACCGATTGTTCTCTTGTCATCGGTTTGAATGCGTACACACGTACACACATACCTCTACACACATTGATTTGTGGGGAACTTTGTTGTTTTCTCCTATTGTATTTGTACCCCGCCAGCACTTCTCCTATTGTATTTTGTACCCCACAAGCATGACGGAATAAAGGCCATCATTGTGCTCTATTGTTCTCTGTACCCCACAAATGAATCTATGTAAACCCACCCACACACACACACACACACACACCCACACCCCCACACAAACTTTTTTTTCAAATATTTTTATTGATTTCATCAACATAGAATTAACAAAACATGTAAAATGTCTTTTTTCTTATAACAATTTTCATATATAAACATAACATGTATAATTTACTAACAAATATTTACAAAAAGCAATGAAATCTATAATAAAGATAAGATCCCCACCCGTCTCCGAAAAAAGAGAATCCAGAAGTATTAAGAGTGTAATTATGTTTGCTAGAACCACACACATTAAAAAAAAAAAATACTAAATAAAAAAAAAACGAATTAAAGTACATAGAGTGAAATAAATCTTCCCCCCCCCCCAAAAAAAAAAAAATGGGAAAGTAGAATACAGTAACTCCTTCTCGGATCCACCCCCTCCATACATACACGCATACATACCCACGCAACCACACACACACACACACATACATTTAGCATTAAGGTTAACCGTTCACAGTCACATTTACCTTTAGTCCCTCCCATTTACCCAGATGTAAGGCAATCTTGCCTGTTTTGATGGCTAACTGCTTTTCTTCCTCTATAAAATCCATAATTTTTTTCTGCATTTTTGCTTTTGAAGGTAGGTGTCCTGCCCTTGATTTAAAAATTATCTGTTTTACCCAGATCATGATAGTATTCACACTTTTTATTCTATTCGAGTTACCTGAAAGACCTAAAAATATATCTTGCCATCTCATATCCTTAATTTCAACTAAACCAAAATGTTTAATGATAGATTCCCATAGTTCCCTCACCCTCTCACAATTTAAAAATAAGTGTAAGTATGTTTCTTTGTCTTTCTTGCATAAAGAACAAGAATCATTATCAACGAAACCAAACTTCATCAAATGAACTTTTGTGTAAATGACTCCGTGTAATAGCATGAATTGAAATTCCCTCTGTTTTCTAATAAGTGTTGTATTTTTGGCTGCTAGAAATAAATCTCTTAGTTCTTTATCTGTTAAATCAACATTATTACTATCATATTTTACTTGTAAATTAAATGAACTCTGTAAATCCCTGACAAAACATTCATAGATTCTTTTCGATTTTGCAGCATGAAACATTGTAGTTTGACCAAAAATATTTAGGTTTATATAAAAATTGGAGAAATCCACTTGTTGGAATTTAACCGCCGGGGTTGCACTCTTCCAACTGGAGGGTATGACATGTGCAATTTCTATTATTTGAAGTAATTGAGATGAATTCAATCCCAGATTTATAAAATGTGCTAGAGGTTTCATATGACCATTATCAAAAATGTGGTCTATATGGAATATACCTTTATCAAATAAATCTTTGTCAAATAGCATTTTACCATGAATACATATATTACTATTATTAAATATCAGAGGATTCATTTCATTTTCGGAGTATTTGAATTTACTCATATCCTGCCAGACCCTCAGCATTTCTAAATAAAATGGAGGTATTTTCAGTAATAATTTTGATATGTCATAATTGCATAAAAACAAAAATCTCCCCCCTCTTGCTCTAACACAATAGTCAAAGTATAATTTCCAACCAGCACTGTTTTCACCATATAATAAACGTTTCAACCACATTACACGTTGTGTCTTAATAAAAAGTCTGAAATTCATCATTCTTAGTCCCCCATTGACATAGTCCTGATACATCACGTTCCTCTTTATACGATCTTTTCCCGTCCATAAAAATTCAAAAGTAATTCTTTCAATCTCATCAAACACCCACTGTGGAACTACTATCAGGGACGAAACATAGATTAATCTCGACAATGCATACGTTTTTAACAAATGTATTTTGCCCATGAGGGTTAAATCCCTCTCTTTCCACCACCCTAAACGTCTTTTTATTTTACTAAGTATTTCCTTGTAATTAAGATCATCTTTTTTATTCGCGTCTAGAGAAAAATATATACCTAATATTTTAACCTCTTGAACTAGGTTTCCAAACAAGTGAACGTGAGAACTTTGACTATCTTTACCCATCCACAAAAAATTAGTTTTTCCTTTATTAATTTTTAAACCACTAACTTTCCTAAATTCTTCAAGAACATTTTGGAGCCTATTTATTGAATTACTATCTTTTACAAAAAGTGAAATGTCATCAGCGTACAATATTTGTTTTACTTCATTGTTCCCAAAAGTAAATCCCTTTATGGTATTATCCCTCCTTATTTCCAAAGCCAAAACTTCAATAGCTAATACAAATAGATATGGCGACATAGGATCTCCCTGTCTTACTCCTCTATTTAAACTAAAATAACCTGTAGAATAGCCTCCATTCATTATGCAACTAGAAATATCTGTGTAAAGCACCTTCACCCATGCACGAAACATTTGACCAAAACCAAATGATTCTAAGACACTAAATAAGAAATCGTGAGAAACTGAATCAAATGCTTTTTCAAAGTCAACTGTAACCAAAAAGCCCATATTTTGATACCGTGAATTAAACAACATGTCATCAATTAATCTAACTGCTTCTCCTATATTCCTTTCTTTGATATAACCAACTTGGTCGTAGTGCACAATTTCATTTAACACTTCTTTTAATCGTTTTGCTAATACCTTAGATAATATCTTATAATCTACATTCAAAAGTGTAATGGGTCTATAATTTTGAACATACCTTTTATTTTTTCCTTCTTTTTCCAATAGTGTTATTACACCTTGCTTTTGTGATGTTGACAAGTTTCTCCTATCATAAGCTTCGTTCAATGTTTCGACCAAAGTTTCTCCCAGAAATGACCAAAAAGTATCATAAAATTCAACTGTAAAACCGTCATTTCCTGGAGATTTATTATATTTCATTTCTTTTAATACATTGAGACATTCATTTTCACTTACTTTTCCTTCACAACTCTCCTTGTTTTCCTGACTTAATTTTTGGATATTATCAAAAAATTTACTATTCCTATCACCAGTCAATTCATCGTTTGAGTATAACTTTTCATAAAATGATTTCATAATAAGTAATATTTCTTTACGGTTCTCTGTTAACTCTTCATCTTGGTTATATAATTCTTTTATCACGATTTTTCTTTTATTGGACTTCAATAACTGTTCAAAGTATTTTGTTTTCTTCTCCCCTTCTTCAAAATATTCAGCTCTTGAGCGGATTTTTAAACCTTGTTGGGAAAATTCAAAGAGTTTACTTAACTTAGATTTCTTTTCATCTATTTCTGTGGCTATATCTCTAGACGATACTGTCAAAAGCTGATTTTCCAAATGCTTTATTTCTTCTTCTAATTCATTAATTTCAAGTTTTCTGATCTTTGCTTTTTTCTTTGAGAAATTGACAATATATTCCCTCATTTTCATTTTCAGAAAATCCCATCTTACTAGTTTATCAGATATTTGACACTCACATTCTTTTTTAAATTCAATTATTTTTTCTTTGAAACTATTTATAAATTCCTGGTCTGCACACAAACTATTATTGAATTTCCAGTAGGATTTACCAAATTCAGGAGTTTCCGAAAAATTTCGAAGTCGCAAAAGTATAGCTGAGTGATCCGGTGTAATTGACGTCAAAATTTCACAGGTTTGAACAAAATTTTGTAAAATGGACGAACCAAACCAATAGTCTAAACGACTTTTGTCTGAATGTAAATTGTTTTCTATGTGGATTTCGTTTTCTCCATATATCTACAAGACTAAATCTATCAAGAAAATCAGTAAAATTGTCATTGAACTTGGTTTTTAAAACTTCCCTAGAACCTGCATAATCCAAATCTCCATCCATTATTGTATTAAAATCGCCACCTAACAGATAAATGTATCCGTTACTATGCAATTCCGAAATGCATTTATCCAATTCTTCTAAAAACTCAAGTTGCATTTTTTCTTTATCTCTCGTGGGAAAATAACAATTGCACAACACTAGCTTAGTCTCTTGAACTTCCAATTTAATTACAATATAACGCCCATTCTTATCTCTTACAACATTTTCAATCTTCAAATTTAAATTTGGAGATATAAGAATTAAAACACCTTTGCTGTGGTTAGAACCGTGACTAAAAAATACAGGACCATTCCACTCTGATTCCCACTTTTCTTCTACCTCAATTGTACTATAAGTCTCTTGAAGTAAAGTAATGTCACTACCTTTACATTTACACCATTCAAAAATATTCTTCCTCTTGATATTATCCCTTATTCCTCTTACATTCAAAGAAAGCATACTAAAAGGGGACTTAGCCATGTAAAAACATGCCACATTCCGAAATAACTAGCATTAATGAGATATTTATATACACAGATTGTACCGCATCATTTTCAGTCCTGCGAAAATATACAAAGTGGAAGATATGTGATAAATGTGAATGTGAACACAAACCCCAAAAGTCAAAACAGTAAAGTACATCTACAAAATCACACCACCACACACCAATACAATCACCCCACACCCACATAACCACACCTACATTAACGTCAAAGCTAACCTTGACAAGCCAAATTGTCATGTCAAATTATTAACGAGCTTCCAACCAACAACTATACGATAACAAAAAAGAATTATCCACATAATCTAACGAAGAAAAAGAAAAATAAACCTTATAAATACCCCACTCCCTCCTCTCGACAAGAATGGATAGCGAGAAAGAGAGCCAAAAGAAAACAAAACAAAAACACTACGAGAAAAAAGTTTGCTCGCCTCACTTGAAAGAAAATGGAGGGGGAAATCATGCTTTCTTTAACTAGAGTCAGAGAGGTACAATCAATTGATAATATGACCCTCATAATACTATAGAATGAAATGATTATAATAATGGAGTGATAATAGTAAAAAAAAAAAAAAAAAATTATCACACCCGAACGTTTGAATTGTCTTCAAATAATACGTACAAATAAATACAAGGTCATCCTAAGGCAAATACCAAACTTGACATTTAGCAGGATTGATGGTGTTTTGTATGCTCCCCCCCCAAAAAAAAAAAAAAAAAAAAAAAATTAAATCCTTTTTTTAAAAACGACAGAGCATAATACATATACCCCTAATGATAACTAAACAAGCATACTGTAGAAAAGTGACCTGAATAACACCTTCCCTCTCCATTCAAAGCTCTGAAAAAACACACCAATTTCAAAGGTACCAGTGCTCTTTAATGCCTCGTATTGCTTTGGTATTTGTACGAATAAGAAGTTGAATATCTCAAACTACATTCCCCAAACAGGAATGGATATTTCTGAAACCAACCATGTCCCAATAGAAAAGATGGGGGTCGATGTCACAGAAAGACCTCAACACCCGAATGAATAACAAAACATGCACTTTCCCTTCCTAAAAGACTCAAGGAATGTGCTAAAAAAAGAATTTGTCCTTATCCATCTACATATATTTCAAAGCTCTGAAAAAAAAAAAATACACAAGGGCTAATGATGCATCATATTACTCGGTTTTTATGTGATTAAAAGAATTTACCAATTCCACAAAAGAATTTCTGAACTGAAAGCCTGACTCAAATCCTTCATTGAAACAGCCTTCCCGGGTGTTTGATTATCCAATAACATCCAGTATATCCAATAAAATCCAACAGATTCAGTGTCATAATGATTCACCTTTTGAACCTTATTTCTGCCCTAAAATTCTCTTTACTAGCCAAACAATTGAACATACCAATCATCGATCATTAGTCATTACCAAGCATGATAATACATAAACAAGCCAATTTGTTGAATGAATCTAATTCGAGGGTCTGAAGAATAATGCACAATTATTTCACTCCTCGTATTGTTTGGGATTAGAAAGTCTTTAAAACACGTGACTGAGTAACAGTACATAGTTTACATTTTCGACAAATGCCGGGAATGCGATCCAAACTATATTGACCTCTTACATCAATTCCAGTCTCTGAAAAGAGAGAAAAATAAATAAGGAAAGGCTGGTATTCTTTTTTGTAAGTGTTCACATAGATTAAGAAGTAATACAATCCAAACCGCATTCTCCATTCTGAAACAACCCATGTCCCAATAGCCCACTGAAGTCTTTCTGTTTTCCACCAAGACAAAGGGGAAAAAAGAGATAAATGCCAGAAAGACTTTAACACGTGAATAAATAATATATGCACTTTATACCTTTTCAACAACAGCACATGCAAGTGTGTTATATTGGCGTCTATTCAACTACCTCTATTTCAAAGCTCTGAAAAAAAAAGACCAATGAGGTCAGGTGTTGCTTAGTATAAAAAAAAAAAAAAATAGGTACAAATAGTTTTACAAGTAAGCCCGTTCAAAACGACACTCCCCATTTGAGAATGGGTATTTCCATATCCCAATAGCCCTGTTGAAATCCTTCTGTTTAAATAAACAGTAACCATCCATAATAGGTCCATAGAGTTGACCAATCATGCACTTAACATTCTTAACCAACTGCAGGAATGTGATATGAACGATATTAACATTTATCTAACGCCAGATTAACACTTTTCATGTCGTGAATTCACACCTCGAAAATGTGCCCCCCCCCCCCCCCCCAAAGGCTATTCCACATTTCAGCTCTTAGAGTGTAGTAATTAAGAAACTAACAAATTCAAATTACATTCCATATCCTAGAATATTTGACTAAAATTGATGAACCGCCCAATCACCTCGCTGTAGTCCTGCTTCTCGCCAAAACAAGGGAAAGAGGAAAAAAAGTCTTCAACACGTGAACGATTAATTAACGATTAAGTACCCGAAAATTTTAATACATGCACTTTCGATTCTCGAAGACTTCTGGAATTTGATCTAAGCAGTATGTTCCTTATCCATTCACACCTATTTTAATGCTCTGCATACATTGGCGTCATTTGTTGTCATGTTTAACGTGAAATTTCTAGGAGTAGTACTATCACCACACACAAAAGAAAAGAGAAAATAACGGATTCACATCACATTCCTCTTCCTATATTTCGGGGCTAACAAGTCAAAGTAGCCTCACTGAAATTTTATTCCCAAACAAATCATAATTATTATTAATGACTCTATAATGATTAAGAAACATGCTTCTTCCAAATTTTGACTTAATTGTACAGTCTAATTCATTAACTTTCAATTCTAAAAGACTGCAGGAATGCGATCTGAATACCCTTGCCCTTCGTCCTGAGCTCCACCCATAATTCCAAAGCACTGAAGTAATAATACACAAGTGCTCTTTGAAACCTTGTATGCATATTGTTTGATAAATAAATAATAATTAAGTTAAGAATTCAAATCACGTTCCATATCCAAGACTGGGTATTTCTGAATCAAACATTGACCACATCCCCTGTTGAAGCTTTACTGCTTCATCTAAGTGAAAGGGAGGAAGGGTGGGAAACAGTATAACTTCATCTGGTGGTTGAATATTCCTCCCCCCCCCCCCCAACAACAAAAACAAATAAATCAATGCATTTAAAGCCATCATATCATAATTGATTGGCTAATCGTTATTTCTACAATGAGATTTCATGGCCAAAGACCAAACGATAGAACAGTTTATAAACTTCTAATGCTTTCCTCATCTATCAAAACCCATTTGAAATTCTATTCCACTTCCTGTGGCGAATTATTAAACAAGAATTATCATTCTTTCTTTTTAAAATAAAATCTGTTTTCCGACTCTAAATGCCAATCTACATTTTACTGCAAGTCCTTTTTTTTTTTTAATCCTATAATTATGTTTAAAAAAAAAAAAAATTTTAAACAATTATCACAAAACAATTTACACTTGCCTCTCTCCTTGTATCTATAAATCCTAATTCATAAGTACTTACAGATCCCAAATCACATGATGACTCTAGTCAGAGTTTCTTTAATAATTATTATGGCGACCATTAGTTGCATTTAGGTCTTTAACCTGAATAAGGGTAATAGCAATGAGAGAGGGTTTACATATGTATATAATAAGACATTGGATATCGTACAATGCTATAATTTACAGCTTGAATGGTGCTATTCCTCCATAGTGTATAATAATATTGTGCAAATAAGGCAGTCGTCACAAATAATTCCGTGTTCAATGTTTGTCACAGTAGGTGGACCTTAAAATGTTTGATTTGAAGTGGTTGACAGGAAAGTCGTCGTCGTATATAACACTGCTCACAACTCGTAGTATTCAAGAAATCCCATTTTATTTCCTTCCTTCCAGCAATATGCAGAAAATAAATATTTGAGGTATTACTTCCATGTAGATGTATACTTTCAGCTAACGAACAATTACGGAAAGCTCTTGATCAAATGTTAATCCAATCATGGCCAATGGGTCGAACAACAACTGATAACAGACTATTTGATGATGACATTGGGAAAATCATCAGGATATATACGATTCTTTTACAAAGCTTTGCATATATGTATTGTATAATACAATGAAGGAAAACTGTTTTACGAGCTTTAATTCTGATCATTCTGTTTACTGGGGTCTAATCATAGTACATAATGTAGATATATCTAAACGATGAGAGCAGAAAATAAGATTTATAAGGCTTACATGGTTTGATGCTAAACGTCATGATCGTTCCACTTGGTTGTGCCTTTTTCTTTCCACTGCAGATGAACCGTCGTTCCCGAAACAAAGATCTTCGTCGCTAACCCTTTCTCCTTCCGTAGTTTATAAGCTTCATTTGCTAGGATCCAACGGCGGGTTTTCATCGATGGCGGCAAGTCCGTTCTGACGGTGCATCTTGATCGAGCGGGGCTGGGAGGGTTCCTCGAACGCTTCCTCTGTTGATCATCGAACGCTGCTAATATCGCATTCCTGTCGTGCATGTAACAGAATCTCGCTATAATAGGAGCAGGCGATTGTCGGGCAGCTTGCGCTTGGGCTCCGGGCTCTCGACTGTCTCGTCGGGGAAGGCGGTGCGCGTTGGCAATGGCGATACCCGATGCTACAGCGTTCTCTATTCCGAGAGAAACGAATGCTGCTTTTAGCACTTCGTACACATTTTCCCCCTCTTGGTGCTGCAGGCCGTAGAACAGCAAATTCGACTTTCTGTCATGAAGTTCCAACAACAGGATTTTATTTTCCAATGACTGAATTCTTTGTAGCATTGTATCTTCTAGTTTTGGCAATTTTTCTTTTTCAATTTCTGCAATTTTTCCAGCATTGAAGTCGACACAAATTTTAAGTTCATCAAAACTCTTATTAACTGCAGAAATATCATTAGATATTTGGTCTAGTTTACCTGACATAAAACTCTTGAAGTCAAGAATACTTTTCTGCAGGTCTCCAAGTGTGGGTTGGGTCTCACATTCTTGCCCCTCAAGCGATTCGTCGGCTTCCGAAACAGCAGCAGCGGCGGCGGCAGACTTCGATTTGGAAGTGGTGGCTTTGCTCGTTTGAGTGCGACGCATTATTCGGGTTCTAACTCCAGGTTGCATGAAAGAAGGCGTTATCAAAAACTATTCCTGTTAATACCGAAAATAACGCTAAATCCCTATATCATGACATGAGAGGTGTATGTTCATACTTCAGACAAAATCCAGTCAAAACATGATAAAAGATATTCCGTTGAAATGAAATATGGGTGTTGGCTGAAGAGCTCACTTGCTACACGTCTGCTCCCGTCCGTGACATAGCTTCAGACACACACACCCACCCACACATACACGCAAACACATAACACGTTTCCTTAAAACAAAAATCCTGTGTTAATTTTTTTCCCCATGTCGTAAAATTCAATAATATGAGAACCTTTTTTATAATACTCCTCCAATTTGTGTTTGCTTCAAAGAACATTATTCTGGGCCTTTATTTTCAGGTAATCAATTGATTTAAAGAGTGCAATTCAAGAGAAAATAGACACTCCTTTAAAAATTAGCTTAAGGGAAAACAAAGAATCGGAGAAACAGATAAGAGAAAGTTCAGGGATAAGAAAACTATATAAGATTACGTATTTTCTCTTCTTTATTTAGATTAATACAAACCCACATACATGCCCACATACAATTTGGCCATACAAGAAGACCCATCCGCTTTATTTTCACGCAAATTACTCAAAGAGTGTGACTTCCAATCTTTTCAGTGTAAATCACGTGTCTTGATTTATTTTCGGAAAGGGAAAGGAAACAACTGCCTTTCCTAAGTATTGACGACATGAAAAAGAACTGATATTATGTAAATGATACCATCTGACAAAAAGGGAAATCACAGAGACTAGAATAAGATTTAAACATACACAGAAGCGTTCCCTGATTTTTTTTCTCTTTTTGACGATGAGTATAAACAAAATAGTGAGAAAATATCAATAAGGATTTTGTTCCTGTAAACAAAAAATATACACATAAAGTCTTATACAATTGAGTTTCACTTACCAATTGCTCCCGCATTTGACTGAGAAGCTCCTGAGCCGCATACCAAGAGGAATGTAAGCACACCGAGAAAGAACTGGTGCACATTCATGATCTTGAAGTACCAAATGTTGCTCTGGAAACTAAAGGCTAAGCTCAGGCTGGATATGCCGCAATTTCTCTTTTCCAGATGAAAATAATCCGAGTATCTTCAGATTCGGTAGAGTTTCTCCTTTAGTGTCTTTTTTGCTGTAACTTCTAAAGTTCGTTTAATCCTAACAAAATGTTTCGTAATGTAGAAACCATTCCCAAGCAAAATAGGCAAGATAACGATTAAACGGTATTCTTAATAAATAAAACTGGTTTCCTAGAAGTATAAGGCTGTACACGACCGACCGTTTATCGTTGCTGCACAACTATAATGCATTGAAGTTTAATTGTATGTGCAACGATGTGCATGACCCTGACTTCCTCAAAATAACATATTTCCTTGTTAAAACTGGCTAGAGGAGATGATGTCTGGACGATTTCCCAGTTGCCCTATATGCAGTGTGTCCCAGAAAAAGAAAATCGGATTTCATGGTATACATTTTCTGTCATAACGAATAATTTCCTCAATAAATTATACATCTATGAAAAGCTCTGCTTCTCTTCTTTCATTTGATGCACAACTTATTATCAATAATTAACGCATGATTGAATTAACACAATGGCAAGTGGTGCTACCAATATTTCATTTGCACTTTGAATGAGTTTTCAGGGCATTAACTATTTTGAGAAAAAGAAAACATCAGACGAAAATTCATAATTTTCTCTTTTATACGACACCTCATGCGTAAAGAAAGATGTATGTCAGAGAACAAGTAAAATGAAAACATGCTTGATTTCTTCCTAAATGATTGGGTTAAGTAAAGAAGCCATTCAGCTCTTCTGACCTAGCAGCTGACAATGGACTTAATGCTTGGGCGAATTTACACAAACATGGGGAATGACAAGGAACATTGAAGATAGTTGGGGTAATAAAAAGGCTGAAAATCGTCTTTTTTATGTTGCGTGATCATGCTTCTGACCACAGAATAAAGGGTGTTCATCTAACAGAGTGGGCTCGCTCTGGGAGCATACAGCAAGTTGCTGCCTCCTCCAGATCGCGACGTTCCTGCAAATTCTACGTCATGGAGAAACATAAAATAGGGAAGGACGAACCTCAATGTCAACAAGGGTAGATCTGCTCGAAGAAGAATTGCCATATCGGAAGAGAATGTGGCAGAAGTAAGGCTTGTCATCCATGAGAATCCCCAAGTATCCGTAATTTTCAGCCTTTTTATACCCCAGTCCCTAATCCACAAACTCTAAAGTTCCTTTTCATTCCCCATGTTTGTGAAAATTCACCCAAACATCAAATCCACTGTCAGCTGCTAGGTCAGAAAAGCTGAGTCGGTTATTCCTCAACTATTCACTCACTTGGGTAGAAATCAAGCACGTTTTCATTTTACATGTTCTCTAGCATACATTATTGATCTTCTATGCATGAGCTGTTATATCAAAGAGAAAATTTTGAATTTTTATGTGATGTTTTCCTTTTTTCACTATGATTAAGCATTTCGTTTTGTTTTGTTTTGTTTTTGTTTTTTGTTTCGTTTGTTTATTTGTTTGGTGTGGGGTTTTTTTTTTGGGGGGGGGGGTGCTAGAGCGCTCTTGATTCTTTCTGAATTTAATTCATCTGGCGTGGCCTGGGTCAAGACATTGGTGGGACAATGAGATCAGAAGGGGCACTGGTATCATCAGTTGGATAGAATGTACGGGGACATGTCATGGAGAGGGAATTTCAGTTGGTTTTTATCCCCCGCCCTACTCGTGAGCAACATATTTAGACCCATTGAATGTACCAGTGAGGAACAATAATGTGTGTCGGAGGGGGAACAATTTTTCCTGGTTGATGAAACTATAATAATGAACAAAACGACCCCAGCGATCACAAGGATGAAAACTATGGTGGCCCTGAAGGGACATCGCAAATCGTGAATACCTTTTGTATATAACTGCTATACATTTTCACTACGAAAAGTTATTATTTTTTTTAGACATTGAAAAGTTTATGCCTCCTTGCGAAAATGGGCCTGTATTATCAAGATCTCTACATCTGTGATTTTCTTTTATTATTATTTTTTTTTTTTGGGGGGGGGGGGGAGTGGGGGGAAGATTAGGATGCAGCATTTTTGTTGGCACATGGGTGTCACACCCTAAAAGTTTGTTGGCAAATCTGGGTATCACCCCTCCCCCCCCCCCCCCCCCCCAATCGAAAATGTTTTAGCAATGCCCCTGGGTCCGCTAGCACTCACAAAATATACCGAAATAAGAGAATAGGTGTAGGTTGCAGAGAAAGGTCTAATCTATCGAAAAAATGATATTTCATTACAAGTTAATGTCGTTAACCATAGCGGACTAGTCTTCTTACAGACCGTTATTTTCCATACTCCCCGTGATTATGGGACTAAAGGGGGAGTTTGAATTGATCCGTTACACAGAAAAACGCTGTTTTAAAATGCAAACAGTTGTTTACAATATGAACTGAAGAACCCGTTGTACAGTTCACATTGTAAACGATTTGTTTAAATATTAAACAGGTTGTATAAGTTTTAAACAACCTTTTAAGCAGCGTTTTTACTGTGCAGTAGCGCTCACAGAAAATACCAACCAAAAAAATTTCCTGTAAGCGGCTTGCGGGCCGATTGCGGGCCCCTTTATATAGTTGAATAATAAAAACTAGTCCATTTTCAAATGAGATGATATCGTTTCTGGGGGGACCCAGAAACTTTGAGGATTGTACAGCAACCAGTGGTAAAGGCTAGTCCCCCCCCCCCCCCCCCCCCCCCCCCCCATCCAGCCTGACAAGAAATCGCCGGACATGGATGCGATATGATAGATAATATTTATACATTAATGGTTTTAAACCTACCCTTTGTGCTTTTTTCCAGGATGAAAACAGGTTGGTGTCAAAAGAAAATGGCACAACTCATGTAGAGTCAATAATATTGTTAGTTGATTCGTGCTGCTTCACAATATACCAATAACGGATTTAAGAAATATAAAACAAATGTTACTACGACAAATTGGTTTCTTCCGTGTTTTGGAAAATCAAGGCACTTTCTCAAAGAGAGCACTTTTGAATGCAATAACAAATAAATTAACTGAATGGTATAATATCTGCTGAAAAAAAATAGGTCAAAATAACAAAGAGTATTGGAATAAATTGAGAACGAAAAATTTAGCAATAAAAGCTGAAAAATAACTATGATAATTATTGAAAACCACCCCTTTCTAGATGCCGAAAAACACACATTATAAATTTGGCAAAACTAAGAATGAGAAAATAATGGAACGAGGTAGATACAAAAACTCCCGATTACATATAAAATATGCCCTATAGAGGACGAACAGCATTATCAGTACTAAGAACTTAACTATTCAACCAGTTAAAGAGTGTGTTCCCGGATTTTTCAAGCATGTTGAATAACGAAAAGAAATTCTATTTTAAGGGAAGGTTGGGTTCTGGGAAAGGTAAAAAATAATTGTGAGCTTTGTCATTTATAATTATTTTGTTAATTTGGAATATTATCATATTAGTAATGTCCCCTGAGAAGGATTGCTGTTCAAATGCACTCATATTAATAATATGACAAAAACAGCTGAAATTGTTGGGCCGAACATTTGTGTGTAGTCCTATATACGCATTTCTGTGTGCAGTGCATGTGACTTTCGTCAGGACTGAGTCAGTTTCTTATCATTTTGGTGATTCCAAAATTGTACAGTGTACACCAATTCTTATGTGCAATATGATCAACCTTTCCAAATTCCGGCAATTTCTTTCAAAATTCAATCTCATGACCAGAACTCAACTTTATATTTAATATTAGGGAGAAACAATATGGATGTAAGGAAACTTTGTGTAATTGGACTTAGCAATATGTACACAGCAGGATCGATTCACGTCTGAAAAAGAAGTAATGATAATGAAAAATAATAGAAATAAGAAAATTAAAATCAAAATTATAAAAATAATAGTAATAAGAATTATGGTCCTTACCATAACTTTACCTATTTACCTATCATCGAGTGTTATTTCATAATTATGTACAGTGCCTTAGTATTTTGATGTAACTTGCTCGTATATGTTTTGATAAGGTTTTATTTTTATTCTATATGCTTCGTATAATATGCTGTGGTTTATATGGCTTTTACACCCGTTCTGTTCTACTTAGCAACATTAATTTATGTCGAGTGAAACAGGATATGATATTGTTTTGATATTTTGCCTTTCTTTTGTGAGGTTTTGTTTGTATTCAACATGTTGCTTTTTGTTGCTATTGGTGATTTTTCTTTGTCTGTTTGTTTTAAGTGATAGCAACATTTCTTTCAGTAAAGTACGTAACACGATAATGCAATTATGTTTTAATATGATTTACCTTTGCTTCGATTGTAGTTTTGCTTCTATTCATCATCCAGATATTTCCCACGTTTTGTTTTGTTTCTAAAGATAGAAATATTACTTTCTGTAGACTATAATCCCACATCGGTTCTGATATAATTTCCTACGTGTTGCCAAGGTTGTGTTTCTATTCAATATGCTGCTATCATGTTCTGTTTTGTGTCTAAGGATAGCTACACTCTTTTACAGTGAAGCATAATCTAATAATTATGTATAACTTAGGTTTATTATAATGTGCCTTTATTTTATTGTATTCTGTTCCTACATCTTCAACATGCCTCTGCTGAGTTTTGTTTTGTTTTGTTTTTATGATAATCAGGATTTTATATCAATAAATTTGAATTGAATTTGAAGTTGTGGCGTAGCCTGGGTCAGGTGATTGGTGGGACACTGGGGTCAGAAAGGGTACTGGTCATGGTCATGGAGTGTGGTTCAGTATATTTTTACTCTCCCCCTCTTCATTCTTCACCATTCTCCTACCTCCCACTCCCGAGCAATACGTTTAGGAAGGGGGCACATGCAGTTATGCCAGGTTGATGAAACTACTGCAGGTAGCAAAGCGACCGAGTGAGGAGGGAAAGGTTGGTGTGTGAGCCCGTCATTCTCTTCTTGCACGTCCTTTTCCCTTGCTGTCTTCTCACTTTGTTTCCTTTACCCGTTTTGTTCCAGTTAAATGGTTTCATGTGGAGTAGGGGAAGGGGGCATGATTTCCCCTCTGTGTCTCACATCCCCCGTTGTACTCCACTGACCCATTACCATAATGCACCGTCAATAAGTCATTACACTATAGCGACATTAATCAAAATTTATTCCAATACTCACCTACCCGTAGTTACTTCAATTCCCCTCTTAAGCTGGTTTTGAGCAAGTTGTGTTCAGGACAATAATACGCATTTCTTTGAAAAGAAGATTTTTATAGAATAAAGTGAGCAAAACAAATCGTAATAATAAGCAAATGGAGAAAATGAAAGAGAAGTGTCGCTTTCTTGTCATGTTTATAAAGTATGTATGGGCTACAATTTGAATTGTTATTTGCTCCACTAAAACTCGGATCAGAGTCTAAAAATTAATAGCACCACAAGTATCCAATCGTTTCCGTTTTGTCCAGAAGATTACTGGAAGGCATTCCTCCCTTTATTTTCTTTAGGGTTCTTCTTTTCATTTCCCTACCATTTTGTTTCATTTCTAAATAAAACTACGAGGCAATGGTGGATATTAGACCTTCCTTATCAGTAATTTCTCATAAACTCTTTTACACGTAATATAAGTTACAATTTAAACAAACAGGAAATTTAATCCTACTTTTTAGATTGCGTTGATCTTTACAAATTTGTATATGCTTATGTTCTTTATATAAGAAGTATTCAATGGCATTATAACATTAACATTCGTGTTGACTAAAGTCGCAGAGAAAAGCCGCATGGTAAGTGCATTGGGTACTCCTTTACAAAGGAGTCAGATCTTCATATGATAGTGGTTGATAAACCATGACTGAAAGAAACAGGGGAGACGTATTTTACGGAAAATGCCTCAGACATTCTCTGGATACTCATTTATATTCCAGCAGCACCGAAAGGAAAACATATACAGTTCAGAACTAAGTTGAAACATATCTTTTCACAACGACTTGTTTCATTAATTTTTTTCATGTTGTACATTTACCTCTCATTAGGTATAGGTTTTCCCGGCCAATTTCGTAAAATTATCATCCATATTCGTTTTGTGTGCATTCAAATTCGTGTGTTTGAAGCGGTGGAGTGACTTTGGTCAATTGATTTCATGTTTAAGTGCTTTCCAATTCGCTTTTAGGCACCAAATTTAATGGTTACAAGTTCAAATTCGGATATAAGCATTCCATTTCGTGTTTAGGCATGAATTTCCACATTTTGTGCATTCAAATTAGTGCGATGGGCGGGATAAGAACTTATAAGCACTTTCAATTTCTTTTTCGAGCTATCGATTTCCACAATTCTTAAGCATTCAATTTCGTAATACATATCTGTAATCTTTAATTTCATCATCATCATGATCTTTAACAAAAAAAATATGTTTCATTGTGTATATTTACGTCTCATTAACTATAATTAAGCGCTATCGTCTATTAATTTTTTATGGATATCAGCTGATGTGAAAATGACTTGCAATTATCTTTCAAATTATCTTGGGGTTTTTTTTTCTGCACAGTCCGATATTTGAACTGATGTGAAGCTAAACTTCACAATAGACAAACACATTTGTAACTCGCGTTAGCTTCATTGCCACTTTATTGATGTACTTTGAGTCATATTTCACGATATACAGTGATTTTCACATGAATGCACAGCCGTTAAAAGGATTTGCTTGAAAGGTAAAAAGTATTATATTTCATTTCCTCATTATGTTTTACACTTGCAGTAATAACGTGGCATTTACGCACAGTATTAAACGTTTCAATATCCTTGTTTTCAGTACATCACAATGACAACAGGCGTGAGAAAGGGTCAAATAGAACGAAGTTCATAGTAAAGTGTAAATAACAGACTGTAAGAAATTAATTATGTTAAAATATACATGGCACTCGTGTAAAATAGAAATCGTGTGGAAAATAAAAATGTACATAGTTGAATAGCGTGACTAATATCAAATACGTTCAAAAGGCTGTTATGTTGTTTTGGTTCTCCAAATGATCTGTAGCAGTGTAGTAACCACTAGAAGATTTATAAATCCATTGATTTCCCATTAAATCTGAAAGATTGATTATCAAGATATAATTATGCAAAGAAAAAAAAGCACCACACTCTACTCATAAGAAAATGTTATGAGATTTACATCTGTATGCCCAAAGTCAAATCGGTAGATTATAGTTTTATGGTTATAAGGAAGATTAGACATGTATGAACAGAAGCATAGCATAAAACGAAGTAAGGCAATATCTGAATAATAAATTCCCCTCAATGAAAATCGTAATATATTACAAAGAAAGCAATATATATACCCATAAACATGTAACTTTATCTGCTTGTGTCCAAATAAACGTAGCCTCTTAGACCTCTTAGACTTTATGGCCTTTAAAGTCTTGTCATGGTATTTTTGCAATATATTTGATTATCCGAATATTGGGATTTTGCTTTGAAATACCAGCAATAATACAATTTAACAAGTACGGTGGTATTACATATATTTACAGACATAGCAGCTGTGAATTAATCTTGACAAGTTTTCCTCCTCCAGCTGAGTATTGATTTCCGTTAACGTAGTCTTATATTTTCTAACTATATTCTGCTTACCAAACTGTATAAAACTAAGGATTGTTTCTAGTTTGTTTTGTTTATAATCTGTCATTGGCAACGAAGTATTGTATTATTTAAAAAAAAGCTATTACCTACATGTCATACAAGGAGAACAACTCTCTATATATAACCATTAACCTTACCCTAACGCTGACCTTTACCCTTAACCTAACTCCAACCCTACCAATTTGATCGATTGTTGGGGTGGAATATACATGGACATTTTAAGGAAGGGTCCCGTGTAATAATATGTCACTTGTGAAGACCATTAGAAAAGGATTTGATTTCTCGAAAAATAAAAGGTAATATTTTTATTATTATTGAATTCAACAAGTGGTGCCTCTCCTTGCATGGCACTCTTATCTCGAGCGAATTATAATAGGGATTTCCCGTATCATTAGTAAATTTAACATTTAATATAAAAAAAATTCTTATCCTTCCTCCGTTTTTCTGAGATTTTCACTTATCTAACTGAACCGATATTCCGGTTTCCACTGAGGCAACTTCCTATGAAAAGTTAATTCACATTTATATTTAATCACGATGAGCTGCATTATGGGGGGGGGGGGGGGGGGGGGGG
>CM046862.1:12535688-12574130 GCA_025617745.1 Heliocidaris erythrogramma | reverse complement strand
AAAAAACATACACCAGGACCAGGTGTGGAGAAAGTAGAAGAAAGAAGCCATAAATATCCTAAAATTGCCATGACTATTAAACTTTTTAGCATCAGTCCATTAGAACAAATTACATTACTTTTACTGAAGGTTTTGTTTATTCTGCGTCACAATTATCAGTTAATATTTTCATGAAGAAGAATTTGATTGAACTAGAGTCTCTAGTAGAGAATTAAATGACAGAAATCATTCTAGTGGTTTCAACTTGATTCATTATCTAATCCCTAATATAATATAATAATAACAATATCATAACATTATAATAAATGAAATGGAGGCGGGATGAAGTGAAGGAAGTGTTGAAGAGAAACTAGGAACCACTTTTATTTGCCTTTACTATTAGGGGGTGGTTGTACATGCTGGAAGTCCCCTCCTTAAAAATAAGGGGTAGATAATTATCTCCCCATCATCCACGGCAAAAAGTAACTCCAATCATTATTACTGGGCATGCATGCAAAATATGAAATAGAAAATACCTGTACCATGTGTACTGTAGGGCTGTAAGTATGATGCTGCATGGTGATGGTGTTATTTCATGACACATATGTCCTTTGTGAAATCAGGGAGGTGTCTCGTTTCCACCTCCCTGGTAAAATGTTCCTCACTAAAAGTATCAACGTCGCCAAATGTGCATCCTAGAAATGAGAGCTTGACCAGCAACATGTATGATAATATTCCTGTAATTTCCCATTGGTGATATAAAAGGAGCACTGAAAACACGATGCTAGAGCAATATAGTAGAAAACCAAGTTCGAAGCTTGAGAAAACGCGCCAAAGTCATTGAAAAGGTCCACGTGCTTTCTGTTTATTATGCCATATGAATGTGTGTGGCATGTTATATGGATGACACATGCAACTCACTGCCTGTCAGGCCTGGGCTCTGGTCAAGGGAATCGATTGACCTTGTCTCTGAGTGTCTGCAAGTACTATAGTCTCTGATTAGAAAATTTGACAAATTATTTTGTCGAAATAACACGAAAATGTGTCTGGTAGAGCATGGACCCATGGGTAGAAGGGGTTGGGGAGGGCAAACTGAGACCAAGTTCCGCAGGGAAAGGGGCAGTTGTTTATCAGATGTAAAAAAAAAAAACGCCTCCATACATTATTATTCTTAGTCCACTGCCTGAACTGTCTCCGTGTATCGCGCGATCGCGATCCTGATCCTAAATTACACCCTCAATGCTAACACGATAGGCCAGTCCTTTATCCCACCGATATCCACCCTCGCAGACAGTCTATTCGAATTTGTTCCCGCCCACAGGCGTAGAATTTGCATCATTCATGAATGATTACGTAATATTCAGTTTTCAGTTATCGGGTCGATGGGCAGGCCAGAGAGATCTAGGGCATTTTGTATATATCTACGAGGTACCTCCTTGGGTATAAGCCAGTTCGGGGGTTAGCGCATGGTACAAATGACCCCAAATATCCACAGATATTTTAGACATGGAGGGTGCCTTTATGTGCACTTCAGAAAAATAACTCTGGGAGTGATAGAGGTGCCTCATGAATAGCTTTTGTTTCCCCTTTAAAAAGAATACTTCCACCTGGATATCATGGAATGCACCATTAGTGCATAATTGAATAATGATTACATGACATTCATGAGCACATATCGAATATTAGTGTCAGTGGGTTTTATCTGCTCATGCTCAGATTGCATCTCCGAAGTGGCTTATTATTAGACAGATATGTTGCAAGGTTTTGAAAAGCGTTGTTCCTTTGGATCTTTTCGTCATTGTAAACCATATATAGGCATATCAAAACAACAAATAGCTTGTACTTTTGTTTAAGGAAAATATCTGTGTTTTCTTTATAGCTCTCATACTATCTCTCATAATAGTATTTAGATTTCGCATTGAACTGTTTATAACAATAATTAACTTGCCTATATTTCAGTGTTCTGGGGATTGACCTTTGTTGATAAGTCAATTACCCTCTGTTACCACCCCATACATGTTTTGATTTGTATTACTTCGTTCTTTATCTACATGTATTTTATAAATGCTTGTCCCTGTTTTTCTAGTTTTAGTTTCATTCAATCTGTGGAAATATTAACAGAACCGTATGTTCGGATCACGCCTCTGTTCACACTAACTAATAGGAAACTAATTTTTAAACAGTTTTTTAGGCATTACTCCCAGTGTTAAAGATAGTATGCTCGGTCTGTCATGAAAATCATCACAAGTCAGAAAAATTGGAACCAGTGGGATTCGAACCTGTCATCTACTGCTTGCAGGGCAGCGACATAACCACCAGGCTATTCTGGTTCACGGCCAAGTCACGATGAACTGAAATCAAATACCCAAGATCCTCATTTTTTTTACTCATTAATATTGAACGGTCCGCCGTGGACAATAGTAAATGAAGAAGCTTAATGGGAGGAATTTTAATGTGTAATTTTTTTTTAGGCTTTGCTCCCAGTGTTAAAGATCGTATGCTCGATCTGTAATGAAAATCACAAGTCAGAAAAAAATTGGAACCAAAGAAATTGGAGAAAAAAAAAAAATTATCCAAACACATTGTGTTTGATCTTGAAATACCATCACATTCTTAAGTACGGAAATAAGAAATGCCATAATTTCAATGCGAAAATATCGAAGAAAATTCGTTCGCTAGCATTTTCCATTGGCGTATAGATCCGTAGATCCGTACATTCTTTCTTTTCCTTATAGGTTGAAAATTCCAGTTGAAATTCTTGCATATATAAAGTGGCTGGATTCCCAGTCTCCCTCCACACTACAAAATGTTCCCTTCCCGAGCTGTATATTTCTCCATGTGTCAGCACTACCCTCTTCACATGTGAAACTAATCCCCAGTCCTCAGAATAGCTTAAACCTCCTGTAAATAAAACTGTCCTACTCTGCCTATACCTTATCACATTAATTCCATCCTAAATAGTATCATTTAACTGAGATAAGTTCCAGAGGTAAAACAATGTGAAGGGGGTCAATAAACCCATGGCTATGTCTTGTCCCAAGAGGAAAGGGGTGAAGCTAGTGGACCGCTTGACCACATAAACATCATTATGGTACATTAAGTTGGGAGAAATTCTTTGCTCTTTCTCTGTTCCTCTTCTTCTCTCTCTCTCTTTCTCTCTCTTTATCTTTCTCTCTTTCCCTCTCTGCCCTCCTGGAGAGGATGGAATGTTTTCCCCAAAAAACATGAGGTTCTGGTATATGTATATAGGGAGGGAGTAAATTGTTGCAGTGCAGATTTGTGATTTTAGGGATAGAGAGAGGCCATTGATAGTTGTGAGCCCTTTACATATTCACGCCCATGGTTCCGTCCATAACAGTTTATCTAAAATACTATTATATCACCTGTTTATTACTTGCATTACTGATATTGGTATTGATACTGATATTACAAAATATGTAAATTCGGTAATAATAGGGGATCTGTACCCATAATTCTCCATTCTGCCAATAAAGATAATTTGCGACCTTACCAAAATGAGTAAAATGACAGTGTCACGATAATTATCTTACTGCTGCCTAACCAATGTTTAGCCGGTTAATTATCATGATCTCATCATAAACATGACAAATAGTTGTCAAATAGAGTCAGCGGGGCTTAGGCGGATCCGGGCGGGCACTTCCGGCCCATGCCCCCCTCGCTTTGGAATGACAATTAGGAAGAAAAGTATGCATTTTGACCATAAAGGATCCACCCTTTTGTCGATTGTGCCCCCCCCCCTTTAGAATGAGAATTATGGAGGAAACTGGACCCCATAACCCCCCCCCCCCCCCCCCCCCCCCCCCACTGAGCGAATTTTGGAGGTCTGGCGAAAAGAAAATTGTCGCCCCCAAAATTTGCGAATTTTCGAGAAGCTGGCAAGACCAAAAAATACGGGTCTAACTTTTCCAAAAGTTGACGAACCTGCATTTGTGTGCCCCCCCCCCCTTATATAAATCCTGGATCCGCCCCTGAGCGGGGGCATAATTAATTTGTATTGAGAACTAGAGGGGCGTTGTCATAATTCAAAAATATTCAATTGACAGCAAGAGGAGCACTATCGCGGAATATGTCTGTGGCGATATAGCGCTTTTCTGGTTCTCAACTAAACATCTTTGAATTATGCTAGCCTCCCCCTGCATCTCACCCGATGATACGTATTTATATACACTATCATGCCGACTTTGAACCCCTTCAAACTGCCGACTGTTGCCTGCAACACAGAAGTTTCGGTATGCGCTTTAAATAGGCCTGTGATATTTTAAACTTTTCCAAATTCCTAGAATGTTGATTCCACAACTATACGCTAGCCTTAATAGGGTTGCATTTACGATATAGTGGTGTATGTACGATGTTAGGGTCAAATGACATCTAGTGCTGATAAAGTCAAAATAATCATTTTCTTACAAACCGCTGCTCATTTGTCCGATCTTCCATTTATTTTGATCTTTATTTTATTTTATTTTGAAACTTCAACTCTGAAGTTATTAACTTTTTTGGGTAAAGGATCGTGTATGGCGTGTATAGATCACATCGTTTTAAATGTTTGGTTACAGTTTGCAAAACTGCTGCTCTCTATCTCTCTCTCTCCCAAGTTATCTAATGTTCCATCGGGTGTGATCAGTTTTTTAGATAATAACATTTTGGGATAGAAACATATATCATGTATATCGTGCGCATGCCATTGGGGTTAATATGGGTCGTAATAATTATTATGGTCACCTATATAGCCTAGGCTAGCCAAAGATACGTTTTGAAACCTCAACTCACTACTCTTTTTCGTGTCTGAGTAAATTGCATTATGATACTTCTGGCAAATTTTGTACACCACTTGGTCTACTTTTATATATTTTTGGGGTAAATACATGCGCCTTCCCCTCTGAAAAAAAAACCCCTGAAGATACGCAGAGTGAACATTCACCTAACAAACTTCTCTTATCAACAGGTAATGCATGCGACCTACAATGAAATTTGCTGAGAGTAATAATGTCTCTTTGGCCTATATAGGACAAAAAGTATCTTTCAATTTTATGGTCATTTTTAAACATTCTGTAATTCGAACAGATTATGTTATTATAGACCACATGGATAATTTCCGTTCCTGTTGGAACATACACATATTATGTCAGAGAGCCTCAGGTTTAAAGCATTGAGTACCCATTGTCAGCTATTATCCACTACCCTGAGATAGCCAGACGTTCCCAGAGCCTGAGTATTGAATAGTATCTTCAATGAATTGAGAGTGATATGAAATGATATGAAGCGACTCATGTCTTTTATGCATGCACCTGAGTAAGTTATAAAAAATATTTCAATACTTCTGCTGCTTTTCCTTTAACTACCCTTAACCATTATCAGACAATTCTACATTTTACATGTTTTAATATCAATCCACGACCAGTTTCACCTTAGACCATACAGACCATGCTTATTTACATGCCAATTAACACTGTCCTAAAAACATATATGGGAAACTTAAAATTGATATATACATTGAAACTCCCAGACCTCACTACCATACAATTTAATAGCATTGTATATGAACTGAAAGCTGTAATCCTTTTTCTTTCACCAAAAGACTTTCCGAGCCTGTGCTACTTGCTTGAATTTGTTTTTTAAGTTGTAATTATAAGTGAATCTTATGCTCAGGAATATAAATCATCAACCACATGTACATCAGTCACGTTACCATTCTAAGTAAAAGTTGGAATTCTTCAGATTTTCCCTTTGGAGGAAATAATTTTTGTCTTACTTGTCTGTACAGTTATTGTTTTCCAATAATCTGCCATGCTATTCGATGATACAGTAATTGCAAATCTTCCTGCCATTCAAACAAAATTGTAGTATCATCAGCATATAACCAGATATAAGGCAATATAGTTATGTAAAAGTTCCTACTTCTGCATTATTTAGATGGCTAAAAACATCACTTGCCGAGGAATCAAGTCCCTCATAGAATCTCACTATAATGTTTCTGAAAATCATTTAAATACATTGCAAATAGCGAGGGGGAGGGTTCTCTATACCTGACGGGAATAAATCTGAATACTTTCCATCGACTGCAACGCATTATTTTGCATATTTACAAATGTTATTAATGATACCAAAGGGCTTGCCATTTAGGCCCAGCATCAAATTTTTTAACCATTAGTTTCTGTCATTCAGGTCAAATGCTTATTGAACATAAATAAAGGCGTTTCTTCTTTCAGATGATCAAGTATCAATTATAAATTATCAATTATCGTCTTCAGAACAAGTATTTGATAAGTTGTTGAATATCCTGAACGGAAACATCATGAGCCCAGGACATGATGAAACCAGTGGCGTAGACACGAACACGCTTTCTATTGTTAGGGGGGGGGGGGGCAGTGGCGTATCCAGGATTTCCCAATAGGGGGGGGGGCGCCAGGAATTATTGATCGCCGTCATGGGGCAGGGGTCTTTGGAAAAAATTTGCTTCTGAAGAAGGGCTGAGATGCAAAATAGTGCTATATGTGACCAATTTTGAAGCCTATTTAATGAACAATATTTTCAATTGGTATGAGGATTTTTTTTTTGTGCTGGTTTTTTTTTGACGGCCAATAGGGGGATACGCCCCTGGGGGGTGATGAATAGATCATCCCCCACTAACAATGGATAATTATGCGTGTCTACGCCCGTGGATGAAACTGATAGTTCTGAAACAGTCAATACGCAATGGCTGCAGTGCTAATAAGCATATATCTACACAAAGTGAATGTTGTCCAGAATTTTTGGAAATTGCTAAATTCTTGCCTTTATTCAAAAAATTGAAAGAAAAATTTGTGTACAAATTACCGCCCAGTTTCCCTAACCTAGCTCTCTAACCTAGCTCTCTCTGCCAGAGTTTAGGGGAGAGAAGCACCTAGGTTTGCGTCGATTTTTATATTTTACCAAACTTAAATTATCATTACATTGCTATTAATCATATTATACAAATCATTTTTATCTATATAATTTCTACGAAGCATGTGAATAAAATCTAACTTTTAAAATCAAAGTTATTCTAAAAACTGACACTCCCCTTACAAGTTTCTGTCATTGCGCCTCGAGCACATTAGTCATGTGGAGTTGGCGCAATATAAATCTTCTTTATTATTACTATTATTACAATCAAACAACCATGCTATGTCTACGGTTACCCCTGACTTCTCCCTGCCAGAGTTCAGGGGAGAGAACCACCTTTTTTTTGTGTCGATTTTTATATTTTACCAAACTTAAATTCTCATTATATTGCTATAAATTATATTGTACAAATCATTTTTGTCTATAGAATTTCTACGAAGCATGTGAATAAAATCTAACTTTTAAAAATCAAGTTATTCTAAAACCTGACAGTCCCCTTACAACCAAACACCTATGCTAGGTCTACGTTTACCCTGACCTCTCCCGCCAGAGTTCAGGGGAGAGAACCACCTAGGTTTTGTGTCGATTTTTATATTTACCAAACTTAAATTCTCATTACATTGCTATTAATTATATTGTACAAATCATTTCTGTCTATAGAATTTCTACGAAGCCTGTGAATAAAATCTAATTTTTAAAAATCAAGTTATTCTAAAACCTGACAGTCCCCTTACAACCAAACACCTATGCTAGGTCTACGTTACCTCTGACCTCTCTCCGCCAGAGTTCAGGGGAGAGAACCACCTAGTTTTTGTGTCGATTTTTATATTTTACCAAACTTAAATTCTCATTATATTGCTATTAATTATATTGTACAAATCATTTCTGTCTATAGAATTTCTACGAAGCATGTGAATAAAATCTAACTTTTAAAACTCCAAGTTATTCTAAAACCTGACAGTCCCCTTACAACCAAACACCCATGCAGGGTCTACGGTTACCCTGACCTCTCCCTGCCAGAGTTCAGGAGAGCGAAACACCTAGTTTTGTGTCGATTTTTATATTTTACCAAACTTAAATTCTCATTATATTGCTATAAATTATATTGTACAAATAATTTTTGTCTATATTTCTACGAAGCATGTGAATAAAATCTAATTTAAAAATATGCAAGTTATTCTAAAACCTGACAGTCCCCTTACAACCAAACACCCATGCAGGGTCTACGGTTACCCCTGACCTCTCCCTGCCAGAGTTCAGGGGAGAGAACCACCTGGTTTTTTGTGTCGATTTTTATATTTTACCAAACTTAAATTATCATTACATTGCTATAAATTATATTGTACAAATCATTTCTGTCTATAGAATTTCTACGAAGCCTGTGAATAAAATCTAATTGAAAAATATGCAAGTTATTCTAAAACTTGTCAGTCCCCTTACAACCAAACACCCATGCAGGGTCTACGGTTACCCTGACCTCTCCCTGCCAGAGTTCAGGGGAGAACCACCTAGGTTTTGTGTCGATTTTTATATTTTACCAAACTTAAATTCTCATTACATTGCTATCAATTATATTGGATAAATCATTTCTATGTATTTCTACGAAGCATGTGAATCAAATCGAACTGAAAAAAATTAACTGAAAAAAAAAAGTATTTTAAAACCTGGCAGTCTCCTGACAACCAAGAATTAGTAATTAGGTATAACCCTGAGCGATCTAGCCCGAAATTTAGGGGAGAACACAACCCAAATCTCAATGCCTAGATCCTGCCTGCCTGTCTCACATTCACTTTTTAAAAACCTTCTAATATTCCTATGGAATTTCACTTCCTTCCATGTAAATATTTGTCAATATCGTGACAATAACTATTTCTTGAATCGTTTTATAAATGCTACAATAACGAATCAAAGAGTTAATAATGATCTATCGCCATGAAAATGAACGAGATGTCTTTTAAGTGTTACTTGCTTGATGCGTCTTTCCAAAGTAATTTTCAATTGAAAACCTAAAGTGCTGTCGAGCTAAAATTTCAGAATTTGAATCCTCTGATATATTATGCTTTGTCATTTCAATTTGATGATTTTACGCCAGGTTCTTATATTTAAAAAAAAATGATCTTAATGTTTCTTCTTACGCCCTCTAGGATTTGTGTACGTGTATTATGTATTTTTTAATTTTTTTTTGTTTGTTTGTTTTGGGTTTTTTGAGGGGGCTGTCTTCAAAGTGACACATACATGTATTTCCATTGTTTCAGAAAGGTTTGTAATATTCAAACTGGACCCCGTCTTATAGAGCTGCGATCGATTCGAATCAATTGCAACTCATTATAAGTCTGTAAGATGGGGCCCTGGTCTTACCTATTCCATTTCATGCCATTCATTAGTAAATGTGTGAGATTCGACATAATTTTGTTATTTTACTTTAAAATGATGACTATAATTATATTGTTGTGTGGCAGTTGGTCAAGATAACATCCCGACTCAGGTCAATGATCCAACGAAAGAAAATAACCCAAATATCTACAGACAGACGTGACAAAATCTATTTTATCTACGACCTTCAATCTATGGATATTTCATTGTAGGCCAATTGTGTATTTGGGGGATACAGATGTAATACTGGAGCACCAGGGGTGTCAATGTACCAGACATGAGTACTATGCAAGAACCCATCATTATTATTACCCCGAACTGATAATTTAATTTTGTATAAAAGGAAATACTTTGGAAAGTTACTAACTTTAAGATAGGTTTTGCGGTAAAAATTTAGTTCAGCGTGGTTCTAGGTATAATTTAAGGTCAAAATTGAAATTGTCTATACATCTCTCATATAACAACAAAACTAAGTCGAATGTTCTTTCACTTAAAAAAGAAAAATAGGTACAATAGGTGTGATTTCCATGGAACTGGCTATAGTAGTTCATTCATATCGGGTACTTATGGGCAGTTATTTGTTTGAGAGAATGCTTTTATGTCTTTAGTTTAAAATATGGAAGAGAAAATTTAGTCATAAGCCTAACCTATGTTTTTCAATCAACTAAAGTTTGAACAATAGATAATTCAAAGGCACTTTGAACTTTTTTATATCTTAAAAATGAAAACGACAAAGAAAACATAAGTTTTGAAACGGAACATGTTTCGGAGTCATACTCCATCATCAGCCTGATTATTTTACAACAGAGACAGTGCTATATATACTTTCAGATTACATACCAAATAACATGAACAGTTAACAATATATTTTATATCTGTGTAACATACCAACAATGAAGATGAATATACATTGGCCCCAGATGATTCAGACTCCTGCATATTATCATTAAATCATTTCCATGTACTTACATGACTAATTTAAAGACATATACCCAAACACATTTGCCAAAAGGGACACTTTACGGGATTTTAGGTACAAATGGTGGGGGGGGGGGGGGTTGAAAAAAAAAAAAAAAACAAAATGGTGGAAAAAACAATCAACAATCTAAGCTGTGGATTGTCAACTTTTCAACATGGGTTTGAAAGATGGAAATCATCAACTGTTCAGGAACTAGCAACACTTTTGTATGAGAACTTTTATCTGTCTGTCACTAGAGCATTTTGTATTTAATAATAGCCATTCAAGTTTTATTGGGTTTAATCCTATTCTGTACAGGCTTTATGTGAAAGCGCACAAATTTTGTCATGTCTTAGACAGTATGATGCCATAAGAAAAGGCATCGTCACGAGAGTTGTACCTATTTACTTTAAAATGAATTATTTTCTCTCTTTGGGGAAACAAAATTTTGGGGATACCAGCTGCCACACTCTCTAAATTTCGGCGTTGATGCACGGCAACATCCTAAAGCAATGTTGATCTGTGATAACGGGTAGCAAACCAAGTCAAAAAGTGACAAGTGGATGTAATTAGGAATTTCCAAAATACCTAGTAGATATTGAACGATGCTATGGTATGATGAGAGTCTGTAAATGTACAAAGGATATTTTTAGCTATTTTTAAATGTTAAACAGAATATTTGTAATTCGTGTAATTGAATTTCAAAGTCTGAACACAGGAAGACAGACGGCAGGAACAGTCAGAAAGTAAATGAAATTCACACATTGAAGTGTGCAATGTGGCAATGTAATGATAAATATACTATTAAAAACAACAACAATATAATAATAATAATAATGATAATGATAATATAAATAGAACATTTAGAGTCCACAGGACTTTAACCTTTCTATGGCAACTGCAGAAGTAATAGAAGCACTGGCAAAGTTATACAGCTGTAGTAGTAGTAGTAGTAGTAGTAGTAGTAAACATAGTATTAGGCCTACTACACTTACTAATATTAGTATTAATATTAGTAGCAGTAGTAGTAGTAGTATAGTAGTAGTAGTAGTAGTAGTAATAGTAGTAGTAATATAGTATTAGGATATTACTAATATTAGTAATATTAGTAGCAGTAGTAGTAGTAGTATAGTAGTAGTAGTAGTAGTAGTAGTAGTAGGAATTATATACTAATAGTAGTAGCAGTAGTAGTAGTAGTAGTAGTAGTATAGTAGAAGTATAGCAGCAGCAGTAGCAGTGGTAAGTGTATATAGTAGCAGTAGAACTACTGGTAGTAGTAGTAGTATAAAGTAGTATCGTAGTAGTAGTTGTAGTAGTAGTAGTAGTAGTATAGAGCTCTAGTAGTAGTAGTAGTAGTAGAACACGTGGCGTATCTATGGATTCTGGCGCCCGGGGCAAATAAAAAAGTTGCGTCCCCCTACTCCTTCTTCGTGCCTAAACCTACTTGTACAAGCAAGGGAGCGAAGCGACCGAGCGGCAATTTTTTTGCATTTTTAACCCTAAAAAGCACAATTTTTTGCGCATTTTACCCAGGAAATTTTGCAAGTGACCACTGTGCATGCAGTTGAGAAGTTCGAATTTTGTACATTGATAAACGGTTTTCTATTCACGCCCTTCTAACATTGGGAGCGAAATTAACGAAAAGTTGAAAGTTGAGATTTATTTTAAATGTTGACCCTCTGCAAATGCTTTATTATGCATTTCATCCTATATTGGAGGCGCAATACTTAGCAAGAGGCAGATGAAACTTACAGGTTAGCGAGCAAAGCAACGACATTTTCATCTTTATTTTCAAAATTCTGAACCCTTAAAAAACTATTTAAGAACTATATACCGGGCGCTCGAAATTACGAGATCCTGAAAGACAATAATTATCTGAGGGGGCAAAGCGACTGAGCTTTAGAAAATTTGCGCATTTTAAACCCTCAAAAACTTTATTTCGAATGCTTTTACCCTACCGATTGGGGGGGGGGGGGGGCGGGGCGCATAATCCTTAAGAATTGTGCTTTTTCTTTCTCACTTTTGCGTTCTTTGCACCTCGTCCAAGTGCCACCCGGGGCACGTGTCCCCTGCCCCCTAAATATGCCACTGAGTAGAACTACTAGTAGTATAGTAGTAGTAATAGTAGTAGTGGTAGTAGCCTAGTAGTAGTAGTTGAAGTAGTATGGTATAGTAGTAGCTATTAGTAGTAGTAGTAGTAGTAAGAGTAGTAGTAGAATATTAAAGTAGTCGTAATAGTAGTTCTACTTCTACTAAAAAAAAAAGCAGCAGAAGCAGAAATACCGAATATTATTTTGCTGGGTGATGCTATACTATTGCTCGAAGTAGAACTTGATTTGCCACTTTAAACCACATACCCAAAACTGGTTTTATAAATGCCAGGACACCCAGCTTTATGTACACAACACTGGAACACGCAATGCAGGAGAACCACAACTTTCCTTCCATCCTTGGTTGTGGAATGTCTCTGCTCAATTCATGCAAGGACATGTCATGACCCCACTGTTTTTCATGCAGGCTTGCTTTTCACAAAATCCTCAACCATACCAAGGAGTTCGGTCCTTGACCAAACCCACCCGTGCCCCCCCCCCCCCCCCATTCATACATCGAAAAGAAGAGAGGAAGAGAATATAAGAAAGAAAAAAAAAGGACCAATGAATTTACAAAGCAGGCGAAAGAAACCTCTAATCGGTGTTCAAGATCCAAGTATTACCAATGCTCCCAGTTTATACATCTTCAAACGTAAACTGAAGTTTTACTTATTGAGTAATTATCTAGTTGATTCTTCTTAATTGTAATTGTAACATGATTTTTTTACAATTTACTACTGTACAGCAACTGTCGACTTGACTCTCCTTATTTCCTTCCTCTCCCGCCTGTAGCCTGATTTTCTTTTCTTTTCTTTTCTTTTATTTGTGTCGCTTCCTGAATGTCCTTTTCTTTATATGTATCTCATCCCCTCCCCTCTTTCTGTACATAATCCCTTCTCCCCATCCTTTTAATGATTTATTTCATGTCTATAAAAGATACAAACACTTATTTGACAAACAGTTGTTATTTGTTATGTTAGCTCGTTAGGTATATTTTCTTCTATTAAACATTTGTTTTTTCATCTTCTTTATGGCTTGCTTTGAGGGACTGACTTTTACAAGCTAAGCTTTACCCAAGGTCTCCTCGTATCTTACTTTATGTTTATTTATAATGGATCATTGTTCATACTCAGTATGACATTTCATTTTAAATTTGTAAAACTGTGTAACATGTTTCTTGAAAGAAAGACAAATAAACTTGAACTTGAACTTATGTGCCATTTAGGTCGATACCCCCTCCCCAAGATGAAAACGCGTACTGTATAAGTTGTTCGTAGACCTGTCAAGTAAAAAAGAAAGGATACATTTTCTTTTTTCCTTTCCATATTAGCACACGATAATTACAGATATGTATGGATGTGGGCAGGCAAAGAGAAGAAGAAGAAGAAGAATAGAGAGAGAGAGAAACTAAGAGAAATGGGGAAAGAAGGCGGGGAGAGAAAGGGAGAGAGAGAGAGAGAGGGAGGGGAAAGAAGGCGGGGGAGAGAGAGGGAGAGAGGGAGAGAAAAAAAGGAGAGAGGGAGAGAGAGAAAGTGAGAGAGGAGGGGGGAAGAAAGCGGAGAGAGAGAGTGATTTTGCGAGCTCCTCTCCCATTTGCCCTCTATACTAACAAATCATATTGTAATTTCCTCTGTCATGTCTGTAGTAAATATTAGATCATACATGCACCAGGGAAATGTCACATTTCCCTGCATGCACCATTGATATAATAGCTTCACATGTTTTACAAAAAAACATGTATGAAACAAATCTTTTCCATCATTGCATCAACAGCTAAGAAAATTTATGAAATATGAACTCGCAAGAGTTGACGATTTGTGTTAGATTGATTACAGCTTCAAGACTTTATGATTTTCTTATTTCTTCTCTGGTTTTACTGAAAGTTTTACTCACTGTTTTCTTTCATTTATCTGATTTTATTAAAATAAACTAAATACGAGGGTGGACTTCCCGTTTGATCTTTATTTCTCACTCCCTCATTCTATTTATATTTCATACGAATAACAGTATTACCCATCCCCCGTCATTTATCCAGAAGCACACCGTACGAATATAAGGCGGAAGTTAAAATACATTACTTTTCTTTTTATACATTATGGAGTTTTTTCCAATGAAAATTAATTGGAACATTATACATCAATATTTAGTTGCACAGTACGTAAATTTACATTAGCGATCGGAAGAAGAGATACACGCAAATGAACAATGACGTATAGATGTTATACGCACTTTCATATCATATAATCATATTATATATATTTATAGTCAGAGGGGGGGGGGGGGGGCGAAAATCTCAGAAAATTTTCTTACAAGCACAAAAAAGGTTATCATTTCAATATGTGAAGCATAATGTAGACTTTTCTTTCAAAAGGGGACACACGGACCGGAAGTGCCACCCCCTAATAATATGTATACTAATACTAATATGCAGAATACGGAAAATCATATACGAATGAATCTTAAAATATAGACACGGCCGGAAGTGCCACCCCCTAATATTTATAGTAATATCAATATACAATATACGGCAAATCATATACGGATGAGTCTTAAAAATATAATGTCAGATGACGTTAAAATATTCGGAACATATTCTGAGGTAAAATTTGAATGTCCAGCGAGCTGCAATATTTTTAATTGAGATCAGTTTCATGATAAGTCATTTAATACCACTCTAGGATTAATTCAATTGGGTCTAATAACATCTTTCAAAATTCAATGAATCTCACATCTCTGCTGAACAACACCGTTTCTTGTGAGGTTTTGACAGGATCTAGGTTGATAGTAACCTTTCCGTGTAATATTAACCTTATTAACCGTATTATTAGAGTCTTATTATTTCTCTTGGGAGGGGGGGGGGGTAGGAAATTTGTCAGGGTTGGCTAACTGCCCCTTACCCCTCAAATACACTCCTGCAGCATGTTGTTATACATCCCCACATGTTGGGTTTTTTGTAAACATTATAAAAATCAGCAAATTTTGGGGGAGCCTGAATTTAATTTATCTCAAAGTAAATGTGATAGTTTAATCAAGTAAAACAGAGTGATTACCGCGCATCTGAACTCTCACAGGTATATTATTAGAGTCTCTCTACATTAAAGGGTTCTACATGAAGCTACAAACCAATGGTTATACGTTGTTCACTTTTACAGTCATGTAGGCAATTAGGCATAGCGATATATGCCAACGTCGGACTATTATGTGTGTATAAATCATTCCCAAACCCCTCAACTTGGATTGCAGTCTTATGTTGGACGTTTTGTTAGCAACATAATGCAGAGCACCCCACCCCCGCCCACCCTGAACTCTTTTCTTCCATTCGCACCACGTTTTTATTATTATTCTAATCAATATCTATGTAAGAAATTTCACAATATGCATATCACTTCTCTATAATCTCGTACTGCTCGTACTCTATCTTTGATGTGTGCTTGCATATTTCAATGCTTGTGTAAGAGAAGACAAGGAGACTGGAACGGAGAATACGCATATCACTGGCCAAAGCTGGAGGTAGCCTTGGGATCGTAAAATCCATCATGTAGGTCATTTGCCTGGACTATTGGGAGCATTAACGGTCATTAAATTCAAGTTAGGTTTTAGGTGCGACCATTGGAAAGATCTATAAAACTTACATTGATCTCGAAAAGTTCAAGCACAGAAAAGGTTAACAAACAGAATGAAAAAAGGCATTCATCAGATCTATAAAAGGCTTCTTTAGTGAGAGAGAAACAAGGGCAAATCTTGCTCGTGTTCATAGTGTTGAGCTCATACCCCGTCTCAATGTTTATCACCAAAAAGCACCAGCAAAAGGCAAGAACACCAGCATGCACAGACTAAAACATAAAGTTTTAACAATTGTAAAACACCGAAACATCAGCAAGACTCCGGTTCAAACACATTAAACCTTTGCAAACCCGTGCAACCGCACAACCTGGTCAGCGACCACCAACAATCAACATACGCAAACCCCGCGGTGTCTTCGCACAGGTCAGGCTTCGACGACAAGCCTACACTACAACGCAATGCACCATGCATATGACTCGAAACACGAGCGCGCGCTATCACCTTAGCGTTTCAGGGCGACCAAAACTACCTAATGTTTCACCTTTGTCTATTCACCTGAGGCCTTCATAGTGATTCCGAACAAGCCCCCATTTTGTTACGGGTCCTGCTCACACCATCATCACCATCATCCAGCCGATGAACAAGGTACAAAAGAACGAGGCGAAGTCGTGGTCGTAGGTTTAGAAAAACTCTATTCTTCCTCTTCGGCGTCCATTTTACAACTCGTCCAACATCAACTCGTCCCTCGTCACAATTTCATTTATGTTAAAACTAGACTGCGTTATTACAGAGAACAGATGACACCGACAGAATAGAGAGGATTTTAAAAGTGCCAGTCCGAAATTATTGTTCTATATTCTATCAGTTTAAGTTTTTAAATCACATGTAGATCTTATTCAGTTGTTAAGCGCTCTATAATTATGCTCATTTTATAGTCACATTTGTATAGGGCTTAAAGATGAAGTTGAGTTATTGTCATTCGATTACATTTTGGAAGAAGTTGTCTCAAAGCAATTTGGAAATGGTGATCATGTCTAAATAAGAATTGCTATACACGTTGAGGTTTCGGAATCATAGAAATTTTAAGAAATTGACCCAATCTCACTGAAAAGCACATGCACTGCACACACATGTGGCATGAATGTTCGGCACAAGCACTTCAGCTATTTCTCGTCATAATTTCGAATGTGAGGGCATTTGAGAAGCAATCCTTTTCAAGGGCCATTTTTACTACGATGTTCTTCCAAACTGAGTAAAAGGAATGAGAAAAGTCACAAATTATTTTTCACCCTTCCAAGAACTCAACCTCCTCTTTAATACTATACGTTACATGGAATTATTGAATATGAAACAACAAATATAGGTATATTGTTTTACTCAAGTTGCCATCTGATCGATGTACGATTATATTCATATGTTTGGCGGAGATGGCGAGTGGGTATCTAGTGTGTGGATGTAATACCGGTGTTTGTCTGGGTATATTAATATAAACAAGCGATTTCCATTTCAGGCCTATACCTTAATATTCTTTATTACACTGTAAAGTGTTGAACTTTATTATGATTATAACGATTGAATATATATAGAGATTATTGGTATGTATTATTATGATGGTATTTATCTTACATACCGTACCAAACATTGAAATAAAACGCTTGCACATTTTGTTGTTCTCTTATCTCAAGCTCATTTGGAAATGGTTCAAACCATTTACTGATATTTGAAAAACGCAAGGGTCGATCTAGTGAATTAGATCTTGTTATTCACAGGATAAACAATATCACATCTATACCACGGGGGTTATCGACACCCGAGGTAATTTTAATATGAAAACCAATGGTTAATATAATATTTAAAAAAATATATTAAAACTGATCCTGCGGTTACAAGAAAAAAAATTATGAATATAGAGCCCTCATCGTTCAGTGTGTACAAAGGGCATGGGGAAAATCATGCAGTGTCGACCTGCTGTTGATAATATATTTTTCAAAAATAATGCTGCGGATAAATTTATTTCAAATGTTTGTCATTTGAAATTCACTTCATATGACGAATCATTCAAGGATTTTGAAGATAATTGACACGCAGTATTATTTTTAAGAATATGTATATCGTTGGCAGGTTGACTTTGCAAGATTTTCCACATGCCTTTTGTACACACTGTCTCATACTGAACGATGAGGGCTCTATATTCATCTTGTTATATACGCCGTTTTCGGAGTATACACCTGTGCTCGGTATTACGGAGTTGGGTCTGACTGTTAATGATATTTTTGTGTACGACGAACGGGAGAGTTGTCCACAAAAATGTCACAATCGACTCACTAAATTGCCAATTTGAGATTCGCATAGATGTAGTGATCTCATTTTTCAAACATCCATAACTTTCTTAGTCCTTGTCCAATTTCTTTAAAACTTATTACCAAGGTTGGATTGCCCTTTAAACTGGTATCAACTTGAAGACTGATGTCTACCCTTCAGTTGATACCAAATTGTTACAGTGTCACATATCTGATGATAAAAGAGATGTGGGTGATTATGAAAAAAAAATCAGTTCTGAATACAGGTTAACATATATATATATATATATATATATATATATATGAAGAGAGAGAGAGAGAGATCTTGACGGTTGGATTAAATGGAGAAAAAAGTTTAACCCTGACCCCCCCCCCCCCCCAAAAAAAAAAAAAACCAACAACAAAAACAAAAAAACAGGCAAACAAACAAACCCAAAACAACAACAAACAAACAAACCAACAACAACAAAAAAAAACCCAACCAAATCTATAACTTTTATCTGAATTCGATTTCTACAAATATTCGCTATTTAGTCAATTCCTAAAATATCTTATTAGACACTGAAGATATAATAAATTACTTTCCTATTCATGCTAACTGAATTCTCTCGTCATTTTTCCAAACACACAATCAAGGACCCTTCCTACCGCGCGTCGAAAGTTATTCATGGTCCATATATCAAACCATATCGACTGGGACTGTTGATAGTTTGCAACCACAAACTATTATCAAATGGAAGGTGTGATAGAGTGTCTGAAATGTTAGACTACGTAGTCTGCATATATTGCAGACTATAGCCCCTGTACTGTAGTTGTTTATTTGACACGGCCAGATACTGGGAACTTTAGGATCGGCTCAAGACTTTATGGAATTGAGTTGAAGTGTAAAATCATAGTCTGTGCCTGCGGACAAGACTGTTGATGCCTTTGTCTGAAAATGCTAACATATGTATACAAACATTAGACGAAAGGCAAACAATAGTGGTCCAATAGTGGTTTCTATTCACAAATATCGGGAACCTGTTATGGAAATTCCCTTTAGCAGCAGCTTCAAAGGCAATGATTCATTTTCTTTTCACATTTCCGCCCTACCTTTTTTTCTATTTGAATAGGAACGAACGATGATCCAGCTTGACAGAGAATCGAAAAATCTCCTTTCCCTGGGCTGTGTTTGGAATATCAGGGGCGGATACAGGATTTTCAGAAAAGGGGGGCGCACACTGTACTGGATAGAAAACAGGAATGCGGGCTGCAAGAACAGTGGTGCTAAAACAAAAATTAAGACCCTTTTTGTCAGACAAAACGGGGGGGGGGGGGGCGCACGCCCCTTGCACCCCTTTCTGGATCTGCGCCTGAATATCACCATACAAGGACGTTCAGGATATCTGTTGAAAAGAGATTAAGATTGCTTTTTCCTGAAATTGAGATATCTATTTAATTTGCCCCCAAGCCAGCATCGATCCCTATTAGGTTTGATCAGTCTTTTTCCGAACTTTGTCCCCTTTTGCCATAGTTACGCTCTCTATCTTTACACTTTTTCCTCTCAGGAAAACTCTTAAGGAAGTTCATGTTTTAAAATCTGTATTATTTCATAAGGTCTAGACGCACTCCAACGTTTCTGAATCGGAATATAATTCATGCAATATGTATTTATAAATACAGTTGGTGCAGTTAGTGAGATTATTGTGAAAAACTGTTAGTTGTGTCAGTCGTGATTTGCGATCTTGGCCTTCCAATTCAGAGGAAATAATTGAATATTGTACATTTGTATTTATCTGCGGTATGACTACTTGCCTACAGGCCTGTATTTAGAAGTGAGAAGCAGTGTAACATTACAACTAGCGTACAAAACTGATATGAAACTGTTGGTAAAGAAACCATTTTATGATGTAGATCTATATACCAAGTACAGGGAATAACACTGCATTTTCACCTGGTGAATTCGGGGACTCCGTACATTCAGTGAAACACTTCGGATTTTTTTTTCACAGAGCATAATTTATAGGAGTTAAAGATATGTATATTCAACAGGCTATTCTCTACCTTCTACCAGTCATCTTAGCTTTTGTTCAAGTACATCAGTCAGAAGGACAGACATTAGGTAGTTTTCTGCTCGTGTCATTTATTACTGCTTTTTAGCATTGTAAGACTTTGTAATAGAGCATAGCGCATAGAGACATGCTCCGCAAAGTGTTATGCGCTATATAAGAATTGTTAATTATTATTATTAATACAGACCTGTTTACTAAGTGATTCAAATTTTATGCATACTTTTGAAACAAAGGTTGTTCTTGACAACCTGAAAGCTTGCCAGAGGCTTGTCAGACATAGCAACAAGTAATGTATGCAAACTGGATTCCAAGTATTGTAGTTCATTCATTAATAACATGTTAATGGAATACCTCGTTACTAGGTCCTCAGGAAAGAAAATCTATAAATTTGAATCACTTAGTAAACAGGTATATTCGCTATGGATAAGTTTAAAAGGCAAACCCCAATGTATGTCCCCATACATGATCAAGCAGGGGTGGATCCAGGATTTGTAAAAAAAAAGGGGGCGGAGACCAGCTTCCGGTTGCAAACTTACCATTGATGGTAACTCTGCCATCAATGGTAACTTCCATGATAACTTTAATTTTGATTGGCTGTTGAGAAACGTGACCATGGTAGTTACCATGCATTGATGACAGAGTTAGAATTTATGGAAGATGTATGCAATGAGGCCAAGCAAGGTATACTGTCACAGGGAGTGCGTACATGTAAATGCTCCCCTCGTGCACGTTAGCACGTGCACTTGTGGGTGGGGTCCCGGCGTCCGGGTTAGCTCACTTGGCGGGGTGCAGGGGGCGGAGCCCCCTGAAGCTCTCAAGTTTTGTGATTTTGAATATGAAGTCTCTCATCATAATTCGCATTGTTCTTGTGTTTTTTCCATTGCCAGTTAACTTTCTCTTTGCTTCTCCTAGAGATATAAAGGCTTACCCTTCAAAGCTGTTGCGCGGCTGAGGTTGGGCATAAATGTCTACTATTTTGGTGTAGTCCAGTTTGATGTCCTTGTGGGTGAACAGAAATAGGAGCGCATTTAGCCTGTCTTCCCCCATTCTGCTGCGGAGATGAGACTTGACAAATTTCAGTGCCGAATTACTACGCTCCACACTGGCACTTGTCACTGGTGTGACCAGGAGCACTGTCGCCACAGGCGTAGCCAGGATTTTTCAATAGGGGGGGGGGGGGGCAGACGCGAAGGACCCAACCGCATAGCCAGGATTTCATTTTAGAGGGGCGGTTGTGAGCACGGGAAGAGTGCGAAATTGGTGATGAGCACGCAAAGCGTGCTCTCCAGGGGGTGGGTGCAGTGAGGGGGCGTTTTTATAGTAAATTTGAGAGAAAGATAACGGCTCGTAGCACCTTTTTTAGGCGGAAATTTATTTCGACGTCCTGACTGCTTCTCAGTTATTTGGACGTAATACTGCACGGTACATAACAGGGATGGGGGAGTTTCCCCATTCCAGAGCGAAGCGCGAAAGTTCTGACATTTTAGCAAATTTGAGAGAAAGATAAGGGCTTGTAGCAAACAATTTTTTTTAGGCGGAAAGAAATCAAATATACATGTACAATTCAATATTCAATGATGAATAACTCTACGTCATATTAGTTTTAAATATCAAAAATCACATTGCCATAAAGAGCTTCAATCGAGAAATTGTAAAGTCAAGATAAGCATATAATTCCATTGTTCATTTCTGAAAATTATGTTCTTCGTTTTGAATAATTAACCAGACGGATTAAAAATAACATTACATTTTACTAAAGATTCACATTGATATTGAGCAAATAATTACCGTTGGTGAAGGTGATGGGACAAACTATCACTTCCGAGGCTATTTGGATGTAGCTATCTTTCCGAAGCGAAGCACTTTTCAAATGACTATTCGAAGGTAAGAACGCCTGGCTTCGTGATGTAGAAGGCGTATAGCCATTTTTTTTTTCACATTCACGAAGCCAATCCTGGCTAGTCGGGACATGGCTTGGTGGTGGAGAGGTATGATCTTTTTGGAAAAGGGGAACCGCGGCCGATTTGGCCCCCATCTGGCTTCAAAAAAGGAGGGGGGGGGGGCGATTCGCCCCCCTGGATCCGCCCCTGTCAAGTATTATCCATGGAAGTGTGTGAGGGAAGAGTGAACATGAAGTAATATAGTAACACTTTGCGTGATATCGTATCTTCTCTAAGCTCTAGGCTGGCTTGCAAATCATACAGTCATGAGATATACAAAAATATTAGATGTGGTTGGTAACGTGTGGAACAAAATACCTTGGACTTTCCCTAATATTATAGGACACAGGATCTCTCTATTGGAATTAAATTTTGCTACAGTAATCATGGTAATAAAAGCATAAGATTTTTAGGGTAAACCGCATTCCAATGCAGTTGTCCCAAAGGTGGAAACCTCAGGCGATCGAAGGACAAGGTTATGAGAAATTGTTATGTAAATTTAAGGGAATAGCATTTTCGGTTTTTGGAACATTCCAATATAACGGAAAGACAATTTTCAAGTGTGAATTGATATGTTTACATAGTTTACACATAATTCGAATTGCCTCACTACAAAGTAAGTTATCATAATCAAACTATTGGATATGAAATATGCTACAATTCATATGCATGGCACGAATAGATTTTTAACATTTACAAACAGGATTAGCAAATCATATGATCAGTGCTGAATTGACAATCTGATTTTAATTGTGATTTCAATCGATATTTATATTCATTGTAATTATTGTAATATTCTTAAGTTAGGCTATCAGACTTGACAATCTTGGCATATTTATGTACGAACTCTCGAAAGGTAATTTACCAGATGCTTTAATTCGTCCCTATATTTCAATGCAAACATGCTGTACATTCCTATCTTACTAGGCAAACAATTTTCACCTCCCCCGAACTCGCACAGTATTTGCAAGCGAAACAATCACCTTTACTGGACCCAAAGAGCCTGAATAACGAACTTCTTTTAAAACTAAGGTGCTACCTTAGAAAGTAAGTACATGTATGTATGATCATTCATATCTTGCTGGATCGTACAGGTGGTCACATTCAACGTTTGTACCTGGTTAAAAAAAAAATGTTTGTTTTTGTTTTGTAAGTTCTATTATTTCCATTAACTATTAGACCTGAGACTGAACAATGGACCGTCTGCCTATGTAGGCAATATTGAATATTCTAAAGATGGTGGAATGACTTGGCACGCGACCTGTGGAGAGCATCTGACACTGTATGCCGTTCAGGTGATTTGCAGGCATTTGGGATTTAAAGGTGCGAACAGTCAAATCACAGACTCTCCCTTTGGTAATGAAACAGAATTTGCAGCTGCATATTTTGCCTGTAAACTAGGTAATTACAATTTGTATTTGTTCTTTCATAATTAAGATGTCTCTTACAATCAACCAGAAAGTTCAAGTATAAGTGGATATAGAACGTGGAAGACCCGGCCGCTCCCTAGCCCCTTTTTAAATGTTTCTCGAGTTATTTTTCAAAATGTCAAGGAGAAATAATTTTTTGGCTGAGTACATGGGCGTTAATCGTTACGTAACTCTATTCATCATGGGGGGGGGGGGCGGCTATTGTGTCGCCCCCCCCCCCATGATGAATAGAGTTACGCAACGATTAACGCCCATGGCTGAGTATATAACCCATCAATGCGCCAGATCGCCTACTTTTTTTTTGTTTAAGAACATTATGTACCCTAGACAATCTTATGTTTCTCATTATTGAATAATAATTGCATATGTGCCTATTTAATTAATTTGATTTGATACGATTCGTGAAGTATGAACATATCAAGAGCAGGATAAATGTATTACAAAGAAGGGGGGGGGGGGTATGGCAGGATAACCGATGAAAGCTGTCAAATATTTTGTTTCAATTATTCTTCTAAATTTTCTTTAGTTTTCATGTTTTCTTTTGTTTATTTTTGAAAGGAAATGAGAAAAATATAAACAATTGCAACGTCACCAACTGTTCGTCCAATATACACGGAGCAGCTGCTTGCTATGGTAATAAATATTATCTACTAGTATTTGAATTGTTTTTCGTGCATTCATTACTGTAACATTTTGAAATAAAAGCATTTGAATTCGTGTATGCAACAAATGTAATGATAACAGATAAAGTTAAATACTGCTCATCCAAGTACATACGAGAGAAACGTACTGTCTGGAAGCAATGGGAAATGTTGATTATGTAATACATAAGAAATGATTGATCCTGTGAGGTTTTGGAATAATCAAAATCATGAGAAACTGACTCACACTTGCTAAAGAAATATAACACGCAATCCTCGCAGAAACGAGTATGTTATTTTTTTTTCTAATTGGACATTCCTATTTAATTCTTTTAAAATGACATAAAAACCATATTATGTTTCACTTGTCCAAGAAGTCAACCTTCTACCGTTTAAATTTCCAGATGATCGCTATGTCGGATGCTTCATAGACGACATAGACAATCGAGTGTTACCAGACGAGGAACTCATATCTAATGACATGACGATCGAGAAGTGCATTCAACACTGCGAATCCAGTGGCGAGTATGTCTATGCAGGAGTAAAGAATAGCAAGGAATGCTACTGTGGTGATGCGAGTACAGACTATGATCGCCTTGGAAAGTTGGGAGATGACGGATGCCAGTTCCCCTGTGCTGGAGATATTTATAGCTCATGTGGTGGCTCTGGCGGTATTGCAGTCTTCAACTGTACGTTATTTTTATTTTTTTAATTTTGATTAATTATGTCATTAATCAAAAAAATTTGATTTATGATGAAAAATGTGGCAGTTTACTTGACAAAATTTACATAATCACATACTATTTCTAAGCATTTGTACATGTAGGCCTACTTATCTTTATCATATGATACATACTATGTGTAAGTCCTTATCAATAGTGTTAGGGATTATGAGATTTTTTTTATCATATTCGTAAATTTATCAACAACAAGCAAGAAAGGCATAAACCAAATAGATGACATATTGATTCTTTATTACCAGAAGGGAATAGTCCACAAGACAGCCAATAACAAATTTACCTAAGTAAAATGCACTCCTACAGAAGTCCAATTTCATTATATTCCAACTTTCTACATTGCATGTTCACAATGTAAACCTATTAACGGCTGGCATCGTGGCAACTGGTCTGTTTTCACAGGGAAACAACATTTTTTATTCTTGCAGAATATCGTACTTATCTGGTTTGTATTTAAATTGCCTGAAAGCGAATGACATGTTGATTGAAGATCAAGTCACATTGCTTCGTATGAAAATAATTCGAATATGCGGAAAACAAAAACAAATATTAGGCATATGTAAGCCTTTTTAGTTAAATTACCGTAAATGAAATCAAAAGTATTAGATCTCTTCGGCTGTCAAAGTTTCGCATTTATGTATTTATGTGCATGTACATATATCATCATTACCACTAGATAAACTTATTAACATTCTTTATTGTTGTTGAAATATTATTCCATTTTGTCTTTTCCAAACTCAGTCAGCGTTACAATAACACCAGAAACATCAGGTAAAACCCTTTTTTACTGTATCATTTATTTGAGAAACCTCGATACCACAGAAAATCATACTGATCTGATTTGTGTATCAATTACCTGATAGCGACTGACATGTTGATTTTATAAAAATCAAGCCACATTGTTTCATTTCATGTGCAACTAATTCGATTGTGTGAGATAAAAGAAACTAGGACTATGAAAGAGAAGGGTAAGTCCACATTATATCAAATCAATATCAATTGATCTGCTTGGCTTCCAAAAAAAAAAAAGCATTTGTATCTTTATTATTTTTACACGACATAGATGTACAGTATATCATTACTTCCAGAGTAACTAGCATTCAGTTTTATTTGTTCCCCCTCTCAGTTAGCACGACTATATCATCAGAAACAAAAGGTAAACATTTTTTTTCCTGAACTATTTTGTATGAGAAACCCCTATAACACAGAAAATCGTCCTTATCTGGGTTGTGTATTAATGGCCTGATATCAGAGGTTATCACATGTTATCACATGCCACATTGCATCATATGCATATTAAAGCAACTAGGCACACTAAATAAAAGGGTGTAATAATTCAAATTCACCGTATATCAAATCAAAAGTATTGAATCTGTTACCATACCATGCAGAAACAAAGTGTAAAACATTTTTTTTCCTGAACCATTTTATGTGTGAAACGTATGTAACACAACAACAATCAATAAACCAAGAGACATCCTAAAACGTTTGTCCCAGTATCAATAATTCCATTAATGTTTGATAATCAGTGCTTTGTCCAAGTCGAAAATGCGTAATAGTTGTAAAGACTAAAGATTACTGGAGCCAGTAAATGACACCTGTCGTCTTTATTGATCCAGTTATAAGTCATTATCTATTTTTTAAGCTCTAACTCAAGCAAACGTTTAGATGAGAACAATAGTATTATTCATCACAGTGGCGGATCCAGGATTTTGTGAGGGAGGGTGCCCATTATTCACAAAATTTTCTGACTAGCCAAAACAAGAAATGATCATCATCATTTTGGGGTTGTCATCAACGTTTTGGGGTCTCTTTTTAACTGAACAAATCTCTGACAAGCAACAACAAAAACAAAACCCTCCAAAATCAGCATTTTTGGGGTGCATTTTTATTATCCCAGGGGAAGGGGCCCGGGCCACACACTGAATCCACCCCCGATTCATTCGACGAAGCACTGCTGTGGGGGAAACTGGAGCAATATTGTATGTGCTTCGAGGCTTCCGTACAGTCAAAAAGGGTTTTCATCCATAGACACTTTCTGAACTAAGTGATTTGATAATACTGCTGTTAGATCTGACAAAGTAGTTCCGGAATGATTTAAATAGATTTAAAAATAGAAAATAAAACTATTTACATGATTAAAGTTGCATAAAATATGACGGCTATTCTTCTCTGATAAATTAGAAAACTGCCATTCTATTAAGAGTGACATTGCAAAAAAAATGAAGCAAATTCTTGATAATAAAAAAGTACATTTCTTTCTTTTCAAGCAAGTAATCTCTAGTCATGACGAAGCATTTGCTTGCAAGAAGAACTTCATTAATTGTGTTTCCTAGCAATTGCTAGACTTTTGCTACTTAAATTTTAAATTTGTTTTGATTCTATAGATTTAATCAGTTCTTCAACGACTGACCCCTCCTTGCTCACAAGATCCACTGACAAAGAATTTAGTTCGACATCAACTGAAGCCCAGACTAAACATGCTCAGGGGGACAAAATTAAAATCGGTTTGTATTACATGATCTTCCACATTACGTTATATAATAGTATTCCCTTTACGCTGCCGACCAATTAACTTTTTCAAATCAGCATTTGCTTTAATAAAACTTAGCGACATGTTTGCTGCTTGGACATTGATGTTGCGTAGACCGTCCCCCCCCCCCCCCACCCGGAATGGTTAGAAATAATTATTAATACCATCACTTGGACACTCCTATTTGATAACTCAGATGTCTTATGGTTTGAATGGGTTAGTTTTCCTAGACCTAAATGAAAAGTAAAGGATCTTGCAGGGGACGATGGCCTGTATATTTCTGCGAGGTACCACTCTCATGCAGCAGATGCAATCACAAACTCATTACAGGTCATAAAAAGGAGCAATATCAGAAATCAATTTTTTTTGAGGAATACCAACGTTAAAATTCATACATGATTGTTCCCTTTTCGCCCAATATTGGATGAAAATGTTAGCAAACTTAACAGAGTGCATGTAAAATACAAAGATAATAGATAAATTTCTATTCTATCGCGTCGCAGTATCAATTACATGAAAATATGATTTACGTGAAGACCAGTGGTCTCTCTTTTTCCTCTTATTTCTTTCTTCTAATTTTCTCCTAGGATTGTACGCAGGTGCTGGAGGGGGAGGTGGATTTCTGGTGATACTTGTCATCATACTTATCATTGTGTTCATTACATGCAGACGGAGGTAAGCGTAATCGTGACGACCGTATTTCCTCAGACATGCCTTGTACATTCAAAGGTCATTTTAGGATGGATAAATAAAATATGAATCATGCTAAAAACTGATTTATAGTAGATTCCGATTGTGGGCTATACTGGGATCTATTGTGCTAATCTTCAGTACTCGGAAAATACGAGTTACATTATTTTTAAGCTATATCGTAGTTGCAAGTTTCTGATATTTAGTGAAAAGGCAGATAGATCTTACAACGGTTTATTATTATTTTTTTTTTCATTGGCATGATCTTTTCGATATGTTTGAATGATCTTTCTTCATTCCATCCATTGAAGTGGCTTGTGAGAATCTGACGTTGCCTATCAAAAATTGTTCTCCTCTTTGCTTGCATTGGCGTATGATGTCAAGGGGCCTTGTGCCAGTGGCATCACTGAGCCAAGAGAGGTAAGTCAATCGCTGGCGTCCAAGTGTCCTTCTTCCTTCAACAGCGCCAGTAAGGGCAACTGTCCCTATCGCATATTCTTGCGAAGTATGTGGCCCAAGAAGCGGATTTGTCAGGTTACAATAATTTGAAGTAAAGTATGAGATGATTTGGTTCTTCCTAGGACGTCTACGTTGGTAACATGATCAGTCCATGATATTCTCATCCTGTGTAAAAGCCACATCTCAACAGCTTCCAGGCGCTGTTGCATGGCTTTGTTTATAGTCCAGCATTCGGATCCATACAAGAGTGTGGACCATACATAGCAACGCAGCAATCTAAGTCTGGTGGGAAGATAAATAGTCCGGGTTGTCAGCACTCTCTCCAATGAATGTAGATTTTGCAATTCCTATCCGTCGCTTGATCTCCTTTGCACATCTTCCATCGGACGTGACTGTACTTCCCTGGTAAGTGAACTCTGCTACCTGTTCAAGCATTTCTCCATTCACCTGCACTTTGCACTGTGGTACTGGTGATGATTTTGAAAAGATTTATCAGCAAGCCCTTCTTCTCAATTTCCAAGACTACAACGTTCATGAGGTTCTGTAATTTTTCCTCGGAGTCACCGATCACAAGAGTATCATCTGCATATCTCACATTTGTGATGTTGACTCCTCCGATCTTGAATCCATCCATTTCTTGAACTAACTGCATGATGACTTCTGTGTATAGTGAAAACAAGTCTGGTGAGAGGATACAACCTTGTCTAACCACAGGTTCTATGTTAAGCCAGTTGCTCATCTTCCCATATATTTTTACAGCAGCCAGTTGATTCCAATAGAGGTTTTTGATTAGTTCAATTTCTTTTCCATCAATGTCCAGCATGTCTAGCACCTTCATTAGGGCCCGATGTTGTATTTTGTCAAATGCTTTGACATAGTCAATGAAACAAACATACAAATCTTTCTGCATCTGGATAGCCCCCTCAGATAACATCCTCATAATGAACAGGGCATTTCTTGTTACCTTGTCTGTTCTTCTGATATTTCACCCTTGGTTCTGACGCGGATTCGAATCAGTAAGACACGTAGAATAAGCTTTGTCAGATGACCCATCAAACTTATCGTCCGGAACTGTCCACATTCGGTAGCTCCTGGCTTCTTTGGTATTGCTGTGAAAACTGATTTGACCATTGCAGTAAACATCTCTGTTGTAAGGCCATCTGGTCCAGCTGTTTTACCCGTTGACATACATTTAAGTGCATGTGATATTTCTTCTTCCAATATTACGTTACCACCAACTTTAATTCTGTCTGGTTTCTGCCCTCTATTATCCTGAAATAGTTCTCCAAGGTATTCTTCCCAGCAGTGTAGAATATCCTCATTCTCCATAATAATGTTTCCTTCTTTGTCTTCAATGCAACTAGAAAGATATGCAAATTTTCTACTGCCAGTGACCTGTCGTATTTTATTATGCATAAGCTGGGGATTTGTCTTCTCAAGTCTTTCCAATTCCTCACATTGTTTTAAGCCCCTATCACACCAAACTCCACGACTGCTACGACCGTCCCGACAACGCCGATTCTATAATTTTTGAAACATTTGTATGAGTCGGGGTAGAATCGTGTAAAAATACCCGAATCCCGGTTAAAAAATTATACATTCCCGTTGCTGCCACGACTCTCCCCGATTGTGCCACGACTGATTCCCGACAGTCTCGATCCAGCCATGTACCAGCCACGACAGCACCCCGATTATACCCACGACTCTCACGACTGAGTCCCGACAGTACCCGTTTGTGCCACGTTCTCGCCAAGACAGCGCCACGATCTATCCGATTGCGCCACGACTGAGCCACGCCACAGCCCCGATCTATCACCTTCTCTACCACGTCCGCGCCAAGACCTATAAATACAGCCGATTTGCAAGCAGACCTCACTTTCATTTTGACTGGGCCACGACCAATCCGACTGCACCACGACTGAGCCAAGACTGTGCCCCGACTATCCCGACCGCGCCACGTCCTCACGACGTTATAGCCACGATTTCTTAGAATCGTGAGAGTTTCCCGATTATTAAGCTCCGACCTAAAAAGTCGTGACAGCCCTCCCGACCGTTCCCGACCCTCACGAACATGCCACGACTAACCCCGATCACGCCACGACCTTCCCGACTTGGCCACGACTTTTCACCCGATTTTCCATATTTTTGAGTCGGGACTGTCGTGGCTCGGTCGGGAAGCCCGGTGTGATAGTACAGTTACGTAATATTTCTCCTTTGCAATTTGACATCTATTTCTGATATATCTGTCGAGTTCTCTATATCAATCATTGTCTCCTTTCGCCTTTCTCCGCATGTCCATTAAATCCAAAATGTCAGTTGTCATCCATTCTTGTTTCTTGCATGGGACTACATAAGGCACATACTTATCTGTAGCATTGGATAATGCCCTTTGAAAACTATCGAAAAACTTGTCGATATCGTCTGTTGTTTTTCTTTCAATACTGTTTCAACGGCTTCTCTAAACTGACGAGCTATTTCAAGGTTTCTCAAGCTTGAAAAGTCCAATCTTTGTGTCGATTTCTTATTTGCTTTCTTCTTCAGTTGGGCTCGAATGGAGCACACAACCACAACATGGTCAAAGTTGCAATCGGCACCAGGGTATCCCTTAGCTTGTTAATAGTAATATAGTCAGTCTGGTTCCTTGTGTTATGGTCTGGACTTTTCCATGTCCATCTACTCCGGTGATGATGTTGAAACCAAGTGTTAGTTACGACCTGGCCCTTCTGTTCACACCATTCTATCCATGTTTCACCACGCTCATTTCTCAGTCCAAGTCCGTGAGGTCCAACTATATTTTGGTATCTCCCTTCACCTACAATAGCGTTCAAATCTCCCATTACAATTCTTATCTCTTGTGATTTACACTCTATCATTGCTCTGTCTAGGTTTGCATAAAAAATGTCCAAGGCTTCTTCTGAACTAGTGCTAGTTGGAGCATACACCTGAATGATATTTATGTTGAAGGGCTTTGCGTGTAGCTTCACCATAATAACCGGATCTGATACAGCCCAATATTCCAGCATTGTAGCAGATGCCTGGTGAGAAGAAGGATTCCTGTTCCTCCAACATGAAGTTTCTCATCTCCAGAATACACAAACGTTGTATCGTTCGTCTTGATCTTATCAGATTTGGTCCACCGAACTTCACTACATCCAATAATATCTAAGTGGAGACGCTGCATTTCAAAGATGACGTTATGAAGTTTGCCACATTGGTACATAGTTCGGACATTCCATGTTCCAATTCGCAATGACTGACGATGTATGGGCACAGTAGCATGATGATGGTCTGGAGTGCCCTGTGCAAGTAACGTCTCCATACCGAGCGAAGGATTCTGCAAGGAAGTTGCCAAAATCCTATTCACGCTGTTGTTGTTGATGCCTGTCACTGCTTATGATTATCATCGATGTGTGCCAGGCATCCATGTTGTGTGGCTGAGCAGACATCTGAACCATCAGCACCCACAAAAACAATCCACTCTGCTGCTGCCCAGAGCTTCGCCGTAACCCTGGTAGGGGCCCTTCGTCGGAGTGCTGTCAACCGGGCCAGTTGAACTCCGGGATGCAGTTTAACGTCATACCTATGATCCAGGAACTAAACTGGAGGACTAATCTTCGATAGCATAGGTCTATATATGGGTAATAGATTAATACTTTTACAATCAAGCAAGTATTGTTTTTGTCTTTATTCTCTGTCCTTAGGAAAGTGAAGAAAAGATCACCTGATGTCGACCGACCACTATCACCCATCGGTGCTAGTGGCGACAACAGGTCAACATTTGACACATCTCTCGCTGAAGGAAGAGATCCTTATGAGAATGAGGGTGCGGAAAAAGAGCGCAAATATCAGAATACGAATGAGCTGGACAGGCGAGAATACGTTAACCTTCCTGAAGGCAGCGAGGATAAACAGACGGCGTTCATGAACTCCAAGGGAGAAACGGATTCGAATGAAGCAAAACCTGACCTTGTGGCTCTCTATGCAATGCCTGACATATCAGCTAAATCTTCTTCAACTAGACCTATGCCATTTACTTCTTCAGACCAGACAAGTGCCCCATCATCGATGTACGCCCTGCCTGATAAACGAGCCAAGACAGTGTACACCCACGATGGGAATCAGAACGAAAATAACTTTGGCGCCATGTACGCGACTTCCACTAAGGCCCGCCCGGAAACGATCGGAATGGAGGCGGAGAAGGATGCTGGGCAGCTGTATGCGCAACCAGACAAAAAGCGACATGATCACGTAACCCAGAGTGGCGCCGGGAATACGACGCCACGAGCGATACCTTCTACTGATGATGTGGGTTTGCTGTACGCTGTACCTGATAAGAATCGTGGAAATACTGAAGGTGATGACGAAAACGTGATGATAGAAAATGAAGTTTACAGCTCTGCGTAATACGTGGAAAATATTAGATTAACTAACATAAAGACGCTGTACCTGATAAAAGAATCGTAGAAACAATAGAGTTTATAATTCACCTGGATAACAGAAAATGATGTTTACAATGTTTCCAACTTTGAGTAGGTAGTGGAGATTATTGCACTAACCATGACAAAATATTCAAATGTTAAACTATATTGTGGATAGGTTATTCAAATATAATGTTATAATCGTTACTTCAAATATCTTAAATGGTCAAATAAGCTTCAAAGCCTGATTTATTCTACAAGTGTAGTGATTCTGTCTTAAAATACAAAACGAGTTGCTGTACTCTCGAATGCGCGTAACAGCCGATTTATTTTTCTTGTATTTGCTCAAAGTAGGTTTTAATGAAATTATATCCACCTGTCATACTCTTAAGGGTTTTTATCTGTCACTTGTTACAAAGTGCAATACCAAGACAGTGAATATAGACTTATATGTTGGATTATGTCGTCATTTATGTAATCTTGTGTTTGAATATGATTTTACATGAGTAAAAAAGAAAATAATAATGCCTGTGCCCATCCCCACCCCCATAATGCAGCTCATTATCTCAGAAAAACGGAGGAAGGATAAGAATATTTTTTTTATATTAAATGTTAAATTTACTAATGATAGGGAAATCCCCTACTATAATTCGGTCGAGATAAGAGTGTCATGCAAGGAGAGGGACCACTTGTTGAATTCAATAATAACAAAAATATTACCTGTGATTTTCCGAGAAACAAAATCCTTTTCTAATGGTCCTCACAAGTGACAAATATTACACGGGATCCTCCCTTAAAATGTCCATGTATCTTCCACCCTAACAATCGATCAAATTGGTAGGGTAGGAGTTAGGTTAAGGGTAAAGGTCAGCGTTAGGGTAAGGGTCAGGGTTATATACAGAGAGCTGTTCTCCTTGTATGACAGGTAGGTAATAGCTTTTTTTTAAATAATACAATACTTCATTGCCAATGAGAGATTATAAACAAAACAAACTAGAAAAATCCTTAGTTTTATACAGCTTGGTAAGCAGAATATAGTTAGAAAATATAAGACTACGTTAAAGGAAATCAATACCCAGCTGGAGGAGGAAAACTTGTCAAGATTGATTCACAGCTGCTATGTCTGTAAATATTTGTAATACCACCGTCATGACCGTGCTTGATAAATTGTATTATTGCTCATCATATTACAAAGCAAAATCCCAACATTCGGATAATGAAATATACTGCAAAAATACCATGACAAGACTTTAAAGGCCATAAAGTCTAAGAGGTGAATAGGTAATGGAAGCTAGTGTTTAAAACAATGCTACGTTTATTTGGATACAAGCAGATAAAGTTACATGTTTATGGGTATATATATTCCTTTCTTTGTAATGTTTTACGATTTTCATTGAGGGGAATTTATGATTTAGATATTACCTTACTTCGATTTATGCTACGTTTCTCTTCATACAATGTCTAATCTTCCTTATAACCATAAAACTATAATCTACCAATTTGACTTTGGGCATACAGATGTAAATCTCATAACATTTTCTTATGAGTAGAGTGTTGTGTTTTTTTCTTTGCATAATTATATCTTGATAATCAAACTTTCAGATTTAATATGAAATCAATGCATTTATAAATCTTCTAGTGGTTACTACAGTGCTACAAATCATTTGGAGAAGCATAACAACATAACAGCCTTTTGAACGTATTTGATATTAGTCACGCTATTCAACTATATAGGCTTTGTAATTTTATGTACATTTTTATTTTCCATACGATTTCTATTTTACACAAGTACCATGTTATATTTTAACATAATTAATTTCTTACAATCTGTTATTTACACTTTACTATGAACTTCGTTTTATTTGACCCTTTCTCACGCCTGTGGTCATTTTGATGTACTGAAAACAAGGGTATTGAAACGTTTAAGTATTGTGCGTAAATGTCACGTTATTACTGCAAGTGTAAAACACAATGAGGAAATGAAATATAATACTTTTTACCTTTCAAGCAAATCCTTTTAACGACTGTGCATTCACGTGAAAATCACTGTATAGCGTGAAATATGACTCAAAGTACACCAACAAAGGGGTAATGAAGCTAACGCGAGTTATAAATATTTTTGTCTGTTGTGAACTTTAGCTTCACATCAGTTCAAATATTGGACTGTGCAGAAAAAAACCCAAGATAATTTGAAAGATAATTGCAAGTCATTTTCACATCAGCTCATATGCACAAAAAATCAATAGACGATAGAGCTTAAAGGTTGACTAAATTAGAGAGAAAATGGGTGCTCTTTCCATGTAGTCTGGCCTTCTAATCACGAATCTGCCAATTGATTGTCCAAATTATGTCTTGTTTTGGCGAAAATGGGGAAAAGTAGAGGTTTTGGGACCGTTCCTTAAAACTCGGGAGCTGATTGGCTACCCCCCAAGTGACGTATGAAAAGTAAGAGGCACAAGATCTGCAGGCTGCAGCATATAATATTGTACACAGAATGCGGTATTTGACCCCTCTGTTCAACGGACAATTTATGAAAAAAGGAAATTAATCAATATAATCTTAGGAGTGAATAATCATTAGCAATATATTTTCTACAAGATCAGAAAACGCTTTTGCCCAAATATACAGCTTTTAGACAGTTTTTTAGCTTTTCTTTTGAACAATGTTCTCATCCATCTGAGCTTGCCGAATGAAAATTTTGCATTGGTCATAAACGCGTGCACAGCCGTTTTATGCGTCTTCATGTACTATGTCCTACACAAAGTACGGCAGTGACTATGTTCCCCTCGTACATAGCGACTGGTGAACGCTTTTGTTTTGTGTATTTCAATTACGGCTTTTTTTTTTTTACTTCGCTTTACAAAGTACGTTAGTACTGACTTAGATTTTGGCTGAATTCGAGTAACTTATATAGAGAGAGGAAAAGTGCCCGCGATTGCGAGTTGGAGGACTTTTCTGAGCCATGCAGATACGAACTGTTATTTATCAGATGATTTATCAGACCCCGAAGGCAAAGAAGCTCGAGTGGCAAGGGGAAATTCGACCATATTATATGTTTGAACCCCTCGCAGAATACGGTGAAGGGCCGTGGGTGAAGTAACTCCAGGGAGCTCCAACGCGTTGGAGCTCCCTGGAGTTACGGGTGAAGTAGACCGAAAATGCTGTCTCTCGTTCGTTAGGTTGTCTTAGCTAACGAACGAGAGACAGAATTTTCGGTCTACGGGTGAAGCTGCTGCAGCTGCTGTCGTTGAAAAACAGATTGGAAGACTTGACTCCAAGTCTGATTTTTGGAATAGCTGAATCTTTTATTTTGGCTAGCTTATCCTTCTCTTCATGCCAAATTCGGAATACAGGCCAGGATCCTCAAAATCATCTTCGGCAAAGTGATCGCTGCAGATTGTACTCCACTCACTTGGCCGGCCCTTGCCACTCTGCCCGCGTGAGCTTTACATTTGCGACCCACAATTTCCGTAGATTTTCTTCTTTAGGAAAATGATGTAGGCTTACACCATCTTTAGGGGTCTTGCTACAGCCCGCACTATACACCGATTAGGTATTATTGATGAAACTGTGTCCCAAAATCAAAGTTATTGTGAGGAATTAAACACACGAAAATACGCAATGCAAATGGTCGATGCGGTGAATATCATGCTCGGCACCGGGCTGGCCTGCCGGGGCCTCCGGCGCGCACGGTATAGGTTAGTGGAATATTTTCCCTTACTTTTCATGCGTCACAGATGACGTGATCACGATGTCGCTTCGATGGGTTTTTTTTAGGGGCGGGGCTTATGACTGTGTAAATCAGCAAAAATGTACTTTTCAAATGATTATAAAATATGACTGAATGCATAAAAAATTGTGTGATAGATATTTTTTGGCTCCTGATGACACCTTCCTACGAAAAATGGGCAATTATTTTTTTATTTTAGTGACCCTTTAAAGGGATACTCAACCGCAGATTGTAGACGTTTTAATGCCGCGAGAGGGCACCGTGATCGTTACCTAATCATGCCGTTGCCCCGCGGGGCGCAAACCTCGGATAGACTGGTCGCCGCACAAACATGCACGCTCCGCCTGAGCTCGAGCTCTCGTGCGAGATTCGGTCGGCTTCGTGCAGTCGAAATGTAATCCCACTAAGTCCAACGGACGCGTTCGACGCACAAACTTGTGTACGAGTGAATGGGGCTTACGTAATCCTGACTTTCCCCACGGCCGCCCGGTGGCGTATCCCTTTAATTATAGTTAATGAGACGTAAATATACACAATGAAACAGATAAAAAAATAATGATCATGATTATGATGAAATTAAAGATTACAGATATGTATTACGAAAGTGTACTTGTATAACCATTAATTTCGGTGCCTAAAAGCGAATTGGAAAGCACTAAACATGAAATCGATTGACCAGAGTCACTCCACCGCTTCAAACACACGAATTTGAATGCACATAAAACGAAAATGGATGATAATTTTACGAAATTGGCCGGGAAAACCTATACTTATTGAGAGGTAAATGTACAACATGAAACAAATGAAACAAGTTGTTGTGAAAAGATATGTTTCAACTGAGTTCTGAACTGTGTGTGTTTTCCTTTCGGTGCTGATTGAATATAAATGAGTATCCAGAGAATGATAACTTTTCTCTTGTCTGAGGCATTTTCTTTCCGTGAAATACGTCTCCCCTGTTTCTTTCAGTCATGATTTATCCACCACTATCATATAAAGATCTGACTCATTTGTAAAGGAGTAACCAATGCACTTACCACGCAGCTTTTCTCTGCGACTTTAGTCAACACGAATGTTAATGTTATAATGCCATTGAAGACTTATTATATAAAGAACATAAGCATGTACAAATTTGTAAAGATTAACGCAATCTAAAAAGTAGGATTAAATTTCCTGTTTGTTTAAATTGTAACTTATATTACGTGTAAAAGAGTTTATGAGAAATTACTGATAAGGAAGGTCTAATATCCACCATTGCCTCGTAGTTATATTTAGAAATGAAACAAAATGGTAGGGAAATGAAAAGAAGAACCCTAAAGAAAAAAAAGGGAGGAAATGCCTTCCAGTAATCTTCTGGACAAAACGGAAACGATTGGATACTTGTAGTGCTATTAATTTTTAGACTCTGATCCGAGTTTTAGTGGAGCAAATAACAATTCAAATTGTAGCCCATACATACTTTATAAACATGACAAGAAAGCGACACTTCTCTTTCATTTTCTCATTTTGCTTATTATTACGATTTGTTTTGCTCACTTTATGCTATAGAAATCTTCTTTTCAAAGAAATGCGTATTATTGTCAAAACACAACTTGCTCAAAACAAGCTTAAAGGGGAATTGAAGTAACCATGGGTAGGTGAGTATTGGAATAAATTTTGATTAATGTCGC